>JBDPZO010000004.1:8282772-8775379 GCA_039877585.1 Heterodera filipjevi | reverse complement strand
AGGTTCCCCTAAACACAAAGAAATGTTTGACGACATTATTATACCAATTTATTCAAATAGAAAATATGAAAGGCTTTTATACAATTTGGCAACTCCTGTTCATAGAAGCTGCCCCTGAATTTTTCACCGTGGTCATCACGAGTTTGTACCGAATTGGGGCACTGCTTTCAATATTTCATCAATTTCCAGAATTTCATCTCCGTAATTTGGTAAGTATCCCTTCAATTGACCCTTCTCCCGCTCATGCGTACAAAGTCATTTTATGAAATCGGGGAGGCAATTTACGGCTAGGCAGAGGCTGGTAAATTCGTTTCCAAACCTTCTGGGCATTTTAAAGTTGACGTCTATTGGTCGCATCCCATGGACACGTGATGGCGAATGGTTAATCCCATCAACTATTTCTTGTACAGCATCAACCCAATTCATTGTCTGTTTTTCAGCAAAAACGCGTATAATCGTTGCTTAAATTTCTGATGGCTCGTTCCGCTACCGACGCTTTGCAAACGAATGGACAGGCTCGTGCTTTTCAATTTCTTGTTCTTCAAATATTCTTTTAATAATCTGTTCTTGAATTCGGTTCCTTTGTCGGAGAATATACGGTGCGGTACCATGGGCATTTGTTCTATAAGCTGTTTGAATGCTTCCAGCATTTCTTCGGCTTTTTTATTTTTCAATGGTACAACGAACAGACGTTTGGAAGAACATCCACTGCAACAAGCAAGTAACGATGGCCTCGATTGTGGCGAGAAAGAGCTTGGAATCAGCCAAATCACTTGTACGTCAGTCATAAAACCAGCAGCGATGGTTTTTGCCCGCGGAAAGTGAACGCGTCGAGGGCACATCAACGTGTACGTCCGATGGCCTTCCAATAATTCTGTACATCCTTTCGTCGTAAATTTTTTATTTCTTTTCTTGCTTCTTTCCATAGGGGTTAACGCCTGCAAATGCAGCCGGCGAAGATGGGTCGTTGTACAGACGCTCTAGGGTTCTTTTGATTAATTCCATTTTTCGGGACGAAACACCCTTCACTATCGTTGGCTTCACCGTTGTTTTGGATGGTGTTGTCTTTGGGGCTTTCAACGGTGCCGTCCATGAGTACAAAATTGGATCAGTTTTAAGTTTGGCTTCCAATTGATTTGTTCCGGGTGGTTTAATACCCGGTTTTCCCGCTCTTTTATCCATTATATACTTTATTGATTTGCGTACATTGCTTCGTTCGAAGGGACGACCGGTGTTAACGTTAATAATTTTATTGCCTTTTATGTTCATACGTTTAGCATACCGATTGGCCTTGATGAATACGCGCTCTATACGTTCGCCCATGTTAACTCATTTGTAGGAATAAAAAATAAATTTGGATCGTACCGAATGTCAGCGATGTAGATGGGATATCCGCAGAAGCTGAGGGGACTTCTGCAGCGGGCACAGTCTGACGACTGCTTCGCTTCGAACGCTTTTCTCCCGGTTCCAGTGGATGATGGGTAGCATTCCATCGCCGCTAATTCCTTGGGTGCGCCCTGCGTTTTTCTTCCGGTTCTAGTGGCTGTGTGTGTAGTAGTCCATCGCCGCTTACGGCTCACCCGTACGGGTACTTGTGGAGGTACTGGTGGAGGAGGGGGGAGGAGGAGGAGGAGAGAGGAGCGGACGACTTCTGCTCCTTAACATCTTGTTGATGTGGATGGTTTTGGTTCCCATTTGGGCTCTATTTTGGGGACTGGGCGACGTGGGGGAGGTGGAGGACGAATTTCGATTTTTAGTTTACGACAAGATGGAGGAGGAGGAGGAGGAAAGTATGGACTGAATTTTTTAATTTTTGTGTCGTCCCTTTCGTCCTTCATTTATAGTTTGTAACATCTCTTGGCCGGTATGTATCCATTGATTCAATATTGCGTGCATTGTCAGGCAGATCTCCATAATTTTGGGGTGGAGCTTGTAGCATATAACCATTCTCCAACATATAATCTCACTGCCATCATCGGGTAGTGGAGCAGCAGCCGCCTCTGCAAGTAAGTTTCTGACAATCGGTTGTTGTGGCTGTGGTAGTATCAAATGAGGTCTTTGAATCTCATGGCGCTTTCTTTCGGCAAAACTATGGAAAGAACTCCCAATGCGCTTTGGGGCTCGCCGTGGTCTCGGCGAGCGAGGTGGACGAGGAGGTGGAGGCGAGTAGGGACGCGGCGGACGACGCAGACGCTTATCAGACGGAGGAGGGGGAGGAGGGGGGCGGTGGAGGTGGACTGGGGGGAGAGGGAGCGCGAGGAGGACGACGGGGACGCCTCCTAGGCGGAGGAGGTGGGGGGGTGGAGGGGGAGGACGGGATTGGGTATCCACTACTTCAGGCTCCTCCTGGTCATCAGCTGCTCGTTTAAGTAGAACACTTATTCCTTTCGTCAATTCAACTTTTGTTGGTCTATCGGCTTGCTCCTTTCTAGGTGTAAATAACGCCGAAGCTGCTGATTGTAATGGACATTCTTTGTTGATGGGTTGGCTCTCTCACCCCGCGCACGGTCCAAATCATGTCTTACTGCATCAAATTAATATCACCCGTATCCGAAGCGAGGAAGTGAGTCCCCGATAAATTTCTTGAGGTACAAGTACAAAATTATTCGCCATTTTACAAAAATGAATGAATGAACAATAATATTTTGAGGTATTTATGTGTTTTTGGTCACAAAAGTTTTGGCTAAATCAATTAGTACGGGTGTTAGAAGAGCTGCAAAAAGTCCACCAAATCCCGATCCTTTCTGAACAAACACACGTTTAGCGCCGCGCTCACTTCTCGCTCTACTCATACATCGCACAAAATCAGCATAAGGCATCAAACGTTTTTTCTGTCGTGCAGTTAGACAAAAGCGAGCGGCCACAATATTTAGACAAATTTCCACCAGCGCTAATAATTGTTCAGTGTTAGCTTTTCGTATCAATTTCCGGCTCTTGTTCGCGGATCTCGTCCTCGCTAGCGCACACAACCAATTGGCATTGTCTCGTACTAATTGGCCAATTTTTTGACTATATGGCTCCATTTTTAGGGATGAATACAATTATGCCCTGATCATCTTCTTGTTCATCCTTAAATATGTTTGTACGGAGGCGTAAAGCGGGGTCCGAGGAGGCATGCATATCAATCACCAAATACCCGATGGGGCGGTCGGTTGCTTTATGGTACGCATCAAGGAAAAAGTCGAGCTTACGCGGGAAGAGTTGAACCCTATATTCCGAATTGACAGCAACGAGTTGGGTGCTCGCATTAGTACCAAGTACTGAGCTGACAGGCGGGCTACTTTTATTTTCCGATCGAACAAATTTTGAGTAACAAATACAACAGCAAATTGGTGATGATGTGATTTTTTGGTGAACAAATCGGACAGATACCGCTCATAATTGAAAGCATTAGGTCATCGAGAATGAGCAACAAGGGTTTTGCCAAGCGTTTCAGTAGCTCTTTCGGCGGAACACCAGCATATACATCAACCCCCGACTTTTGAAGAATTGGCACAGCGGGATTCATTACCCGAAGCAATAGAGGACGGAGACGGGTTTCGGGGTAATTAATTGGTCAGATTCGGCAATAAATTTTAACAAGAATTGCGTTTTACACCGATGAGGAGGGACCGGAAATAATTAGCCCAAACGGCAATTTGAAACACAAGTCTTTATTGGAGAATGAATTGAACATTTTACAAAATGGATCATTATACAAAATAACATGAAGAATTTATATGATTTTCAAAATTACAAATTAGTCGTCGCTGCCTGAACACTCTGATAGAATTCCTCCGCTATCAGTCACTGTTCTTGTTTTAGCGATCGATGACGACTTTCTTTAGGCATGGCTTGGTGTCCATCATTGTTGTAGCAGCGGAAATGCTGTCATAGAATTCTTGAACACTTGGTCATCGTTCTCCTCTTTGGTGGCGGAGGAGGAGGTGGTGGTAGAACTTCAATTGACCGTGGTGGCGAATGCAACTCCATAGGTGGTGATGGGGTGGTGGTGAACGGAGGTGCGAAGGTATTCCGTTCTTTTGCCCTTCTTTTTTCTCATCAGCTGGAGGGTAAAGTGAATCAGCAAGCAACAAATTTCCAAGAACACTAATGGCAGTTTTGCTTTCTTCCACCGCTTCTCGTCCTGCATTGCATCCGCAAACATACCTGCCTCTACCAGGTCAAGCGCCACTTTTGCCTTTCTTTTCAGCTCAGTCGCCTGCGCTCTTCTTCTTGCATTGCGTCACCCATCAGTCCCATCTCCATCGAGTCCATGGCCATGTTTGCTTTACGTTTGACATTCAACTTTTCGGTTTGGCTCTCGTGGCTTGGGCATGTGACGGGTGGTACATCCCCATAGGGGATGTTGAAGACGCGCGCCTTGTTCTTTACCCGGAAGAAACAATGGGCCGGCAAATCATAGACAATATCGAAGGGGACAAATTGCACTTTGCTCATACGCGTACACCAAATGGTGATGCCCTCCTTCGTGACCATGGTGTCCACCTCCACCTCGGTTCCCTTACACGAGCGGCATCGACCGCTTATCAAAAGGAATGAAGCGGGGCGTCGAGAGACGAATTCCGCTGATCGCCATCCCACTGGTGGTTACAGTGATGTCCGCTTCGCCAAGAATTTGCTGCAAAAGTCCCTTTTTGTCTTGGGTGTTGATAGCCATATTTGTATAGTAAATTTTTAACGAATGAGATTGAGAGTTCGGACCGTTGAAATCCCGAGCTATTTATATAAAAATTCCGGTGAGAGAGCACTAAAGTAAGCGTTGACAGTGTGAGGTAGAGAAAGAGAATTTAAAAAATAGTATTAGGGCAGAAAAGGTCAGAGAAAAGGGATTAGGGAAATAGAACGGACAGACGAGAGGTTAGGGATAGAGAGTAAATTTTTTGACAATTTTACCAATTAGTTATTTGTTTAATTTCACTTCCCCCCCCCCTTATCATAATTTGTTACTTTCAATTAGCTCGGCTCGAGTGTTGAACATGCCGACCTACAATTTTAACACATTTCAATTTGTTATTGAAAGAAAACAAATTACTTACTTGTACCCCATGTTGTTGGACAATATTGAGAATGGCTCGGAGTTCGGCATCATTCTCCAACAGTTCCTCTAGACGCTGTTGTTCATTGTCCGGCTGATTGTTGCTGGTGTCGCGCACATTTTCTTGACGAGGGGCCATTTCTGAAACAGAAATATTTTAACAATACAATAATAGCAATGGAGAAAAGAACCTTACTTTTTCGGGATAGGAAATGGTTTTGGGAGAGTGGGCTGGGCGGTCATTACCGTCTGAAAAACGAAGAAATTTTATAAGAAAATCAAAATAATTCTTAAACTATTCACTCTAATTTTTTTAGTGAGCGATTACTTACAATTTTTGTAATCAAAATTTTATGTGATCCAAATTGCTCACCAGCAAAATTTTTTTCAGTTTCGTACAGAGGGCGACAAAAAATAAAAATAATGTTTTTAAGTTGTTTCATTTTACCGCAAAAAACAAATTAGAAGGTGACAATTTGCAGTCAAACAAAAAAGACCCACTTAGAAATTTTTCCTAGTTAGGGCCTGCCCGTGTCCCACGAAATTCAAATTTTTTTGCAAAACTAATGATTTAAAAACATACCTATGCCATTTTAATGACTCCGGCAAAAGTTTTGAAAAAGTGAGCATTGGAAAAACAGCCAACAAGCCAAGCAAAGAAGTAAGCAGGAAGCCAAGGTACCAAGCGCCCACCCATTTCGGGTCGGTCACGTCGAGGTCGAATTGACTTTGCCGGCCGTTGTTGCAAGACCTCCACGAATTTTCAACGCCGCACCAAATGATGCCAACTCGTCCAATGCAACCATCTCACTGTCACGATTCTGAAATGAATTTGATCAAAAAAGATAAAAAGTCTTTGGTGTGAACCAAAAGTATAACCAATGTGCAAATGCTATGGACCAGAATTTCGACGACTTTCTGAAACTATTTTTGAACATCGCTTTGATTTAAGAAGTTTTTTTGGTCATCAAAATTCCATTTTTTTTAAATTAGAGATTGTCTGTAAATTAACCCACTGGTGTTGTGTTTTGCTATGCTCTTACTTTGATTTGTGCAAATTCGCTTGAGGATGTGATGAGTGAGATGATCATTTCGTCGGTCATCAGCTCAGTGAAGCGGACAGGCCCTAATTCGGCGTTTAACAACTCCACCGTCTCGAAAGTACGTCGATCCTGTATATATAGAAAAATTCAAAGATATTCCCTTATTTCAGTTTAAAAAAAAGCCAAATAAGTGCAAGCACTTGAAAAAAAAATAATTCAATAAAAAATCACAAAACTTCAAACAGAAAAAAATTTTTTTTTTTGGTCCAATAACTGAAGAAAAAAAAAGGAATACAAGTAAAAGTTACACATGATCAAAGTACATATAAAAATGGACATAAAATAATTTTATTTTCTTCCTCTTTTCTTTAAAATTTCTCCTTGGTTTCAGCTGAAGTTCCTGGTTTCGACTGAAAAAAGTTTTTTAACATATGTGCGAGTAAAAACATGGCAAACCTGACTGCACGAAAATGATCCTTTGCGGGTTGTGCGCTTCGTCTCGCCCTCTTTGTGAGAAGGTGTCGTTTGATGGCCGGGCGTTGGCGGGGGCGACGAAGTTAAAAATTTCTTTAATTAAATAAACAAAATGAACGAAAAAAAAACGAACCTTAGACCTTTGCACTTCGCGGTCCTGTTGGTAATTCTGCATAACCAACTCGGCGTATTGGTCCGCTCGCTTTCCCTCGATCTCAATTTCACTCACTTGAAACCCAGTGGTGTACTCGTCGCACAATTCACGAAGTTCGCACAGCAACTTTGTGACTCGTTGTTCCACCCTTTTCCTTGCCTATAATATTTAAGACAAAATGAAAAAAAAACGAGGAAAAAAGGAAAAAAAAACCTTTATTTTCGGTGCCAACTCTCCCGCTCTATTCTTATAATAGGACGCGCGGCATGCTCGTCTTTCCATGTCCAATTTCTGTTTCCAATTCGCCATCCATGCGTTCAATTTGTCAAACACGGGCTTTGCCCGGTCGTACACCTCCTGACGCGTGCGCACTTCGTCCTCCAGTTTTTTCAATTCCTTATTGCTAAGGCGCGCTGAAATAGATAATCAGTGCTTGAAAATAACTTTTTCTGTCAGATTTTGCACTTACCCAAAGTTGGCATCGATGGGTATTCCGCACAAATGGTCGGTTGCAATGATTTTGTGGACAATTCACCCAATTTGGCAAGCAGTTCATCGTAGCGACAAACCACACATCTAACCCATGCGTCATGTCGATCTCTCAGCTAAAAATTTGTATTCAAAAAAAAAAACTGACATCCCTCCATTCCTTTCACTCACCCTTCCGTTTACACTTTCCATTTCGTTCATAAAGTCTAATGACAAAATGGTTGACTGACTTAACAAATCAATGCGCAAAAGTTGAATGTCCTCCTCAACGCAACGGCTTGTCGCCTGTCGAATGGTCGCTACAATTCTGAAAAAAAAATTTAATTGATACGAACGAAAACCCCTTGGCACTTTTTGCTTTCCTTCTGAAGTTGTAGTGCCTTCTTGAGCCGTTTGTTGACCATGGCCCGCAAAGCGGTCACTTTGCCCTTGAGTTGGTCGAGTTCATCTTCTGACAAAATCTGTAAATTGAATATGGTCGTTAGAATGAAGCCAACTATAGATCTATCTTAACCAAAAGCGAGTCAAAAATGCAATTATATATTTGGCCCTATGTCCCAAACCACTCACTCTGTCCTCCACTCCTTCAATTGGTTCTGCCGTTGTTGCGACGCGATTGCACAATGCCTCATATTGTTCCTTCAGTACCATTTGTTCACTGCGACCCGTCAGCTCCTCCAAGCGCTTTTTTTCGATGTGCAATCCTTGCACCAAAGTGATTGAATTCGGCTGATAAAGCGACTCGTCGAAAGGTGGCAATCCCAAAAGGGTCCGCATGCGGCACACAGCTTCTCGACGAGTCTCCAGATCAGCGAGAAGATCGCGAACCATCTGAAAATAGGAAAGTGAACACAAACTATTTGCCATTCAAATTCCCATTGATTTTTACTTGCTCTTCCGAGTTTTTGATATCCCGCAAAAGATTGTTGACAAGTTTGCAAGCTTGCTGTGCACGAGATTCTCGAGTTGGCATGCCCATGTGGACGGTATCCCAAAGTTGATTCAGAGAACCAAACGAATTTCGAAGGGAGACGACCAATTCTTCGACAGGATCTTCGAGACTGAAATAAAATCGGTCTTGGGCAAAAAAATATGAATTTTGGTGTATTTTTTAACCACTTGATAAAATCTTGGATTTTTTTTAAAAATTGGTGGGGCAGCCTTAGTATTACCCAAAATTTTCCTATTATTTTTTTATTCATACTTGCGCGGCCTGTCCAATTGACCCTTCTCATAGTCGTCTTCTGGAGGCTCGCAGAAGAAGTCATAGCCGCGCAAACCGCAAAACCAAGAGATCCCGGAAGCTTCTTCAGAACAGTTCATTTTGATTTACAGTCAAGCAATAGAAATGTTCTGAGTTGGAATTTATGTACAATCAGTTGGAAATATGTACAATCCCTGCGGCTATAGGACATTTCGCTACTTAAGCCAAAATCGGACGTTTCGCCACCTAAGCATAAATAGGACGTCTCGCCATCCGACATTTCGCCACCCAGACATTTCGCCACCCAAGCCAAAAACGGACGTTTCGCCACCTAAGCCAAATTTAAAGTTTTAGCATTGAATGGAGTAATGATAACACATTTGAGTTTTTTGAAGGCAAATGGGTGGCTTTTCTTAGAGGTGGCAAAACTGGTGGCGACGTCCTATTTTTGCTTAGGTGGCGAAACGTCCGATTTCTGCTTAGGTGGCGAAACGTCCGATTTTGGCTTGGGTGGCGAAACGTCGGGTGGCGAAATGTCGGAGTGGCGAAATATCCGTACACGATCCCTGCTGATGTATATGGCTCTGGCGCTCTATCTTTGGAGCTCAATCACTACTTCCCTTTGGCGTTGGAGGGGGATTGAAGAAATGACTTTCTGTACAATTCATTCATTCATCATCGCCCATTTATTTTAGTATTGTGTTAAAAATACGGATTTGGGGTCAAAAATAAGGACATTTTTTTAAATGCGATTCCAAATTTCTTTAAAATAGCATTCTAATTAAAAATCAACTATTTTCATCATATTAGTTCCCTATGACTAGGGCAGGGATTTATATTTACGAAAAATGCCAAAATATTTAAATAAATATTTATGAAAAAAAGCCAAAATATTGACCAAATATTGAAAAAAGTCCAAAATATTGACCAAATATTGATTAAGAAAATATAGTTTCGCAGTGTAAAAAAACCGAAAATCGCTTTTTATAGATAAATAAAAAGCATAAATCGGCGATTAAATTTATTCACTGGTTACAGTTAAAAGGTACTTTTCAAAAAATTTCAGGCAAAAAACATATGGTTGTCAGACAAAAAAAAAATTTTTTTTTTAAAACAAAATTTTTTGAGAAAATATTTTTTTAATTTTTCATTTTTTAGGGGTACGTTTTTCAAAATTTTTCAAAAGTTCATTCTTAGGGGTGTATTTTTGTTTAAATCTTTTAATTTTTACATGAAAAAGTCGAAAAATGTCAAAATATTTACAAAATATTGACAAAACCTCAAAATATTGAAATAAATATTTTTTTTTAAAAAACCCCTAAAATATTTTTTTTTATTACGAATATTTACGTCCAATTCAAAAAATTTTAACGCAGAAATGCTTCTTTTAAACCCCTTTCTTCAACGCATATCAGCAGAAAAATATTTAAAAAAATATAAATCCCAGCCCTACCTATGACAGTATTTTTAGCTTTTTGAAATAAGACTTTTTCATTTTAAATTACGAATATGGAAGGGTCGGTGGTGCCGCTAGGCGCCACCGGGAAAAATTTGAAAACTTATGGTTCATTTGTTAAGAGATTTTCTCAAAAATGGTAAATTTTGTGTCCTTATTTTCAAAAGGATTCGGCGGTGCCGACAGGCGCCGCCGGGAAATTAAAAAAAATAATAACGATATCGCTTCAAAAATTATAAAAACAGATTTTTCTAGGTTTTTTTTTACCTCAGAGTAGGAAATAAGGACAAAATAAGGATTCTAGGCTCAAATAAGGAAAATCCGACTTTTATAATTTATAAGGATTGGACCCCTCAAATAAGGACAATCCTTATAAATAAGAACAAATGGGAGCTCTGCTTTAAATTCACAGGAACAAAACAATAAAAAAAAGTCTTCTCTTAAATTTATCTTCTGCAAATGAATTCTCGAAAATTTAAAAGCTTCAGTGAAGGAGGAAGAAACATAGCACGCCATTCTCAGCCCGACACTTCGTCATTCCCAACTTGTGAAGATGAGCAGCAGCAGTACGACAAACGACAAAGACGTGGCCATTTGCGGGGGACCCGAAGTAATGGGTAAAAACATTCTTTTGGTAATTTTATTAAAAAAAAAAATCTTAAAATTCTTTAATGATTTTTCTTAGTCTTATTAAATAAAAAAAAATATTTTCTTGTGTGGAGGAAACGGACGGGAATAGTTTGACGTTTGACAACTAGACATGATTTTGCTTATAACTCCTTACGTAGTTTAGTCTGGTTAATTTTAAAGGGCTATACAGGGTTTGAACCGAGCATCTGTGGTCATTGCTAATCGGTTGAACAACTCACAATAAGTTAAAGCCAATTAAAAAAAATAAACATCTTTATCAAAAAAAATTTATATGTTGTGATTAGCAGTGGCCTATTGACCGATCCGAAACCTATAGAGCTTTATAATGATAGCAGAATCTTTTAAGTCTAACAACTAAAATGAGTTAAATTTGGCTATCACCCAGTAGGTCGCCCACCCCGGGAAACGACCTGCTTCAATTGTTTTTTCCAGCTTGGTAAAAATTAGTGTTAAATACGTCCATTTTTTAGTTTTGCATCGGGCCCACCATTTCCAACCCGTACCGTTGACAAACAACGAAGACGGCAACATTCGTGTGATGATGAGGAAGATGATGATGACTATCCAACAAGCCGGGCCGCCATGTTGAATGAGCGCAAAAAGCAACAGCAATTTGCATTAATTGAAGAAGTAATAGTTTTTTTTTTTATAGCTGCCGATGCATTCGTTAGAAAATTCCAACCCATTTGAGTTTTTGGTTGTTTTTTTGTGTTTAGCTTCGGCGTTTTGTATTGACTGATATGGTACCATTAATTTATGGGCAAATTTATTAGTATTTTTTGGGTGGTCACCATAATAATGAGAATAACTTTTCTTCCAATAATTGAATTATTTTATCAGGAAATTAATGTATTAGCCAATGAAACAAAATGCGGCATTGGCAGTTGGAGGTTACAAATTTTTAAAAACAAAAGAAAATAATTTTTTAGGCCCGAATGGCTTCAAAAATTTGCACGAAAAGAATGGATGCTTATTTTGCTTTGTTGGTTAGTTTGGGAAATAAAACAAATCCCATTACCTGGATTTTTTCGGTTGATTTTATTCAACTTTTCTCCATCATTTCCTCTTGCCCGATTTGTTACTAGTAGTATTTCGAATGGAACGAGGAGCAACAAAAAATCTGAGAAAAAAAAAACAATAATACCTATCTTTTTATAAGAATTAATTTCACAAAAATTTCGTGTTAATTAAATTGGGAACTATATACATATGCGGGGCAACAAGTTATAGAACTAAAAAATTCAGGTTTTGTGCCATCCAGGGCATGATTGTCAACGGCCTTTTTCCATCCTCAATTTCGACAATTGAAAGGCGGTTTCAGTTTTCAACTTCAACACTTGGCCGTATAATGCAAGTACGGAATATGATTGTGCTTTAAAACCCTATCATTTGTTTATTTAATTTATTTTGGTTTTGTCCAGTTTTACGACTTTGGTTATGTGCTGTTTTGCATCCCCGTCTCATATTTTGGTGGTCGACACTCAAAGTCAACAGGTCTTGGCGCGGGTTTACTTCTGATGTCGGTGAGTAAGTTTTGTTGTTCAAATGGATAGCCCCCCCCCTCCTTTTTAACGCGACCAAAATTAAATCTAAATCCGATTTGGTTACATTGTTGGCCAGAAGCCTTTCTTGGCCAATTTGGTTTTCTTGGAACCCTCCATAGTTAATTCATTTTTAATTTTTTTTTTTTTCATTACAGCTTGGCTCTCTGGTGTTCACATTGCCTCATTTTCTGGCCGAACCCTATACAACATCGTACCAAATTGAAAGTACTGGACTTTCCCGTTGCTTAAATGGTTAAATTTTTGGAAGAAAAGTTTTTTTGCAATAAGTAATCATTCAGATTTTTCTAACTGGTCTACAAATTTTGGCCCTTTTTCAAATCACACAACACAGGGCTATGTTGATCATCAGCAACAACACCAAGAGAATATGGATTTAGATGGTGCAATTCAAATGTGTCCTTCACCTGAAAATCACGTAAAGGCATTGGGATGGTACATTCCCAACCCCTGAAAAAAAAACTTTATTTTTGAAGATCTTGAAAACTTCCAAAATATATTCTGCTTTTTTCAGCCTGGTACATTTCGTTATGTATTCCTTTTTTGTTTGGCCCATTTCATGCACGGCGTTGGCGCAACTCCGCTGTACACCATCGGAGTGTCATACATTGATGAAAATGTGGGTACTTTTTTGAAATCGTTATGTTGAACCTTTCCCGATGGCACCTTTTAATATTGGATGCGAACTGAAGAAACATTTTGTTATACAAGTCCATGGAATGCGATGCACCTATGCTTGGGGGGGGGGGTGTAACAGTGTAAAAGAGGGATGGAAAAAATCTTAAGAAAATTTTCTAATTAATAACCCGACAACACCTGTCGGCACAGTTGATAACCAAATACCGATTAATATTTTTTATTTTTGTTCCAATGTTTTTTATGGCGTCTACCGGAACCGCCGGCTTCACTTTTCTACGTCAGTAATACTTCGTATTGACTTTTGAGAAAAAGTAAAGTATGCAAAATGCTCGAACAAAAATCGCCAGAAATTTCACCAAATTTGTCATACCTATGGGAACAGGACGAAGTTTTTCCGGGGGGACATAATTTCGCCGGCAGAAAATTACGCCGTGACTGACAAAATTTCGCCGGGAAAACTTTTTCCAAAATCTTGATATTTTTTTTTTTGGAAAACTCCATAAAGTTTTTTAGAAATTTTCGATAAAAAAATGAAAAATTTTACGATTTCACAAAATTCATAAATTATACTTCAGAAATCTTTTGAAGTTTTTTAGGAAATTTCTTAAGGTTTTGGAATTTTTCTGAAAAAATCAAGGTTGAAACAAATGGCTTTTTTATTGAACGATTATTTCTGAAATCTTCGGCGAAATTTTTCCCGGCGAAATTTTGGGGTGCACCCATACCTATCCTTCTCTGAACCTCTTAAATGTAACATATCCGTTAAAAGGCTTAAGTAAATGCACAGTCCAAGCCCTGGCTTTTTACCCGTCGTATTAATGTCAAAAGCCAAAATAAATTTTTATTTTTTCTTTAGGTTGGCCCAGTGCTCTCCTCCCTATACATTGGCGTGTTCTATGCTTTCGCAATTTTTGGACCAGCCATCGGTTTTTTTGCCTCCAGCAAATTTCTTCTATGGCACACCGATTTTTTAGTCACTGGTCAAAAATTGCAGAAATTGTGCGTGTAACAAATTATAATTTAATGCATTTTTTTTCTCAGAATTATCGACCTCGACGAGACCGACCCGAAATGGGTGGGCGCATGGTACCTTGGCTTCCTGCTTGCTTCTTTGCTTGGCTTGTTGGCTGTTTTTCCAATTCTAATTTTTCCAAAACTTTTGCCGGAGTCATTAAAATGGCATAGGTATTTTTTAATTGTTAATTTTGCAGAAATAATAATTTCAAAAAAAATTTAAATTTCACGGGATGCGGGCAGGCCCATAACCAAGAAAAATTTATGAGTGGGCCTTTTTTTTGACTGCAAATGGAATGAAAAAAAATTTCCAAATAGGTGCCCATTTTTCTTACATTTTTTTTGTCGCCCTCCAGTACGAAACTGATTTCTCTCGCATCGTTTCCCCGCCAGTTAACATTACTTTTCATAAAATAAGTGCAAGAAATTTAGTTGATAAAATAAATTTTGTAAATATCTAAATTCCCAATTTTTTTTCTTTTTCCCAGAACACGTCTTCAAGAAGAGACAATGGGACCGAAAAAGCGTTCGCCCGAGTGTTGCGGCATTCCGCCATCATCGTCCGGCAATCGTACCGCAACTGTATTCGGCGCTGGCAACAGCTGTCACATTGATGGTTCTTACATCGAAAATTTGAATCATTTATATATATTATTTAGCACTTGGATTTTGAAAACCCTTTCCTCTAACCATTAAATTCAGAGGATGGCAATGAACAGGAGCCGATGGTCCAATTTCAATCAACAGCATTAAAGCCTCGGTCGGGTCCAATTTGGTACCAACTTTGGTTGGACGTCCGCCATATTCCAATTGCAATCTACAAAATATTGCTCAATGTAAGGCATGGAATAAAAAAAATGCTATGATGTTAAATATTAATTTTCATAAATTTTAGGGGCCCTATATGTTGATCACATTGGGCATGGCCATTGATGGTATGTGATCTATTTCATGCGAAATAAAATAAAAACC
This sequence comes from Heterodera filipjevi, assembly GCA_039877585.1. Classification (NCBI taxonomy): domain Eukaryota; kingdom Metazoa; phylum Nematoda; class Chromadorea; order Rhabditida; family Heteroderidae; genus Heterodera; species Heterodera filipjevi. The sequence goes on along the minus strand of JBDPZO010000004.1, from coordinate 8,760,683 downwards.
AATATTAAACTATCAGCTGCTGTTGAAGCGTTTCAATAGTAGTATTGTGCTTTCATAAACAAGACCCGAATTGTTTTGTCGTTTTTAATTTAAGAGGGTACTAAAAAAGGATTGAATACAGTATTATCCTACCCGAATCCGATCAAATAAAAAAATCTTATTTAAATGAACGGTTTTTAAAGCCGGTACGCAATAATGTTAAAGAAAAGTGGTAAAAAGTCTCTTGAACATTTTAACAATGCAGGACTGATCGTTACGGGCTGTTCCACCTTCATGTCCAAATACCTGGAGCGCCAATTCGGTGTGGCGCCTAGTAAAGCTACACTTTTCATGGGGTTGATTTTTTTTAATTATACAATTTATTTTTTATAATTTAGCGCTGTCATGGTGCCAATGGCCGGCTTTGGCACAATGTTTTCCGGCCTTATCATTCATCATTTTAGGCTGAGTTGTGTGCGCACTTTGCAATATTGCATCACGTAATAGCGGGTTTCCGTTATAACCGGGTTGGGCGGGGGGGGGGGGGGGTGAATTAGTCCATTACTATAAGAAAACATATTTTTTTTAATAGTATTGCCCTTATTTTCGGTCGTGAAATTTGTCCACTTAATTTTAGTTTGGTGCTATGTTCACTTTTGCTTTCACCAATGTACTTCATCTACTGCGACCATGACCCGCTGGTGGGCATTGAACGTCATTATCCAGTGGACGAGTGAGTTCAAAACCGGGACAGGACAAAATCATGCCGCCGCACGCCGTCAGAAAATTTAAAAAAAAAACCCTTGTAAAAAAATAACAGTTTTTTAAAGAAATTTCCGAAAAAAGTCCAAAATTTTTAAAAATTTCAAATAGTTAAAGAAAAATTTTGTGAGTTTTTTTTTGAAAATTCTTTAAGTTTTTACGAGTTTTTTTTGAAAGTTCCTTATTTTTTTAGAATTGTTCAAAAAAACAGGCTTTTCGAACAAATGTATTTTTTTTTGTTGAAAATTTTTTCTGAAATTATAATGACCGGGTACCGATGCAGTACTCGTCTCATAGTTTTTAAATTGGAAAAAACCGTAACAGGAAAAAAAATTTTCATTTCATATAACGGAACGGGGTTACAACGGGTTGAGAACATGAAATCCTTTTAAACATTACAGTGCCCCTGGCAACCATTATGATGCAACAACCGACACATTTGTTTACCATTTGGACGCACGTTGCAACACGCACTGTCACTGCTCACCAACAGAGTACCATCCGGTGTGTGCAGAGCACATTGACGGCTCACAGATGGCCTACTATTCGCCATGTTATGCGGGCTGCCCCCAGCCATATGCGGCAGCAGACAAAGGCATACATGAACTGCTCATGTGTACCGGACGAGATGAAGGGTGGCATTCGTCGAGTGAAGCGTGGCTTTTGTGAGTCCAAGTGTCGTGGACTGTTTGCTTTCATGGTCAGTGATGGTTGGGCGGGGGGAGGGGCGCGGAGGAGAGGGGAACTTGGCGCCGTATTTTAGGAGGGAACAGGACAAAATCTCGCCGTCCGTGTCAAAAAAAAACATGTAGAAAGATTTTTAAGGAAATAACTAGGGTTGTTCACGGTTAGTTAACCGAACCGAAACCGAAAACCGGGGTTTTTGAGCGAAAACCGGGAGTCGGGAAACCGGGACCCCCGGTTTAAAACCGGTCGTGAACAACCTAGAAATAACCAAAAAATGAAAATTCTTAATTTTCAAAAAATTATGAAAAATTTATTATTTGAAAAAAAAAACCGAACGAACTATTTTTCTGAATTTCGACGGTGAATTGTTTCGGCTTGGCGAGATTTTGGGATGCTCCCATTTTCGGAATTTCCTTGGAAAAACTTAGTTATTTTTAATCAAGACTTATTGGCATTTTTTTGTGACATTCTGACCTGCTCTGTTGAAGGAAATACTAGTAAAGGAAAATGAAATGTTAAAAGTGTAATTTTTTCTAAAACAATCTCATTCTATGAGAAATTTATAGGTGTTTTTCGCCCCCTTCTGCTTCTTCACCTTTGCGGTTGGCATTGCTCTGATCACTGTGGTTCTGAGGTTGTGTTTAGGGCGGGGGGTGAGCTATAAGGTAAACATTAATTTTCAGTTATTTATTATTTTTTGCAAACTGCTAATGAGCCAAAAATATTAAATTTTTCACTATCGGTTTTTGGTTTTTCTCATGGTAAAATTATTCATTTATTGTGTTTCTACTTTGAAAGTCGGGGAGGGGGGGGGGTGAGGGTTATGCTCGACCCTGAAGACCATCTACCCGAATTAAAATCTCTTTAAAAATATTTTTCATTTAGGAAAGGTTATAGCCCCTCTCATAGATTCGGAACTGATTTTGGGTTGTTCCCTTGTAAGAACAATTTTAAAATTTTCTCGGCCCCTTTAGAACAGTTGATTATGATGAGCGGTCATTTGCGCTTGGCATTCAATGGATTCTTGTGCGCGTCATTGGTACAATTCCTGCACCGGTTGTCTTTGGGTGGCTTTTTGATGTAAGTGAAGATAAATGTACGAAGAAAATTTCCAAATAAACCCAAAAAAAATAAATAAATTTTAAGTTAAAAATTTAATTGTGAACATTTTTCGGCTCTAATGCACTGTATACGTCCAATCAGAGTTTATGAGTCCAATCAACTGACCATCCTTGGTTTCATTGACATTGCTTTCTTCCTTTTAAATCAATCCTTGCATTCTTGGTATCATTCAAAAACTCGAATAATACTTAATAAAGAAGAAAGTTATGGTCAATGAAAGCAAGGATGGTCAGTTGATTAGACTCATAAAAATTGATTAGACTCATAAAGTGCGATTGGACTCATAAAAGTCGATTGGATTTATAGTGCATTAGAGCCCATTTTTCCCGTCCAGTTCTCCTGTGTTCGACAACATTTGGATCCATGCTCTGGTGAACCGCACGGCTCCTGCATGCTCTATCATAACAAAACTTTGGCTGATTTGTTTCTTGCCTTCACGGTTGCTGGACAGGTGCACTTCACGGGCGGATTAAACGAATCTGAAAAGGGTGGGGGCGGGGGGGGGGGGGGGGTTGGGGTTGCTTTGGCGCCAACTCAAATATTCGTAAGAAACAAAAAAATCATTGCTTCGATAATAGGTAATAATTGGTTGTAGTTGTTTTTTACCTACTTTTTTGGATTGTGTTTTTTACCTACTTTTTGGATTGTTCTTGTTGTGAGAAGCACAAAAGTCACAGATTCCACTTTTGCAACCCGGACACTTAAGCTTATGCCCAAAATCTACAATAATATTATTTACCATTTCAAGAAAAAAAAATCTTAAAATTTCGTAAATAGATCACCCGAAAAGATATAGCCAAAACTGCTGGGACACCTTATTCCTCACTCCCACATCTTATGAATAATTGCTCCAAATTTCTCAAGTTGATTGCGCTGGTCTGTCTCATTGGTGTGCTAATGTTTTTTGCTCACTCTTTGCGCGACGAACTTTTGCCTGCTGTAAAAGCGCCAGCAGCAGAAGCGAAAGAAGGAATTACAGTAGTCGAAGCATATTACCGTAATGATGTCCCATCACATGCGGTGGTCGAAGAAAGCGATATGGATGATAATAATTTTGCATAATTTCATCCATTTTGGCAAAAAAAAATTTTTAATTCGGCGGTAAACTTTAAAGCTTTGTTCCATTAAAAACTTTTATTAGAGGAAACTTTCATCATAAACAAGAATTTCTAAAATTCTTAGGTAGGCGAGGTGGTTTGGCGGTGCGTCTCCGCCGGCAAATTTTATTAGGATTTTTGTTAACGAACACTCAAAAATAAAATTTTGAGGAGTTTTGCTCTCCTCAGCCAGCGTTGAGGGGCAAAAAAACACATGAGGTGGGCGTCCGTGACCTGCTGACCCCGATTGGTGGGAGGGATCGGACCCCAAAACAGGGATGTTCCAAGTTTCGCTTTTTTGGGCATTTCGCTTTTTGGCGCGAAAAGCGAAATTAAAAAATACACCCCTAAAGATGGAGTTTTTGGAAGATAAAAAATCTCAGAGAAAAGAAATACTAAAATAAAATGATTATAAGTAAATTTTTACTTTGTTTTGGAGAAAATCTGTAAACAAATTGGCCATAAATTTGCAAAATTTCCCCGGCGGCGCCTATCGGCACCGCCGGACCTCCAGCTCTTAGATATTTTCTAGTGAAACCTCAAAATTGAATACTTTTGAGACTAAATTCGTTATTAACTCACACGCATTTTTTAAAAATTTAATGGCAAAAAAACTGTCGTAGGAAACAAATTATTTAGAAACAATTCTTTTGTAAAAAAAATTGCATTTAACGCTTTGGAAGCGTATTTAAATATGAACCATGTTTTAAGGTCTAACGAAAAAAAATTTTACAATTCAAATGATGAAGATTTTGGCGCAAATTTTTAAGTTTCCCAAAAAAATTTTTTGCGTTTTGCTTTTCGCCTTGTCGCTTTTTTGGGGCATTTCGCTTTTCGCCTTTCGCTTTTTATTTTTCCTTTTGGAACATCCCTGATGCCAAAGTGGCCACGCCAAAGTGACCCGTTTCGTATCATGCTGCACTATAATATTTAGGCTGATGTTATTTGGTAAAAGGGTTTTTACTCATTTATTCTGCAATTTAATAATGTTTAGTCATTTGAACACTAAAATTTGACTTTACACTCTTTCAAAAGTTATGGCCCATAGTTTCTGCACGGAGACCATTGCCAGTTCAATGCCACTTCACAATTGGTGAACTTTTTCTGCTGTAACCTTGATTACCTTTGTTCAAATTCTAATATCAAATTCCCCCCCCCTGTCCTTCCCGACTTGTAATTCGGCGGTAAACCATCAAAATTGTACAAATTAAAAAGCCCAATTCCAATGACGAAATCTATTTAGGGCTTTTAGTCAAAGACAGTCATAGTATTTCTCTCATTTGCCTGTTGTTTTGTGAGTGATTTTCAATGTCCAAACAACCAAAGAGCAATGCAAACTAAGCTTCATGTCTAAGTCGAACTATCTTAATCCACAGGTGATCAATCCTGGAAGTACTCAGACACAAATTTTGGATGGGAATGTCGAATAGTTATTAATTTTTCGGAAAGTTTTGTGTAGATTAGGGGTTGTACAACAAAAGTAGGCGCTTAACAAGGCTCCACGACAATCCGGCAGTGGACAATCCTTCGGCAAAATATATCATTAAATATTTATTTATCAAATAGAACTTAGTATAGGGATGTGCTAAGGCTATTAAAAATGATTAGATGAGTCAGAGAAGAAATGGATGTGAATAAAATGAAAACATTATTATACCCATCTTCGCCTTTTCATCATTCCCCATTCTATTATAACAACCAAATCTTGCAGAAAACTGATACACATACAATAATTAGCGGATCAGCTCAAAACGCCGCCGCCGAAACGCCGCCGGCCGAAACGCCGCCAGCCGAAACGCCGCCAGCCGAAACGCCTCCGCCGAAATGCCTAATTCAATGGTAAAAGGTAAAAACTGACAAAAAAAAAACTTAACAAACCACATGGGCATAATGAACCTCCGAAGAGGTGGTCCCAGTGGTTTGTAAGATTAAAATAATAAACAACGCCGAACATCACTTATCCATGTTAAAATTGTGTGCTAATCCCCGGAGATATTCAATTTTCGTGCGTCGCTGGAACCCACCCTGTACAATGTCAAAAATCTTCTCATCAATTTGTCTGTATTTTCTTCGCTTAATCGGTGGATCATCGCCACTGACCATTGCTTCATAATCCGCATCCTTCCCTTTTTGGATTGTCTTTATGCCCTCAATAAACTTGAAAATTGACGGATGGTCCATTCCCAATTGTTTGTGCGCTCCTATCGGCACCGCCGGACCTCCAGCTCTTAGATATTTTCTAGTGAAACCTCAAAATTGAATACTTTTGAGACTAAATTCGTTATTAACTCACACGCATTTTTTAAAAATTTAATGGCAAAAAAACTGTCGTAGGAAACAAATTATTTAGAAACAATTCTTTTGTAAAAAAAATTGCATTTAACGCTTTGGAAGCGTATTTAAATATGAACCATGTTTTAAGGTCTAACGAAAAAAAATTTTTACAATTCAAATGATGAAGATTTTGGCGCAAATTTTTAAGTTTCCCAAAAAAATTTTTGCGTTTTGCTTTTCGCCTTGTCGCTTTTTTGCCTTTTTTGGGCATTTCGCTTTTCGCCTTTCGCTTTTTATTTTTCCTTTTGGAACATCCCTGATGCCAAAGTGGCCACGCCAAAGTGACCCGTTTCGTATCATGCTGCACTATAATATTTAGGCTGATGTTATTTGGTAAAAGGGTTTTTACTCATTTATTCTGCAATTTAATAATGTTTAGTCATTTGAACACTAAAATTTGACTTTACACTCTTTCAAAAGTTATGGCCCATAGTTTCTGCACGGAGACCATTGCCAGTTCAATGCCACTTCACAATTGGTGAACTTTTTCTGCTGTAACCTTGATTACCTTTGTTCAAATTCTAATATCAAATTCCCCCCCTGTCCTTCCCGACTTGTAATTCGGCGGTAAACCATCAAAATTGTACAAATTAAAAAGCCCAATTCCAATGACGAAATCTATTTAGGGCTTTTAGTCAAAGACAGTCATAGTATTTCTCTCATTTGCCTGTTGTTTTGTGAGTGATTTTCAATGTCCAAACAACCAAAGAGCAATGCAAACTAAATGTCTAAGTCGAACTATCTTAATCCACAGGTGATCAATCCTGGAAGTACTCAGACACAAATTTTGGATGGGAATGTCGAATAGTTATTAATTTTTCGGAAAGTTTTGTGTAGATTAGGGGTTGTACAACAAAAGTAGGCGCTTAACAAGGCTCCACGACAATCCGGCAGTGGACAATTCTTCGGCAAAATATATCATTAAATATTTATTTATCAAATAGAACTTAGTATAGGGATGTGCTAAGGCTATTAAAAATGATTAGATGAGTCAGAGAAGAAATGGATGTGAATAAAATGAAAACATTATTATACCCATCTTCGCCTTTTCATCATTCCCCATTCTATTATAACAACCAAATCTTGCAGAAAACTGATACACATACAATAATTAGCGGAGCAGCTCAAAACGCCGCCGCCGAAACGCCGCCGGCCGAAACGCCGCCAGCCGAAACGCCGCCAGCCGAAACGCCTCCGCCGAAATGCCTAATTCAATGGTAAAAGGTAAAAACTGACAAAAAAAAAAACTTAACAAACCACATGGGCATAATGAACCTCCGAAGAGGTGGTCCCAGTGGTTTGTAAGATTAAAATAATAAACAACGCCGAACATCACTTATCCATGTTAAAATTGTGTGCTAATCCCCGGAGATATTCAATTTTCGTGCGTCGCTGGAACCCACCCTGTACAATGTCAAAAATCTTCTCATCAATTTGTCTGTATTTTCTTCGCTTAATCGGTGGATCATCGCCACTGACCATTGCTTCATAATCCGCATCCTTCCCTTTTTGGATTGTCTTTATGCCCTCAATAAACTTGAAAATTGACGGATGGTCCATTCCCAATTGTTTGTGCGCTCTCTTATGACAAGCCTCACTGAAATTATTGGTTCGGTCTTCGTTATTCATAACCCGGTCATATAAATTCCACCTTTCACGGGGGAAAATTGCCCTGCCGACGAGTTCCATCGAAGATTTTTGTTAATTGGAATGGTACACTGCCGCACCAGAGAAAGACATTTGCAAAATTTTTTTCCCCCGATTGTCTTTACTCCCCCCCCCCTCACGGCGGCGGCGTTTCGGCTGGCGGCGTTTCGGCTGGCGGCGTTTCGGCTGGCGGCGTTTCGGCGGCGGCGTTTAGGCGGCGGCGTTTAGGCGGCGGCGTTTCGGCGGCGGCGTTTTGTAGTGCACCGAATAATTAGTAATTAAGAAATAATTTCCAATGGAATTTATTCCTCCTCATTTCATTTTTGTATGCGGGTTTTTTTTAATTAATATTCACTGCCGAATGTCGCTGCCGAATTGTTCACTGCCGGATTGTCGTGCTACGCTTAACAATTCGGGTATTTTACAGTAAATTTGTATGTTTCCTTTTAATCATAATCCCACGGATGAGATGAATTCCTTCAGCTAAAAAATTTTTTCATTAAATTCTTTTAGGTTTCCAACTTGATTGTGTCTTAAAAATTCAGGCCAGTCCACTTCCTCGCTGAAAAATATAAAAAACATATTTAAATAATAGAGAAAATGAAATAATATCCTCACATATTCATGCTAAAAATGCTGCTATTTGTACACGCCCAATTTGTTGTTTGATGGCAACTTTTATGGCATGCCATTCGACAATCTAAAATTTACATGAAAAATGCATTGCAAGAAAAAAAGCAAATAAAACTAAGGCATTTTTCGTAATTTTTCAAGTAAACTTTGGTCGATAATAATACTAGAATAAACCTGGCACTAGAATGTTTTTTATCCTCGTAAATCTCTCTTACGTACCCCGGCATTGGTATGCTTGTCTCGTTGTAAAATTGCCTCCAATTTTCTTTCCACACACTGCGCAGATGACACGTCTAGAAAATAGGTGTACTGAATTTTGAAACAACCACAAAAACGTACTACGTAACTACGAACAAATTTTAATTAAATTTAGTTTTTTTTGGGTCGGTGCCGTATTTTCCTGAAATCCTTGGAGTCTAATTATCCGGCATTCTTTAGAAAATTTTGTTCCATAAAATGTCATTCATTATGCAATAACAATATTTTGTCATTTATGCCCATTTTCTGTACCCATACCCTCTCGGTTTTACTGCTACAAAAATATGTCCCTCATAAATATGCAATTTTTTGCCGCTTTGCATAAGTTTGATCACTGCTGGCTCTGAATGCACCTCGGCTGGTATTGAGTAGTATCTGAATATGAAAACACTCAATTTTTCAAATCTACATAACTCATTACGGTCGGAACTCCTCTTTCACTGGACAATTATTTTCGAAAATTAAAAATAAAATTTAAGCTCCATTTAAAAAAAAAAAATCAAATTTCGTGATGATTATTTTGCCGAACTCTAAATAAATTCTATTCGATCCATAGGAATGAAATTAAAAAAAAAACAGTTGAATTATTTAATAAAATTCTAAAAAATTGAAAAAATTTACAGCAGACAATTTTAATTCATTTTAGTCGAATTAAAGAAGAGAGCCTTTAATCTAACCAACAGACCTTGGTTTTTCCTCATCAATACCAATTATTTCCAACACCAATTGACTTTGCCCCCCATTCTCAACTGCGCTTTTAGGTGAATGAATAAGGTTTGACATGGATTGTGCGGCACTTCCGCCATTGAAAGAATCTGTTGGTTTTCAACTGATTTTAATTCAAGTCATATAATTAGGTCGTATGGATTGACTAAAAAACGCCGAATATGAACTAATAATTCCAAAACCATGAACTAAAAACTTGGGGAAAGAAATCAAATGGGGTTTAAGCGATTGAATTTTATCTTTTTTAATTTACATATGACAAATTTATATGGATTTCAAATTTTCTGGTGTGAAAATGTTGGCAATCCTGCAAAATGTTTGTCCCTAATTAACTTTGTAAAATTTAATTTGTTATTTTTAGCTGAAAATTAGTATTTGGAGGTTTTCAAAAGTACTGAGTATGATTCTGACCTTTAATTTTTTTTTTTGTGTGACACCATTTCTCTTAGATTTGAAGATATCTATGAATTTTTCATCAAGTACATACTCGTTTTCAATGAAAACATGGCGCTGCCCGATGCACAAAAATTGATCAAATCATAAATTAGGTGATGTCTTGCGAAAAATTAAAGTTCAGATTCGTGTTCAGCACCCTTGAAAACCTCCATATACCATTTTTTAGCTCAAAATAACAAAGGTTAAATTAGGGACACCTATTCTGCAGGATTGCCAAAATTTTTGCCAAGGAGGCTGTTTTTGAGCTCTTTTCATCATTGGCATATAAATTTATTAAAAAATTCCAATGGTTGACAAATGAACACACCTGGTGCTGTGTTCACAAACATTTGCTGGCTGTACACCGGCTCAAATTGATTGTTGCTGCCCTTCCGCCGTTGTGCGATTTGCCTCGCTTGTGACTGGTCACGTGAGGTGGGCATTGAAGCAGCAACTTCTTCCATGGGTCGACTTTCATTGTCATCATAACTTTTTGCCCGTTTCCCTTCTCTTCCTGCTGGGAGCAGTCGGACAGGGCCTGAGTTTTATGGTTTCAATTTTGGCCCAGTCTTGGTATGAAAAATGGACCCTTTAGGCACGCAACCACAAAAATATATCGAATGAACGAAATTCCGATTCGAAAACACTAGAAACTGGAATTCTGATGACAAAATTTTCCGAAAATCAAAAATTCCTACCCAAAAATGATGTTTTGAAAACGGAAATTGGTTTTGATCCCTGATAAGAGCAAACCAAATATTGATATAAATTATTATTTATTATTTTGCATTACCTGCCAGCCTGGCACGAACTTGCTCAAAAAAAGAGCGCTCTCGCTTTTTGGGTGCTGCTGCTTTCCGATCACGTTCTTAGTATGATTGGGCATGTAGTAATAATTTTTATTTTTTTTTATTAATATTTATTATTTTTATTATTAATTCATTTCTGATTGCTTTATCTCTTGCCTCTGGCAATCCGTTCAAATTCCATTGGATCATCGCCAACGGCCAACCGTTTCATTTTGTCTGGCATTACAAAAGTGGCCATGGCCGGATGCCCTCCATGGGAATCATGAGGCTGTTGTTGGTCAACAGCAGATAGCTTTTTATGATGTTTGTCAAACAGATGCTCAAACGCGTTGTTGTTTAATGCTTCATCATCATGCATGAATGGTTGCTTTGTGATTGTTTGCGATTCAACTGGAATATTTTGTTTGAAATTTAATTTCGCTCCATGCCACTTTAATACCATATCAAAAATAGGTCAGTTATACGGTATTTCATAAATTTATTCTGCAAATCAAAGCTGATTTTTTTTGAAACCCTCAAAAAGCCCATTATGCTATAATACATTAATAAATCATACCCAAATTTTAAAATTTTTCCAGGCAGCTTAACCCAAAATGCAGATTTTTTGTCAACCAATTGCGTGCTTTTGAAATATTTTTAATCTGGGAGCCCTGTCATTTAACATGTAAAACCGAATCGGTTTGAATTTTGCCAGAACAAATCCGACCAATATTTCGTGCTGGGTCGTTTCATAACGACAGCCACTTTGGGCGTTTCATAAATCCGCCAGTGGGCGTTTCATAAAATCCGCCATCATGAGCGTTTTATAAATCGGCAATTTATAAATTTTTAGACAAAAACTCTTCATAACTTTGCTCAAACGCAATCAAATGAAACAATCTTGGTAAGGTACTGAACTATTAGTTAGCTATATTAGCCTACCAATTTTCAAAAAATTTAATTTTTTTATGACAATGAAAATGAGTTTTTTGCACTTTTAACTTTCTTAAATCTCTATCAAATTTTTGGAAATTGGTAGGCTAATATAACTAACTAATAGCTAACGAACCACACCAATATTGTTAAATTTGGTTGCGTTTGAGCAAACTTATGAATATTTGTGTCGATAAATTTATAAAATCGGCTGTTTTTATGAAACGCCCAAAGTGGCGGTTTTTATGAAACGACCTAGCACCCCAATATTTTACCGGTTTGTTCCTTCTTGGTCGACACATTGAGCATTGTTGTGACTGGTGCACTCTTCTTCCTCTCAACCGTGTTATGGCCATTTGTTTGTGGCTCATATTGGAACAGTGCAGCGTTTGTGTCGCTGATCGTTTTCCGAACTGCTCCAACCGGACGAGATTGTTGTTGTTGCTGGCGTTGTTCATGTTTCGCTTCTTCCTTTACATTGTTTGTTGATTGATGATAGTCATCAAAATGGAGTTGTTTTATGGAAGGGCTGGCTTTGTTGTTGTACGGGTCGGGTGAGCATGAGCTACCGGCACCATACTGTAAAAAATTAACCGCACTTACACAGTATTTCAAAAGTATTATCGTACTGTAAATTTAGCAAAAAGAAAAGTAACTTTCCGGGTTTGTCGGTTAAAACCATAAAACTAATTGCCCCGTTTTTTTCTCCCTATCCTAATATCGCATTTTTCGACTTGAAATAAGGTTAAATGTGTTGGGCGGGGGGGGGGGGGGGGTTGTAAATCCGCCATTTTACAGTTTTCCGATTTTTTTTTTTTCTTCAAAAGCAACCAATTAATCAGCCTTGTGTCATCTGATCCAAATTAATCAATCATTGGTTGTTGAGTCAATCAAGGGCTACCGGGGGCCGTAGTAAAAGAAGAAGGTTAATATTTAAAACCAGTATTTAAAAAAATTTTTATATCACTCGAAAGAGCAGACTTTACTTTATTTTATAAAATTATTTTATATTTTTATCTATTTTTGATGATTTTTGGCAGAATTTTAAAAGTTGCTGGTTAAGCGTGCAACCATGGGTCGAGTCAGGGTTTGCATTTTACCATGGTGACATGGTTAGATGACCATCGACCTTCTTCTTTTACTCTGTGTTCACGAACCATCTACCATTATGGTCAAATAACCATGTTAAATGACCATTAACCCGTGGTTGTTCATTTACTGCGGGTTTACCATCATGGTTGTGGTTATCTAACCATAACCATCTTCTTTTACTACGGCCCCGGACGGCATCTGGTTCGTTAATATGGTTGCTTTTGACAAAAGTTATGCCAAATTTTGTCAGATGGCGGATTTATGAAACTCCTATAGCGGCGAAATTTGCAAAGTCCTAGCACCCGAAACGGGTCAGTTCCGTCTGGCCAGTTCCGTTTGAGCCTACTTTAGAACATCATAACTTTTTTTTAACTCGATCAAATTTTTCAAATTTAGTATGTTTCGAAAGCTCTTCAAGAGTTCTATTAGTGCTTGAAAAATCTAAAAATTAACTCAACAGCAAAAAAATATCAACTCGAAAATTCCTCAAAAACCGGACTTTTTCGCAATTTTCGAGTTGTTATTTTTTTGTCTGTTGATTAATTTCTTAGCGATTGCTTATCAATATCTTCTAAACATATAGAGCTTTCGAATGATACCAAATTTACAAGATTTTGTCAAGTTAGAAAAAAATTATGATGTTCTAAAGTTGCCTCAGACGGAACTGGCCAGACGGAACTGACCCCTACCGCTAGCACCAGAGTAAAACTACCAGACGATCATTTAATGGAGACGATTGGCCCTCGTCGTCCGTCACATTGTATATATAGTGTTGTTTCTGTCGTGTCAATGACCGTTTAATGGTTGACGACGATTCTGAACCTGTTGTTGAATACTTTTTTATGGGTGACAATGGAGGAGCGGCAGGAAGTTGTTGATGATCATCATCACCCGGATATGCAAATGATGATGAGGATTTGGTGAGCTGTGCCGGCCGTCGATGACCATTTTCCACTGCATCCACCAATTCAACATGTTGTTGTTGTTGCTGTTTTACGTAGGTAGACGACCGTTCAACACTTTCGTGGCAACATTGAAGCGAAGCCTAAAGGACAAATTAAACCGACCCAAACTGAAATCACACCTTTCGGTTAACAATAAAATACCGTACTGTAACTATAAATTTCAAAAATTTATTGCGTGCATATTAAAGGTTCACCTAGAAACAAATTTGTTGTTCCCAACAAAAAAATCTTAGGGAATTGAGCCCCGGCAGTGACGAAATGAAATTTACAATGAAACCTGTTTAGGAAAATTGAAAAATATTTTTAATTGTCCCTCTATTTGTTGGAAAATAGCGAAAGTCGATGAGCTAACCGAGCCTTGAATTTCTTGTTATGCTTTACAGCGCCAGCTCTAGTTCTAGTGCTAAACACGGCTTACGATATTGTCCTATATGTAAACACGTTTTTTTTGCGAGACAAAATCAATTTGAAGTTTTCTAATACCTCTAGTCAAAAGCCAATTTTTTTTTCACCAATCACAAAATCTTGCCTTGATCACCAGTACGCCGTACATTTCTCCTTGTTGTTGTTGTTGTTGTTGTTGCTGTTGGTGGTTTTGTGTTGTTGTTTTTCGATTCCGTTGTTGATCCACCATGGCATATGATGGCCGTCCCTGCAGACTCAGTTCAATGGGCTGTCGTTGCCGCTGCAGCGCGTGCCGAAGTTCGGCCAAACTTTGAATGGCTGTGCCGCAAAATTTGCGCTCTCTTATGGTGTTGGCGGCCTGCTGCTGCTTCTTCTGCTGTTGCTTTTGTGGTTGCTCTTCTTCATAGAACACTTCAAACAAAAGCTCATTGCTAGCGGGCGAAATTGTGCTAAAATAAATTTGGTTCTTCATTTTTTAAACAAAACAAAAAAAGGAGAGGAAAATTTTTTTGTATAGACAATCATATTACAGTTATTGTTGGGGTAAATTTCATTTCATTCCGCGCTTTCGACCCCTCCCGCGCCCCCGCCTCCGCCCACTCAAAAATTCTATTATTAAAAATCCGAATTTTTTTTTTTTAGAGTTTTTCTGGAACGGAGGGAAGGGGGGGGGGGGAAGGTGAACGGAGAGGCAGTTCTGATCTGCTGAGGGGGGCGACAGAGAGCGGGGACGAGCTGCTCACTATTGTTGCCATACAATTAGCTACTGTATAGGAAGGGACTCTGCTTATCCTTAACCGGGACTGAATTTACAGGGATTGAGTTAAGGGCCTTCGCTTTTAGAATGAGACCCCTAATTCAGCTTGAGGCGGGTCTTTTTGGAGTGATGCAGGCATGTTGACAGTCGAATTGGAGCCACAACAGTTGGGGTTCTTGGTTGGTAGCTGTGTCCCTAACCACTCTACTTTCAACTCAGATTTAGAGATTCAAAAATTAGCCATTATCACCCAATAAGCTTTTGGATCGCTTCTAAAATGAAAAGCAAAAATATTATACAATTCAAAATTGGCACGGTGTTCATCCCAAAAGACTTTCTGGCCGTCAGGCCCTTGGATATTGTGATCTGCTTTGATGCTTAAGTATCGTTGATTTGGCTCGTCCAATTCAATGCATACAAACGGCTGTTGGTTTAATTTAAAAGTGACGCCTAAATTAAAAAAAAATAACTTATTATTTATTTATTTATCCGAATAAATTTGAAATTTACCGAAAATTTCAATCAATTGAATGCAGAGACGATTTGCCGTTGCCAATTCTTCTTGGCGGTTTATGTCCGCCATGATAATGGGAAATTTGGGCGACTGAATACAGCCCAATTATCATTTAAATATTATAGTAATTAATTAATTGATTTATTAGGTTGCTTGAAATTAAAGACTTATGAGGGCTCAATTTTAAAAAATAGTTAAAATCCTTGGCGGATTTAAAAAACTCTCTACGGTGCTTGTGCGTTTCTTAAAACTGGCAATTTCAATAAATTTTTGGCTAAATTTAGGCATAACTTTTCTCAGAAAACAACAAATTAAACAATCTTCATATTGTAAGATAGCCCTTGATTATCTTGATAATTTCACAAAATTTCATTAAGTTTTTAAAAACAGCAGCTAAAGTCAAAAAAAATGCAATAACTTTTGAAAAAGACAATGATTTGCCGAAATTTCAATAAAATTGGCAGTTTTAAGTAGGGTAGCAACCACGACGTCGGGGTTGGAAAAGTCGGGGTCGGGGTTTGTTGGGGTGCTGAGCGTCGGGGTCGGGGTCGGGGTGAGCAAAATCACTCGGGGTCGGGGTTGGCAAATTTCGGGGTTCGGGGTCGGGGGGGGGGGTTTTCATATTTTTTTTTTCGCCTTGAGACTGAGTGAAAAAATTTCAGGTCAATTATATTACAATACAAAAATGTCATTTAAATATTTTTCAGCATATCTGTTACTAACGACATTTTTTTTAAATGTTCGGTTTTGAAATAAGACATAAAATTTTAAATTTCGAATAAGTGAGGGTCGGCGGTGCCGATAGGCGCCGCCAGGAAAATTTTGAAAATTTGAGTGTTTTTAGAGCACAATTTTGCACAAAAAAGAATAATATTGAGGGTTTTTAAGATACTTTTTGAGAAATCCTTAATGAATGGTGGAGGGACGGTGGAGCCGATAGGCGCCACCGGAAAAATTTTCATCTTATTAAGAAACGTGCCAGCATGCTCTCTACCACTTAGGGATTTTGTCGCGACTTGGAACCACGGGATTTTCTCCAGTATTTGTTTTACCATCGATCTTGGTGGCCTTTGTTGTTGCGTGGGCGTTTGTGTCGACGGATACATTTCATTTACAAAGTTCAGATTACGATACTCGGCACTAAGCCGTGCCTTGGAGGCGCGTTCCGTGGACTCGTTGTCCGGGTACAGTAATTCTCCAATGCTAAAGTTGAGAACGGCAGATATGATACATCTTTTGACTGTAATTGGGAAATTAAAAATGGCTTAAATAAATTAATCCTTTTTGAAAATTCGGCATACTGTAAGGCAATATTTCGTCAGATTTGGCACCTCCTCCAGCCAGGCTCAGCTGGACAGTTGGTCGATCTCGAAAGCATGAAATCACGAAAAATTCTCCGGCGATGAAGACCAGTCGGGTTTCTACCTGAATTTTTGATGGGAATTTTGGTAAAACGGCTGCTGATGTCTAGGTTCCCAAGTTTTTTTTTAACGAATTCTAAACAAATGACCTTAAAATTTAGGGGGTGAAAATAAAAAAATTAATTACATTTTTCAAAAATAAACATCTTTCCAACTATACTACCAATCTGATTCAAAATATTTGGTAAGTAGGATAAAAAAATATAATTTTTTAAATTTCTAAAAATTACAAGGAAAGGTAATGCCGTAATTAAAAAAAATATATAATATTATTTTCAAAATTTGTTATCCTAAAATTAACACAAATTAAATACCCAGAATATTTGGAAGCCCTGTTACATTTATATTATTACTTCTCCATTGATCTGTTCGATTATCACTGTGTGGTGCTCAATTAACGGACCCTTGACCACAGGAATTTTGCGCATTTGGACTTCGCCTTGGTTTGTCTTCATTCCATTTTGGTCAACATTTGACACCACGGAAATATCCAGCCGTATTCCACCATCCGCACTTTTTTTCGTGTATGACAATTGTGTATGAATGGACTAAACAATAATGTTCGAGCCTCTAATAGTGTATCGAAAGATTAGGAGGGAAAAACCCCTGTTTTCGGGGCAAATTTTCTTAAAAAAATAATGAAAAATATTATTCTTTAATAGGAATTTTTAAAAATTTTTTTTTGCAACAGAAAATTTTTAAGCAAAAAAAAACCCAAACATTGCTATCGAACGATACCAATACTGATTTCGTTTGGTTGTTTCTGAGAAAAGTATGGATGTGTTTTTCACGGGATATCTGTACAAATATGGCAGTCCATTATTTAAAAATTTCTTGTTTTGAGGATTTATATAAACTTGCCAAAAAATTTCCTGTTCTCTCATTTGGGTGTATGCGAATGTTGCGAAACATTGATTGTTTGGAACAAATTTGAATGCTTTCCGAGTCGACAGTTTGTCTTGACAAATCATCAAATTGCAAATCCATTGGCGCTGACTGTAAATGCGTTATTATTATTATTATTATTATTGACGTAATAATAATTATTAAAATTTTTATTAAATAATAAATATTTTCAACGAATCTTGCCAAACCTTTTTCCCTATTCGTTGGGCAGCTTCATTTAATGAATTGAGCACAAATTTAGCAAGCAATGGTGACAGTGCAAGTTGCTGTGCCTTTCCAAAATTTGTGGCGACATTTCCCCAAAGTAGCCAATTCAAAAAATCATTTGCAAAACTTAAAAAATACGTAGGGGTGCTTTTATTTATTTTGTTTTATTTTTAATTTCTTGACTTTTGTTGGGTTTCCAATGAAAAACCACTCTCGTCATCGATTTGAATTGTCGGCACTTTTGTTGGTCCGGCAGAACGCCAATGGTAAAAGAACACATAGACTGATATTACAGCAACGACAAGAAGCCATACAGTACAGATCAACAAAAAAGCATCCATTTTTCTGAAATTAATTACCTTTTATGATACAACCAAGAAATATTATTCTTGGATCTGTTTTATCCCTTGATACTGTATTTAACTTGGCTGGAATGAGGCGGGGGAAGGGGGGGGGGGAGCGGGTATGAAGTTAAAAAAATTTAGGATTAACCTCCGAACTTATTGCATTTAAAAATCATTTTTTGCATATTGTAATCCAGTCTAAATCGATAATCTAATTCCGGCACAAAACTTATTGGAAAACTGAAAACGGCGCCTTCTTTTAGTACTTCTTATTGACTGTGTTGTGTATCCATCCCCTCAGCCTCACCGCGTTCTTTGCAATTGCTAGTCAGATTATCAAAAATGTTTATTTAATCAAAATGGTAATTTGAATGAATTGTCTTACTACATAAAAGAATCCACCAACATGGCATGAAGATGGAATTTACGATGCTTGGTCTTTTTTTAACGACACAACTTCCTTACAAAAACTCATCATATCTTTTCTCAAACGTAACTAAATTAAACTATCTTGGTATCAACGACGTTAATGAAAAATTTCTGAAATTTCGCAAACTAATAGAGCAATTCAATAGCTGTTGGAAGATACCAACATAGGCTAATTTTTAGAAAAGTTATGATGATTTTTTGTCCGTGAATCAGTAAAATGGTAGGATTTGTGAAACATTCCAGCCCGGGATTTACTATTTATTCTCCAGCATTAATTAGAAATAGAATTTGAGAAAAAAATTTTGCAACAGCCCAAAAGTGATCTGCTGCTGGACTAAGCGGAAGTAATTAGCTCAAAATTGATTGGGTGTGTCAATGGTAATGAGACTATGGGAGGGGAGGGGTGGGGAGGCTTGGGATCGCTTGTGGTAAGGACAATGGAATGTCGTCCACCAGCGTCGTCTTCTTGCTGCAAAATGAGGCTGGCTGCCGACGACTGAACTTAGAGCCCCCGCTCCTCAGCCTCACCCTTTCCTCCCCTCCCTTACGCAATTTTTATTTACCAACCGCGTCATTTGGCCGTTTCGGGGAGTGGCCAGCAGCAGAAGCAGCAGCCGCGTTTGGCTGACAATCTCATCAAAGTGCACAACAACAACACTTTAAGGATAATTATTTCCGCCCCACCATTGCCCGGGGGGGGGGGGCTTTTTTTTGCTTTTGCTTCATGTGAATGAAGTGATCAGCTTCTTCTTTTCCCCCATCAACGATTGGGTTCTGGATATTTCAGTGCTAGTGTGACGGGAGACGATTTCAATTGGGGGTTGTCTCAAGATGAATTCAACCGAAAATTTCATGGTATCATTTTAGCCTTTTCTCTTTCCATACTATTAGCCTCGGTAATAATTGAAAAAAAAAAAATCACTCACTTGAAAAAATATGACCGAACAACGGACGAAATGTCAAAATTTCAGGGCCAATAAGTTATTTTTTTATTTTGTTTTCAGAAAAAAAATGCAGCGCCGCACTGAAATTCCCGGCCCTGTAATGTCCCAAGCCCGTGTCCCCGTTTGGCCCCAATTTATGATTCTTTCCCATCTTCGATTGATCGCGGTTAAGAAGGTATGAGCCTTTGAGCGGGGGTGGGCCGCTAAATGAGGGTGGCAAAGAGGTAGAATTGAACAGGTGGTGGAGACTGCCTCTTGGATGGCGGACACTCCCAACGACCACCCCATCCCTCGCCCCCTCCCCCCGTGGACCAAACGCTTTTTAGCACGGGTTTTTTAAAGGATTATATTACATTCCTTTTCAACCCCATTCCCAAACGATTGAGAGCATGGAAAAATTCCTGCAAAAGGATCGAAATGATAGATTTCCAGAACTACTCGATAAAGTAAGGCCCAGCAGCAAGCAATCGAAAAATTTTCGAAAAAAAAAATTAATAACCAAATGTATTCAAAAAATAAATTAGCTCTGGCAAAATGCGAATCTATGAAAACCCGCCAGACATATTAACTAAAATGCGGTATGCTTTAAATTCATATCCATAAATTTTATATAAAAGCAAATTGTATGCTAAAACGATGATGGTATTTACACTTTGTTGTTGAGCCCTGAAATTTCCCTCTTCCAGATAACTCCAATTTCTTTCTTCAATTAACACTTTCTTCCGTCGGCAAATAAAAAAGGCATGCCAAAAGCATTTAACACCCCAATTTACGATGATTGAATTTAGGTTGGGTGGTTGGCCGAAAAGGGCAACGTTGGCACGGCACAGGGCCCTTTTCAGTTTAGTTAAGGCAAAAAAGTCCTAGTTTTGGTCTCATATGAAGGGTTGTCCCCCGATTTTTTGGGGTAATTTTAAATTTCTATATTCTTGAAAATCACCTTTCAGTAGGGTTTAGGGACCGATGACTCTGACATCCATTTGCCAATTCCGAATTCTGAACCCGAATTCGGAAAAAAGGCCAAACTGGAATTTTATTTCTCTGAATAAACTCTTTTCCGAAATATTGGGGCTGATTAGATCATTTTTAATGATATGGATTCAAAATTTATCGTTTTCTAAACTATTTTAACTCTTGTGATTCACATTTTCGGATTCCAAAACATACGACCGACGAATACCATGTTTCCAATTTTATAGAAGAAGAAAAAACTAAAATTTGAAACTCACCAACAAAAGGCTAGTCTTTTTTTTATAGTCAATAGAAACAAATTTTTCAATAGGTAGGTACTAAAACTTCTTTTTTTTTGTTTGAAATCGTCATGTTTCCCCTAATGAGTTAAAGCCAACTGAACACCGCCCACTGCTGTATTGACAGCACTGGAGATTTTTTTTTTGTTTATTTGAAAATTGACACTTCGTCAACTTCTCATAATACATAAGTGCCTAATCCGGCAAGGATGGACTTATGCCTTCCCCAGTGCTCAATGTTCCATCCATAAGGATTTGTGGCATCACATGAGCAGTGTGAGAGCTTAACAACAATTTCTTGGCGGCTAACCTAACATTGGCAATTAACGGATTTTACTAGCGTGTGACTCCGAGCTCAACCCTCCACCCCCGACATGTCCAAATTTTACGCCACAGGCATTTTACGATCCGGACATTTACCCTAATGACACAAAAGTCGTTTTCAAATTTATAATGCATCACGGTCCACTTTTAGGACTAGGAGCCCGGAGAAATCCTGAAAGGACCCGGTTTTTTTCCGGGCTCTATAAGTTAGCCAAAACAATAATTAGCATCCAGCTTAATCATATTGACAGATATTGTGCAAATAATGTTCATGTTGTATACAGTGCTTCCGATTGTCGGCCTTTTTTTGTTGCTAAGCCCAGGCACAGTGATGGCCAATGATGAGGCAGCAAATGAATTGGCCATGCGCGGCACTCAACACTTCTTCAGGCGTAATGCCAAATGGATCAATTTGCCGTCGGGCGGCGGCTCATTGGTCAATGCATTAATTCTTTAAGAAAATATAAAATCCGAATTGTTTGGTGGTATAACAATACTAACTGTATGTCCGAATATTGGGGATAATTGAGTATCTGATTTAAAAAAAAAATTCTATTCCTAAATTTGCAAAAGTTGTAAATATTACGAACTAAAATTATTTAAATTAATTTGCAGGTGAGTGGTCGTGGTAATTTCAGGCCAGGCTTCCATTCTTCGTTGCGATTTCGTACTCGGTTGGCGGAACCATCGTTTACCGCTTTTAAAGTATGCTGGCAAAATATTAATATAATGCTTTTTTAAATTTAGAGATCTCCTCTACATTTCCCTCTGGACGAGTTCAAGATGACAGAGAATTTCGGGACATAATGACAATTTAATTGGCTATTGATTATTTGAAATTAATGTTTTGATGACCAAACAATTTGGAATGACATTTTAAAGTGCGCTGCTAATAAATAATATTTTTGGAATTATTTTTCTTGTGAATCATTGTTCTTTCGGGTCGTGCCATCAGTTAGGGGCGCAGTCCAAATTTAATTCACCATCGTGGAAAAAAACCCAATCATAATGGGAACAAGAATTGAAAGCTTGAACTAGTGTAATCTCGGGACCGGGACCAGTCTAGGTTTTTCACAGGGATTTATCCCGGTACTACCGAGAATTCCCGGGTTTTCTCGGTTTTCTAGTCCAAAAACGGAATCGCGGCACTGTCTGGCAATTTTATGCAAATGCATATTTTTTCCCTGGGTTCTACACGGTCTAATTAGTAGGAAAAACGTCTTCTTTTTGTCATTTGCTTATAAAAGTGGGGACTTTTATTTGCATATTTTGGGTTTTTATGCATATTTCGCCATTTTTGTTAAAAATTTCAGTTTTAGTGCATTTTTAGACTTTTTTCAAAAACTATACCCCTAAGAATGGAGATTTCTCAAAAATTTTGCCACCTAAAATTTAAATTTTTTGTCCAAAATTTAATTCTCAAAAAAATATTGGCTTACTTTTAGATCTTTTCTATGCAATTTGTACTAAAAATTGGCTCAAAAAGTGCAAAATTTCTGGTGTAAAATTATGGGGAATAATTTGTTTTTTTTTTATAAATTTCACCCCTAATTTTCAATATTTTTTAGTGCATATTTTAGTGTTTTATTTGCATATTTTATGCGCATATTTTGCGATTTTTTGTGCATATTTTTGCCAGCCCTGATAATAATTCTTTTTTGGGGTCGGGGTCGGTTCGCCGCGGCCAGTTCGCCGCCAGACTCGTTTAGGACTTTGTAACCTTTTTCTTTGCGAACCAAATTTTACAAATTCGGTATGATTCAAAAGCTTTAAATGTTGTGAAGATATTAATAGTTAAAGTTACAACTTGAAGAACGCTAAAAAGTCAGAATTTTGGTGTATTTTAGTTCATAACTTTTTTATAGTTAAGTAATTTTTTTCAATTTTTGGAAAGTTAATAGAGCTTCTAAGGAGCTTTCGAAAGACACTAAGATTAAAGAATTTGGTTGCCTAAGAAAAAAGTTATGGCGTCCGAAATTAGGCTGGCGGCGAACCGTCCGCGGCGAACCGTCCGCGGCGAACCGTCCGCGGCGAACCGGGCGGTTCCCCTTTTTTGGGTTCTCTGCACTTATTTTTTTTGCACTCAATGGTCCTGCTCCAAATTTTATTATACATTTGTATGTACATATGTATGTATTTGTTTATGCTTTTTTTTTTAAACAATAAATGCTGTTTGATGTTGTACACATTTATGAATGAAGTTGATTGCTCGTGCGCAAGAAATTGTGGGCCTTTGAAGAGAGTCAGTCAGTCAACCACCACCACCACCCATCATCAGTTGATAAGAGAGGGTGTTGAAGTGTGTTGAGAAATTGTGTACCAGTTTTTATGTTGATAGACTGACTGACCCGCCTTGGTGTTGCTGCAATTGGTGGGACATGGAGTCGATCGATGTCCTTTTGTTGGGTCCCTTCCTAAAAAGGGATGGAAAGAGTGCGACCAACGGCACATTTAACCAGGGCATATTATATAACAGCGGAACATTTCAACTGATGATCGCGACGTATTATACGCGCGGCACTCTAATTTAGGTAATCGATGATCGCGGCGTATTGATGCATAAAATTTGAATTTTCGACTTTTCGTTAAAAAATTAAATTCTGAGTTCAAAATTGGAGGCCCCAGCAACTTTTAAATATAACTTTTTCCTTTATCAGCCAAATACGACAAATTTATTCTCATTCGAGAACTCCACATCTTAAAGAATAGCCGCTCTTAAAAAAATATATGAACTAAAATATATTAAAAATTCAGATTTTTTTTTTTGCGTTTTTCATGTTGTAATTTTTTTGTGAATTCGTCAATTCCTTAGCAATAGCTTATTCAACGGCTTCAAACATGGAGAACTTTGGGAAAATACAGAATCTACTTTAATTGCTTTACTAAGAAAAGAGTTATGATCATTTATTTAAGCCTGGGGCCGAAAGGTGGCCCCAGAATTAGCCTAATAGATGAGTGATCAGCCGCTACACTGAAAACCTTGGGTAAGGCTTGCTTTTTTTATAATCGCGAACTAGATCTAAGATTCTTTTTCCCTACTTTCAAAAACGCCGAACATTTTATCAACGGCAAGCAATTTGTTGGTCCTTGTTTTCTTAAATGGAAAATTCAGTACAATGAATAGTTTAGTTAATTTTTGGTCATCAAAAAGGAGGGTGACGACTTTCATCACTAACTTCTTGCAGTGCTTTGCCCTCCAATTAATCATTCATTAATTAATTAATAATTAGATGACGAATGGACAGAATGAATGAGCGGGGACGTAGTGAAGTATTATTGTTGATCAGTTTGATCATTCTTCTATCATTTGCTCCTTCCTCAACCTGTGAAGGGTGGTGATGGGACAATTGCAATATAATTGGTGTTTTTTCCGTTCTGGTTTCCATGTATGAATTTTTTTTTTGAACTATAAAAAGCACACTGAAGGTAAAACCCTAACAAAGTTTTCTTCCTGGGCTTTTCGGTTTCGCTAATCCCTAACAAATATCCATTTTCGCCAATTTCGAGTTCAGTTTCCAAACTCAAACATTCTAAGCCCATACCCAAATCCAAACAGTCGAACTCCGTACCCAAATTCCAACAAAAATTCAAAATATCAATTTTCAAAATAAGCTGCATTTTCTATCATAAAGGAAAAATATCTATAATTTTCTTGATGTCAATAAAATTGGGACATAAGCAAATTTTTTTATGCTTTAGAAGCCTTTTTTGGTCGGTTTATAATACCCAATCAAATAAAAGTTTCAATGCCAAATAATTTGTTGTAAAACCGTCACTTTTTCTTCTTTTTTTTTGCTGACCGACCCGTCGAAGCGCTCTCTTTTTATTGGGTGTCCCAAAAAATGATTGTAATGTAGAAAGAAATTCTCTTCTAACTGCTACTACTGTTCTGCTGCTAGAGTGGCAGCCTGTTTTGTGCAACAAAAAAAAAAACTCGATTTTTCTCCCTTTGGCGCTTTTTTTTTGCAATTCCTCTCGCCCTTTCCAATTTAGTAACAGCAACTGGAGCAGAAGAGAAGAGCAACTCCATCTCATAGAACACACACTCTTCTTCTACGTCCAAAACTGGGCGGTGTACACGCCCTTTTATGGGGTAAAACCCGAAACCAAAAAAAAAAACAACCGCATTTTTGGCTTAAACCCATGGATTGCAACGTGGTCTCCTGATTTATTAGAAAGGTCCTGCTGATTTGGAGGGTCCAATTCCTACAAAATTAAAATGTCTTTATTTGTCAGAAAAGTCTCCTGCTGTTATTTTTTTAGGGGGGGGGGGGGAGTGGCGTTGTTTTATTTGCGATTCCTATTAATTTTTAGTATTTCCTTACTTAACAAAATTTATTAATTTTTACAAATTTTTCTCGGGCGGAGCTTGTGTGCACACCTCTGCCCTCTCCCCTTACCTTACATTCAAAAATTCAAAAACAAAAAATACAACAATTAATTTAGCAGTGTCTGATTGTTTAACAAAAAAAAAAAAATTCGTTTTTTTTTGAGCTGAAGCAGGCCCGTAGCCAGGGGGGGGGGGGGAATTCCCCCCCCCCCCCCCCCCGAAATGAAAAAAATTTTTTTTTTCACCAGCAAGAGGAAGATAAAATAAAAAAAGAAAAACTTTTAGGCAATTTTCTTTTTAAAAACAGCTATGTTTATTCGAAAAATTAACAAATTTAACACGAATATAGACTTAAATTTCTGTGAAAATTTCAGCACGGCGCTTAAACGTCGACTTTAATTTTTGGGGCTCAAATGGCGCGCTGAAATGGCTATTCCCCCCTCTGAGATTTTTTTCTGGCTACGGGCTTGAGCTGAAGATTCTGTTTTCGACTTTTCATATTTACAAACCTTGGCTAAAACCCAAAACGGAAAATCGCGAGTCAAAAAACAGGTGCCTAACCAAAAAAGCAGCTGGGGAATATCTTTGAACCCTTTTGCATAGGCCTAACAAAAACCAAATTTTGCCTAGACATCCGCAGAATAAACTAAAAACATTTGCGCGTGTTTAGGGAGTGTGGGGGGGGGGGAATGTGTGCACATGCTTTTTATGGCTGGTTGCCCGCTGCGGTGTTCAAGCATGTACACAGAGCACAGCTCACCCCCTGTAAATAAAGCAATTAATGCGCATCATTTTGGTCCGCATTCCATTCCCAAAACCAAAAATCTATGGAAAAATAAATAACACTATCGATTGGCAATTAATTAATATTTGATCAAATTTTTTGAAGGTCAAAATTTTATTTTTTAATTTCCAAATTTTTGACATTTTTTTTTACATTACATATAATGGAATTTTTATTTCTTGCGCAACTAGCGCTCAATAAATTTGTAAAATGTAACTTTCTATTTTCTTTTTAACCCAAATAGAAAAATTATATTTTGTCCCAAATTGGATTGTTAATTTGCAGTCAGGATTAACTTGTTTTCTGAATTCTAGTTAATTTCGAATCCTTTTTCGCTAGGCAAACTGAATTATTCTAATTTATTTAAAATTAAAACCGGAAATTCTTCATTTTCACTTTCTCATTAACCAAAATTAATGCCCGCGGACAAATCCACTTCCTCTGCTGCTGGATGTATTTTTCACCCGGCGGGGCAGCACGAGAGGGGGGGAGTGACGGGGGACGGGTTCGGGGTCAGCTGGTCGCCGACCGGTTTCCCCATCGAACCTTTTTGAATTTTGCCTGTTAATAGAGCATAGCAATGTAAGCCCTCGCGAAAAATACATATAAATTTTCACCAATTTAGCTGAAAAAGAAAAATACACATATCATTTGTTTTTGCGCAAAAATGTCCGGCGACCAATTGGGCATCTTGCCGGCGGGGGACGAATAGACTGTTTCTCGCCGGCGGGGGAGAGAAGGGGAGCAGGGCGGGGCGAAATTTCGTTTCGCATTTCGAATTCGGGTTTTTTGCGTTTCGAGTTTCGAAAAAAATTTAATTCGTTTCGAATTTCTCGGCTCCTTCATGGAGTTTCGCCCAGCCCTGAGGGATAGAGGGATCAACTAGGCTTTTCTCGCCGAGGGGACAAATTGCGTAGGATGGATGCCTGTTTCAACCACATATCTCCGTCAATTTAAAATCCTCCAAATTTCCTGCTTGCCGGTGGTGGTGAAGGGGGAAAGGACTCACAAATATCGAACCTTCGTTTCGTATGTTCAACGACGCCTAAAGGTCACCTCACCCCCTCATTTTGTCGTCGATTGCTCGCTCGAAGCAGCGCTAACCTTCTCTTTCACCAATGCTCAAACCGCCCTCTCCCCCCCCCCCCCCTGAAAAGGGAAGACGACGACAGATGGTGGAAAAAGCATTAGTAATCATTGTCAGTCACTTTGTTCAAGGCTGGTTTAGAGAAATGAGTGGTCGTCCGTGCCCCAATAAGAAGCAAAAATTATCATTTATATATATTTTTTAAATTTAGAAATTTCCAAATTTTCCATTACATTTTGAAATGAGAAAACTTTTGTGTTATACTTATATTCCAGTGTTTATGGGTTAATTATTCTCAATAAAAAACCAAGTCGACAAATCTTGAAAGTAAATTTGTGCCTGCCCTAACATTTTCTTTGACAAAAAAGTCTTATTTTTTAAAGAAAAAAAATAAATAGGTAAACGACATAAATAGGTCCCACAATACCACAAAATTTTTTTCATTCCTTACAAATTTTGGGTCGTAAAACACCACTAAAAAGAGGAGGAGGAAAAATGTCAACGAAGAAGACATCGGGTCAACAAAAAAAAACAATAGTTTCGCATCTGTTCTTCTGTTTATGATTATATTTTATGGGTTGGTCCCGATTATTTGGCCCAAATGGGCGACGCACTATTCTCCACACACCACATTTCCCGTGCGCAATTGTAAATTACTCTCGCGCAACCGTCGTCAGTTCATACACCCTTCCCCCCCCCCCGCCTCTCCAAAATCAAAAATTTCCTCACTAACTCCGTTGGTTCTCGTCACCCTGCCCCCTCTCAGCCCTCCAATTCATTTTCCCACTTCTTCCGGTTTTATTTCCCAATGTAAAAACCAGTAAAACGGCTCATTTCCTCTTCGTCCTCTTTTCCATATTTTCATGATTAGTAAACATAGTAAGAAATGGTGCTATGTAGGTCGATTGTTAAATCCTCTATCTGATTTTCCGAAAATAATTCGGCATAACATTGCTCAAAAGCTACCAAATTAAAGTCCATATTTTTCTTAAAGTTGAGTCAAATTTTTTATAATTTGGATGGCTAATAGAGCTAACCAATAGCAATTGGAAGAAACTAAGATTGTTTAATTTAATAGCTTTTGAGCAAAGTTATAACAAATTATGTTCAAAAAATCAGTAATAAATGGCGCATTCAACAAATTCCTTCCGTGACTGCCTTTTCCTTATTGTATTAATCCAATGATTAATAGCTATGAAAAATTTAAAAAATTTTCTTGTACACATAATTGTGAGAAAAAAAAGAAGCTGAAATTGGATTATATTTTGATGTATACACTGTTAAACTAATTCCAAAATTTTTCGAGCAAAACCGCAAATTGCCTCCCCTCCCTTCTAATTTATGAGAATAAGATAGTTCAATTACACAAATGTGGAAAAAAAAAATTCTGTACACTTCTAATTAGCTTTCATTTTCTCTTAAAAATAGGAAAATCTACAAAATTTTAGCATTTTAAATTAATGATATGATAATTGTAAAATGCCCTCTTCGACATCGCTGAAGAAGAGGCAAAATTTTGTGTCCAAATTGTGAACAGAGCATCACAAAAAACGTGAACCAAACAATGGGCAACGATAGCCATGGAGGGGCACCACGCAACACAACCACAAGCAGTTCAACAATGTGGAGATGGTCAGCCTATGGAATATACGGGCAGACTGTCAAATACACCTTTCTGATCACAAACGTATTGTCCGTGGTGGGTGAAATTTAAGCATTGTTTTGCTTGTCTTGTTCAAATGATGATACTCTCAATTACTAAAATAGTACCGCTGATCGAGACTGAATTTTCCAAGACCTGAGACAGGAATTGACGCGGAAATTCAGACTATGACCCGCTACAGAATCCAGTCAAAAAATCAAAACTTTCACTTCAGTCGAGGTCCCTGAGGCCCATAAATTTCCTAAGTTTTGATAACAGAGACCTGCAGATTCACAGAAATCCTTATTGTAAGGAAGAGCTGCTCTGGCTGGACGGTTAAAACGCCGTAAAGCAGGGGGTTTAAAAGATCATAAGAGAGACGGCTAATGTGCCCCTTTAGCTCAGTCGGGAGAGCACTGGTTTGGGTGAGAAGCTAATCGCCGCACCGGAGGTCGTGGGATCGAGACCCACTCGGGGTTTACATTTTGCCTATCTCTTACCTTATTTTCCTTGAGTTTGACTCAACAGCCTAAGCTCTTAATAAGATAATTTTTACCTGTGTGCTATTCCAGTAATCAGGCCATGAATAATCCATATGTAACCATTGTGTCTTTGTCAGGTTTTTTCCCTGATCACATTTTCTTACGGTGCTTGGCTTTATCACAACCGGTCACAGTACTATGAGCTGTTGGCACCAAGTTTGTACGTGGATGTGTGCTTGATTATGATGGTTGGTTGTGACATTAAAATTCCAATTATTAAAAAAAAACCGAAAATTTTAGAGGAAAACAGGGGCAAACAAAAAAAAATTTTTTTGGGTAGCCCCCTTTGGAATGGGATTTTCTGGCTACGGCCTTGCTAAATTTTCTGTATATAAAAGGTGATTTCATCATTAATCGTGGCTAACAGTGTGATTGCGGTGTATTCTGTGCTTAAAGAGCTCCGTTGCCTGATCTATTCGGTGAGCATTTGAAAATTGGGCATTTGTAATTTCTATTTTTTTGGAAAAATTTTAGTTTTCTACCGCTTCTGTGATTCTTTGTTTTTCATTATTCATTGGTGGGGTCATGGGACTTGTTTTTCGCCAAAAAGTAAGAAAAAATAATAATCAATTTTTATATAGGAAATTTTTTAATATTTAAATCCTCTTTATGAATTTAGGATTTGTTTTATTTTTTCGGGTTATTTCAAAATAACAATATAATGGGTCGAAATATTTTATATGTTCTTGCCCCAGGATTAACATAAACAATGGCCGAAATGAAATTCAATAATATATTAAAAATTTTCATTTCGAGACCTATTATTTTTCTGAATTAAAATTGGTACAATGAAAAAAACAATTGCGCCTAGCGATTTGGGCCGCGCTCAGATAGCTTAGCCCAAATTTTGATAGAAAACATTAACAAAAAATGGTTAAATAATTTTGCTCAACCATTAAGCTTGTCCAAACACCGCTGCACTTGAAGATGAACACATCGTTGAAGGAGTTGTACGGCTTGTCCGACATGACCGCAATCACACTCGCTTGGGACAGTTTGCAACGGGAATTCCACTGTTGCGGTGTGAACGGCACGGACGACTTCACCATTTGGCGCACCTCCAAATGGCACATGCATCACCGGGAGCCAAAGCCGGCATTCCCCCAATCATGGTACTGTTGTGTGTCAGGGATGAAACGCGACCGCGTATCGCGCCAAACTTTTTTTCTCGCGTTGCGCGAACGCGAGCGATATTAGAATAAACAAACATTTGTCAAAAGAGAAACTTGAATTTAAAAATCAACGCAAAAAAGCGAGAAAATCTTGGTGATTTAAGGCGAACCTCCGACTTATCATTCCCGACTTTTTAACCTTGACGCTTCCGAAACCCCGACTTCTGCTTTTAGAGTTTAGCCCCCCCCCCCGCCCTCGGAGGTCTAGCTAGGCCCTTGGCGCTATCCAAATTTGTTGTAATGTTTGTTGTACAACAATTGTGTATTCATGATTCCCATTCTGCACTGGTGAAGTTGTGTGCCTGAACGGTTGGCTGAGTGTGTTGAACGCAGCATTACAATGGACAAGGAGATGAGTAATGGCATTGTTCGGCCACCATTGTTGGAGCCAACAGCAGTGGAACAACCGCCGCCAAGTACGGCCGAGGCGGACGCATCTGCTGCTGCTGCTTCAGTTGCTGATCAACAAAATGTCCAACAAAATCAACAAGTACCAGCACCACCAGCAGCCGATTCGTCTACCATTTTCGTCACAAATTTCACTTCATCAGACGCAGCGGCTGCCTTCTACACAAACACTTGTTATATGCCGTTTAGAACAGGTGGGTTTGGAATATGTTTTTTCGGCAATTAAACGACGAACCCCATATAGAGCTAAGTATCAGACTTGGATGCTTACCTAAAAAAAGCTATGAAAATCCCCTTGAACGGATTTTCGATAGCGTTCTACCTTTCGAACATACAGACCTTTCTAATCTGTTCCCATTTTCTGGGGTCCATTTTCCATGTATTTTTGGGACAATAATCAAATGAAATAATAGTGGTGTTATTGGGTGCTTTAAGTCTTTTTCATAAAGTCAAGAAAAAATTTATAATTTTGATAATTTCAGATTTGCTCTCAGTGGTACATGTTGCGGCATGGCTATCAATTTCTTGCAGTTTTTATCTGGTACCTACCTAGATTATTATTTGTTTTTTAATTTAATTTAAATTTTTTTTCTTGTTTAGTTGGTGCCAGCCTTCTTCGCAACTTTCTTTGCTAAACTGGTCAAAAAATGATCATTGCTTTACCATTCCCACACCCATTTGTATATATAATTGCGTTACCATTCTAATAATTTTCAAACGTTTTCATATAAAAGTTTTATTAACAGATTATACTTGTATTTTCTTTCTGTATTCCGGTGAATAGAGAGTACCGTACTTAACATTCTCAGCCGAAAATCCGAAAATTGGATAAAGTCTAAAAGAAATTTCTTCCATTTTATTTCATTTTAATTAGGTTGTTTTGGAAAAAATTTGAACAATCTGAATAAAAATTTTAAAAACTAATTTCGTATTGTTTTTTTCTTACGGTTACAGTATTTATAGAAGCAAGATCAATGCTCAAATTCACAAATAGTCAAGTAAATTTAAAAATCTTTAATGAAACAAAAAAATTATATGACGAGTTCATTCAGAAATTTTTATGGCTGCATTTCGTGCCAAAAATCATGAATAGAGAACCGCAATTTCCAGCATATTAAATTTCGGGATTTTTATTCCTTTATTTTTTTCATGTTTATTAGGCATTCCACATTAGAAAAAAAAATGCTGCGAAATTCGGGCTCTATTAATGGCTCATCAATTTGCAAAAAAAAATTACAATTTTTTGGCACAAATGCTTTTAATGGCATTGCAAATCGTATGTAATGGCATAATACAAAGGTTATCGGGGGGAAAATAAGACAATTTTTAGTCAGCTACTAAACAAACATATTTTAAGGTATTTGCCATCACACACTTTAAGGAATTTCAATTAAAAAAAAAATTAGAATCTCAACAAAAAATATAATAATCACAATCAGCATTAAAATTATATGGGGAGAGAGAGAATAAATTTAAAATGCGCATTTTTTATATATATTTCATTTATTGCGCCATATTCTGTTGGCACTGTTGCTGCTGTTGTTGGGCCCTGGCACTGTCGTTGATAATCAAATATTTGTCAAACTCATGTGGGTTCAAATCACCAGTAGTTAGCTCCTAAATTTGGCATCAAATTATTCACCGTATGCCCATCCAGCAGTGAGTTGGCCAAAAAGTTTTCTTAAAGAAATTTGAGTACTGTATTTTTATTTCGGTACCGTACCCTAGCAAAAATAAAAACAACAGAGACCGACAGTGATTTCGAGATGAACTCAGCAATTGCGATATATTATTTCTTAACTAAGTTAGCTCTTAAAGAGTTAATTAGTATGCTAAATTAAAAAAAAAAATTATACACGATGAAATACGAAAAAAAAAACTTTTTTTCATGTTTTTTTTTTTTTTTGAGATTTTTTTTATCTTTTTTTTTAGGCTGGGCCAATTTTTGAAAATATTTGCCGTTTTTTAGACTCTTTTGGGTTCGCCACCAAATGGAAGAACGTATAATAAAACAAACGAAATTTAGTCAATAATTATTTATATTTCTAATAATGTCTGTTAATAGCCCAATCATAGAACACAGCACAAATAGGTGTTTTTTTATTCTATTATTTTTTGAATTAAAATTGATATACAGACACCTGGAACAGCGGGTCCACAAGATAGCAGCCTCCGGTTTGTTGATTAAACGAATCAATTTCCATTAGCTCCTTAATTATTTCAATGAAATTAAATTTGAGCCTATCTAAGCTAAGCAAGCCCATATGGAAATGACTTTGGCTGCGAAAATGGTGTCTTTTTTTATAGATTTCCGACAAAAACTATGTTATAACGTTGCCCAACGCAACTATATTAAATAATGTGGTACATTTTGATAGCTTTGATTTGTTAAATCCCAAAAAATTCATTAAATTATTTAAACGAAAAAAAATTAAATTATAAACTTTTATGATCAAAGTTCCTTAAAATGTAATTAACTTTTTTTGAAATTTTCAAGCTTGTAGAACCCATTAAGGGCTCCAATGTTTAATTTTGCTATTTTTTAACAAAGTTTTATTTGTCATAAAATCTATAAAAAGGGCGGATTTACGAAACACTCATGGGTGGTGGAATTTAGGAAATGTCCCAACACCAGAGGTGGGATGCGGACGAAAAAATCTTCGCAATCGCGGTTTAAATTTGTCGCTGTCACGAATCGCGGTCGTGGATTTTTAGCAAAAAACATCGCTTGAAAAATGAGTTTTTTTTTAACACAAATGCCGCGGATCGCGCATCAAATTTGCCGCGGTCGCTAATCGCGTAAAAAACACCGCGAATCGCGGTCCACGTCCCACCCCTGCCCAACACCAATCCGATACACATGTATCGATTTGGTTACAAGACAAGCCATACACGCCGAACCCAACCCAGCGGACCTGCTGTTGATGTTGTTTGGATTGTTGCTGCTGAACAAATTGCTGTTGCTGTGAAGCCATGTTCATGTGGTGAAAATTGGCTGCCTGTTGCTGCTGCGGTTGTTGCCGAGTCAAAAAGGACGCATCAAGCAGACCCTGAAACGTGTAACAAGGATTTGAATTTCAAATTTAAATCTTCAATTCTTAAGACATTTATTAAAGAAGGATGCATTTGTAGCACATTTTTTTGTATCCATCCTTTTTTTTTTTTATTTGTAATGGAACTGTCTAATTCCTTACTACATATGTTTGGTACTCTCTACATAAAAATAAATTGCAAATCGATACAAAAAGAATTGCGTGAGAACGAATCGATATTTGTCCATAATAATTATTTATATTTAAACAAATTCTTTAAAAATATTATTATCTATATTATTATTATTATATGCATGTTACATATCACCAATTCATTGGTTACCTGTCGCACCATTTGTTCACGCTTCTCTTGCATGCATTGTTGTTCATGTTTTAATTGTTGCACACGATCCATGCCACCAATCGTTGTTGTCGTCGAGCTTGGCGAGCTGTTCACCGTTTTTGAACTGTTGTCTGGTGTTCCACCGCTAGGCAATGGTCCATATGGTCCCTGAAAAGGATATGTGTTTTTGTTTTTTTGGTGTTCATGTAGACATTATATCATTATCAGAACCCTGAAACCCGGGATTTTTGGGAATGGACAAGGAAGATATTACCGTCGGGGTTCCGCTTCCCGTCCGCCGGACTAAGACATACATTTTCCTTGGTAAAAACCCGATTCATACTGGGCCATCTAATAATTATGTTCTTAACTCTTGAACTAGGCTAGACCAAAACCGATCGATTTAAAAAAGCTGATAAATTGATAAGAACAAAAAATTTTGTATTGCCTGAAACATGACATTGCCGTTGTTGAACTGTTGTTGCTGTTGCTGATGCTTCTGACGTTGTTGCACCTTACGTGTCACCAGCTCGGTTTGTTCGACATTCGGCAGTCTCGGGTCAAACCATGTGGTCATTTTGTTGTTGTGGTCAATGAAATACGTTTCACCATTGGTAGCAAATCCCTTGAGCATATAAATTTAATGATGGTTTACTTTGGGTTCTAACCGGTTGGGCGAAAAACTTTTTCTGGTTTCCGGTTAGGCCCCATGCCTGGTACTGCTTACAATTTTCTCAAAATTTTTTATTTTTCTTCAGAAACTCTTATTGATTTTTTTTTTTTTTGAATTTTTGGCCTAATTTATCTAGAAAAATTATATCTTCAAAAAACCGAAGATTTTGGAAAAATATGAAAAACGATACAGGCTGGGCGAAAAACGGTGGGCCGGAGGATAGGGAACGGCTGCAACTCCTTCCAAAAAACAATCAATCCCCCAGATATTAAGCTCCGAACGGTCGGGGGATTAACTCGTTGGTATAATGAAAATTTTGGTTTTAATTCAGACATACCATATTCCATCCTTTTGGCAATGGGCCAAGTCCGTCACCCGGATCAACCA
The DNA here is from genome assembly GCA_039877585.1 of Heterodera filipjevi. NCBI lineage: Eukaryota > Metazoa > Nematoda > Chromadorea > Rhabditida > Heteroderidae > Heterodera > Heterodera filipjevi. The sequence continues at coordinate 8,725,324 of JBDPZO010000004.1, read as the reverse complement.
AATCCTGCTTAAAATTTACAAAAATTGAGATTTGTCCTTTTTGTTTGTTATTTTTAAATAGAACTCAGGGATATAGTATAGTTCAGGTCCCGGTCCAAAAGTTAATAAAAATGGTCTCATTCATTCTCAAATGATCTCTAATCACCATAAAAAATAGTCGCGAGGTGCGGAAATTCCAAAAAACCGGTTTTTGACGCGGTCAAAAATTTCAAAAAAAGACATGATTTGCGCATCTTCTCAACGTTTTATTTCATACGAGGGCGAGGAAAATTTATTAAATGGCGTTATTAACTTTTGGTCTTCATACGTCACAGTTAATGTGCACCAAAAATATGTATATAAATAAGGGGCCTTGTTAGTTCTACTCATTAGCCAAATGGAACATGCATATAATCTGATAAAATTGGGAGAAACTGTGGTTAAAAATCCCACAACCGCAATCGATTGGTGCAAAGAACACGGCTTACTTCCCAAAGAACGACAATGCCGTCGTTGTCGTGTTCCAATGTCAATACGAACTGATAAAGGACTGGGATTGTTTCGGTGTCGACGTTGTGAGGGCCCTGCTCACGCAGTAGCAGAAGCAACATGGTTCGACGGTGTTAGCAGCGTGGAGATGGTACAAAAAGGACTCTTGCTCACCTACGCTTTTTCGGTTGGTTTGTCCTACGATCTTGCAGTTCGAGAAACAACTATAATCGAAACTGGACAAATGACTTCACGAAACACCGTCAGTGACTGGTATTCTTACTGTCGGTGAGTTGAAAAAAAATTTTTTTTGTGCGCTTGGCCAAAGTACCGCACACTCGACTACGGCGGCCAGTAGGTGGGGCGCCGCTCGCTCGCTCCGGGTTGCTCGCGCCTGATGTCGGGCCTTCGGCCCGACATTAACCAGGCGCTCGCAACCCTCCGCTCGCTCGGGCGCCCCACTACTTGCTCCGTCTTCGCATGCTCACTATTGGCGGGCCGCTCCGCGGCCTCTAGATACCCCTAATTTGTATTTGGCCATCTTTTGCCATTAACCTTCCAGAGAAGTGTGTACGATTGCTTTGGATGGAATGTATGAGGAGGCTGGTCCAATTGGTGGACCGGGCCATGTGATTGAAATCGATGAAATGAAACTGGGACGCCGGAAATATGAGAGAGGCCGAGTTGTTGAGGGAAGTTGGATACTAGGAATCATTGACATAACAACGGACGAAATACGCTTGGAGATATGTCCAGATAACAAACGGGACCAACATACTCTTCTTTCTTTAATCCAAAAGCATGTGGCTACTGATAGCACTGTCTTCACCGACTGTTGGAAGGGCTACAATAACTTGACAGAAAACGGATTTGAACATTTGTGTGTGAACCATAGCTATGAGTTTGTAACGGAGGATGGGGTCAACACCAACAAAATCGAAAGTCAATGGCGTCCATTACGACAGCGTTTAGCAAGAGGCGGGATTCAGAAAGAAAAATTAGCTGATCACTTGTGCGAATTTTTGTGGCGTCGTGACACGAAACGAAAGGGACTCGATGGTTTTAATAATTTGATTACACATATTAGCGAACAATTTCCCGGAAAATAATTTTTTCCTATATGGTTAGACATTCGGAAAGTTAAAATAAATGTGTTGACATTAATTCCAAGCTATTTGGCACCATTTAAAAAAAATAATCAAATTTTGAAGGTTTTGTAGTCGTATTTTGAAATTTTTGACTGCTTCAAAAACCGGTTTTTTGGAATTTCCGCATCTCGGGACTATTTTTTATGGTGATTAGAGATCATTTGAGAATGAATGAGACCATTTTTATTAACTTTTGGAGCGGGACCTGAACTATACTACACCCGAACTCAGCTAGCTTCCTTTTTTAATTGTTAGAAAAGGACCTTTAATTTACGATGATGATAAAATAAATCATTTAGAAAAATATCGGCAAGAATAAAATCATTTGTAAACACAACTCAAATAAAAATAACAGAATCTGAGTAGTTTACCCCCCTCCCCAGCATCACTTAAATCCCTTAAAGCTTGAAATCTCTAAACAAGTTTTTTTACTGTAAGTAAAAATTTAAATTCTTTTACTAAATTCCAAAAGAAAATTTTGGATCTTTTTATGTTTTGTTTTGCGTGTGGGGGTCTGATCCGGGGGGAGGGTGGGAACGAGGGAGGCGTTGAACGACTTGCTCCGACATAATGCACCCTACAAAACTGCCCCTATGGCATGTTGCCGTTTTTAAATGTGTCACACTCACAATGGAGCTTTGTTGCTGGTGCTGTTGCGATGGGTTCTGCTGCTGATTTTGTTGATGATGGAATGGCACTTGTTGGTGTTGATACTTGGCGCCATCGCAAGATGGCGCGCCGGCGTCTGCCACATGTGGTGGACTGGACAAATGCGACATGAACTGCTGCTGGCCGGACGATGATGACAATGGCGACGCCATTGTTTGCTCAGCGAATTGCATTGGGTCCAAACTTTGACTTTTGCCCCGTGCACCGGCCCAATAGGAGGCGACGGACGACGACACGTTTAACTGCTTTGACGGACTAAAAAAGAACACTCGGTTTTAAGCAAATTTTATTGTAAGTAATGTTGATAGACTGAGACCCTTTGAGACTGTATTTGTCTCGGGTGCCGACATGCCGGGGATTAAGGGATGGGGATATCAGAATTCCACCCTCATTACAATAAAATAATTCTAACTGTATAATAAATGAACGGCTGAAAGTCGGAAAGTTGATGGCATTAGATCTGCGCGGTACACCGGCCTGATAATTCGTCGAGCCGGCATTTTGCATGCCTAGCTCGGCGTGTGCCGACAAAATCTCACAATCTCCCTCAGTCAAAAGGATAAAATATTATCTCCTAATAAAGGCTAGACTAAATTTCAAAGATTGAAAATTTTGAAAATGTCTTTGAACCTTTATCGTGGCGAGATTTTGTCGGATGAGATTTTTTCAGCACGTCTAACCCGGGTATACTGATCCTGAGCTGGCGCTCCTATAAATTTTGTCTGATCATTTTGCCCACTCAATGTATTGCTGTTGTTGCGTGGTCGGATAATAGCCAGCGATGGTTGGATAGTTGCCAAAAAATTGTGTGCCCATGGTCGGCGGTTGTTGGCCGCCACCATTGTCCCCAAGGATGATGTTGTTGTTGTCCAACAGTGTTGTTGTGCTATCACCACCACCACCAGCACCGATCATGTCAAAATCGCATGATTTTGCCGTCCGATGGTGGTGGTTGTGCTGAATTGTTGCGCCAGGTTGCGCTGTTGGCAAATTGGCCACCGCCGCTGCCGTCGTCGCTGGTGTACCGTCAACAAAGTACAATTGCGATTGGGACGCAGGACCGGCTCGATACCTTCGAAATAAACTACATAATCGAGAAAATTTCTGCTTTTTAAGCTTAGTCTTAGGTCACTTGTCGGAGGTATACATATAGCCTGATCTCGACTGATAAAATTTAGTGTCAATTAATTGATTCGTCATTTTTGTATAATGTTTTGAAAAGGTAGTACATTTGTATTTGGAAAATGAATATTGCGTAAATCAGAGAATTAAAAAATTTTAAAGTGAAAACTGGCAAATTGTGTAAAATTTCTAGTCCATTTAATCAACAAATTTCATCAACCTTTTCCCCGTCGGCGCCTAAGTAGCATCAAACCCTTTGTTTTATTTTTATCTTTTTAAAAAAAAAAGATAGCACAACAATTTATTGCAAAAAAAGAAGAAAAATTTTCTTCGCCCTAAGCAACATAAGAAAAAGAAGGAATTTTTTTATTAGCCCTCCCTCGCTGAAATGGAGCATTTGGTGGCTATGGTCTTATCGTGAAGGATTTCTTTGAAATTTTACGTCATTTCTCCACCGCCTCCTCCTCCAGCCCCTGAAGGCGTATGGTTCACCATTGGCGGCGTATTCGCTGCGCTTGCGCTTGTCGCCGTCATTGATGCATTCATTGACCTACTGTGCACATGATGATACGGTAACTGATGGTGGTGGTGGTGCTGCTGCTGGCTGGCCGTATGTTGAGCATGCGGCGGATGATGAGCAATTGGCGGAAGACCGGCAGAGCCGCGCGACCTTTATAAAAAGTTTAAACTGAACTGGAGCGCGCGGGCAAGGGGCGTGTGGAAGAGGGCATGGACAAAGAAATAGTTACCGTATAAATCATCATTTATAATCAATTTGTGTTTTAAATACTGTAGAATTTCAAGGGGGAGGGGGTAGGTAGGGGTTTAGAGTAAGTAATTCGAAATTAATTGGTGGGAAAAATTGATCATTTCATATTAAAAGATTTCACATTTTTACCTCGCAGATTGTGCCGAATCCATTTGCTGCTGATGTGTTGCTCCGAATTGGTGACAATGTCGCTGTTGCTGCTGCTGATGGTGATGATGATGGTGTTGTTGTTCACGTTCACTGTTTATCAAAGCTGGTGCTATAAAAATATTTATTATTTTTATTATTTATTTTATTATTATTTTTTAATAATTTTTATTATTATGATTTCAATCACCGCTTTGTTGCCGATTGTGGCTGATCTCCACCATGGCGCCCCGGCAACCGTCTGAAACAAAATTGGCGCCTCCGCCTGTAATATAATGAAAATGGGTCTCTGCTTTTATACTTTTAGCCATAAAGAATATTTTCCCAATTTTGCAAGACTCCTAACTTTTGATTCGTTTAAAACATCGAGTCGGTCAAGTTACCCGAACTCTAATAGTCCGATACCTGAATAGGGCCACCCGACTCGTAAAACTACTACATTTGATTGATTGGCCGACATTTGCGGCGCGTGACCCAGAAAAAATTGTCAAGTGAACTAAATCTATTATTCTTAGGCTCATTCGAACCGCCTAAATATGCTCTACATCTTACCAAAAAATCAAAAGAATTGATTGAGTTTTAGAAAAGTTATGACCTAAAATTTTCGAAAATTTGGGAATGTCTGTTTTTGGTTTTCTTTTTATCATAACTTTTCCGAAACTTAATCAATTCTTTTGATTTTTTGGTATAAGCTAGAGCATATTTAGAGCTTTCGAATGGCACTAAGAAAAATTGGCTTAGTTCATTCTACAATTTTTTCTGGGTCCGCGCCGCAAATGTCGGCGCCGCAAATGTCGCATCACCCATTTGATTCTATGCCTAAAGTTTTTAAGAAAACCAAAATTCCGGTACAAAAGCATATCGGTAAATTGAATTCCGGTACCCAAAAATGTTCGGAAATAGTGAATCACAAGCTATCCCTGCTGCTCGTTTGTGTCAATGGCCAACCGTACCAGTCATAGCGCTTGCACCGCCAATGCCACCATACGACGCGTAGTTGAGGCCACATGCGGACACGCAAGAGCTTGGCGACAGTGTGCCGCCTCGACCTGTGGAACCGATGCCGTCCTCGGATGAGTCACGGGAATGGATTGAATTGCCCTGGGTAATTTGAATTCATCAGTATTTATGCTTTTTTGATCGTTTTATCTTACTGAGATCGAACGGTGTTTGTTAAAATTGTGCTTTGGTGCAAAAATTGAGCTTGGCATCTGAAAATCGGGTTTTCTTCAAAATTTCATTTATTCCGTTTTATGTTAATTTTTTATTTTCAAAACAATTTTATCTTTTTTAAATTGAATAAGATGATCAGTTTAGTGATTCATTTGAAAACGTACTCTGCTGTTTTTTCTGAAAGACGGTTGCTGCTTGCTTCCATGGCTTTTGACACCTACAGTAATTTTGGCTTTAAAATTTAAAAAAAACGATAAAAAGTAAAAATTTAAATTTCAGTTTTTTTTTCTTCCGTTCCTCCACCTGCACTGATCAGCTCTTCAATGCTTTTGTTGATGTCACAGCTGGTGTTGATCTGGACAGTGCCACGTTTCTTCTCTTCAACACGCTTTTTTGCCGATGAGGACATTGCTTCCAAAAATGTAAGTTGACACGCAAAACTAGTGGCAAAGTTGAGACCAAATTATCTGATGAAAGAAAATTCTTCTGAAATTTTTTTTAAAATTATCGTTAGAGCAGGGAAAATAAAGAAAAATTTACAAAAATCTTTCATTACACCTAATCATTTTGAACCATTTGACACAAGAACCCAATAAAGGAAATTTCTGAAAAAAAGATGTTGTATTTTGTAACGTACCCGTCATACCAAGGACATTTTTCTGGTGCTAACTCACGACTTATGTTATCGGTACACATTTTTACATCCTTGTTTTTTGGAAAGATTATTTTCAACAAATGCCAAGAGAATTACCGTGAGCCTTTTTTTCTTTAGTATAACGCCAATTAGAAAGCGGAAAGACTAACCAGCCAGCCCACCGCATACCGGTGGCGCCACATTAACTGAATTGGTGTGGGTGAGATTTGGATTGGATTTGGAGGGTGGTTGGATAGATGAGATGAGGTTGGGGCACTCAAAAAATATGGGAATTTTATGAGGGGGAAAGACGGGGGCAGGCTGTACAAATTGGAGGCATCAATCAAAGGGCAGTACTGTAACGATGGGAGAGGAACAACCAACGGCGGGACAAACAGTGTCGAGGTGAAGGGATACTGTATTCTATGGAGCCAGTGCATCGCATGGATACATTAAAAGCGTGCTGGGGGTGTTTTATAAAAACCGCCGCCACCATGGGCGTTTCATAATGTGCCATTTTTATAAATTTTTCGAGAAAAATTCGTCCTAACTTTTCTCAAAAGTACAAATTGAAAAGTCTCGGTATGGCCCGATAGCTATTGATTAGCTCAATTACAAATACCAAAAAATTTTCTTAAACTTTAACTAAGTTTTACAACCAAAAGTAAAAAAAAAAAAATCATAAGCTTAATCAATTTTTTGGAATTTGGGTGGCTAATATGGAGAGCTAGCCAATAGCAACCGGACACTTCTAAAACTGTGCAATTAGGTTGGTTTGAGCAAAGTTATAAAGCGTTTTTTGGCGGAATTTATTAAACGGCTTAGCTAGCGCACCCATTAAAACAGTGGGTAAGACCTGATCCTTGAGGGCCTGGTAGTGTGGGATGTCGGATGTCAGAGGCGGCTAATTGGTAATTAGTCAGAGTCGAGGGGTGTTACTCGTAAATTCCCATGCTGGATTGACTGAAACAAAATTCATTACCCGACTATAAAGTACTAACAAAGAATTTTATACCCAAAAATATACCCAAAAATTTCTGATTTTCAGGAATAAATTTAATTAATTATTTTTGAAATATAAATATATTTTATTCTTTTTTAACCCGCTAATTTATTAGATAAATTTACCTACAAACAATAATGCTAAATAATACAGAAAAAATGAAACATTTTGCTGATGAATAATTCTCTTTTTAATTGGTAAAAAAGACATGAAAAAGTTTTAATCAAAATTTGTGTATGATGAGCGTAATAATGATAAGGAAAGGAAAAAAAAAACTCTGTTAAGAATGCTAATAATGCACTTATCAAAAATGGCGCCAATTTCCATTTTCCGATGGTTTTGGGCGGTAATAGCGTTTTCAACTTCCGGTACTCGACATCGAAATTCCAGTGTTTTTTTACCAGACTTTGGACTTCAGGGAAACAATTTTTCATCAGAATACAGCTCTTACACCCTAATTCAAATTTCATGTGGTTTTTCTGGAAATGAGTATCTGAAGACAATTTTTAGTCATCGGTTCAATTTCAAAAAAAAAAAAAAATGGGAATCCGGCTGTTTGTTTTCCGATTTTTTTTAATTTGAAGCGGTTTCGAATTGTAGCAATGAACGAATAGGGGTCATTTTTTTAAAACAAAAAGTTATGTAATGTTTGAAAAGATTAAGAGTTTATTCGAGTATTTTTCGGTCTGAGTGTGGGCCAATTAATACCATACCTATTCAAAACAAAAAAAAATTGTTTTTAACATTTTTAATGAAAGGTTTATATATTCGTCAATCTCAAAGACAAAAATTTAAGGAATGTTTTACTGTTTGTTTATGCTCAAATTTTCATACTCATTATTAATATATGTATTTGTCAGCATCTTTTTGGGGGCACCGGATGGGCGGGGCGGGGGATGAAAGAATTATAAGGAAGGAATGAATGGTCTTCTTCTTCCGTGATAATAGGTGTGGCCAAAACCAAAATAATAATGACGAATTTTTGATTTATTCATCATCACCATCACCACTACTATTTTAGGGAATTGGGAGATGTATCCATGGCAATGATCAAAAAACTAACGATGATGATAATGTTGGGGCCAATAGAGCCCCCCGGGCGCTGCTGTAGGACAATGACGAATGGACACCCCCGGGGTGGATGATGGATGGAAAAGGGCACAAATAAATATGGCATCAAATTAATCTGGCACCCAGGATTTACGCTGGCACTGTGCCGAAGGTGGGGGATTTAGGGTCCATCCGCCCGCCCGTGCGGATGAATACGATAATATTAATGGGCTTTTTTTACTTCTCCTTCTTTTTGATGTTGGCATGGCGCAAATTTATTTTTGGGGCCAAACCAAACACAAGTGAGAAGGAGAAGAAGGTGGTGGGAGGATTTGGTGGGATTTGGCTCTTTGCTTCCGTCCGTCCATACATTGCTTTTACTGTGACTGATTTATGTTTTTTGGAAAATTAAATATACCGCCGCCGGGGACAACCGCCGGTTGAGAGCAGTTTGGATTTTTCTGGATTGAATGGATTAATAGTGCCATATATGTTCTGTTCGGCATTTATCCAGAAAAATAATGATGATGGCATACAAAATAATTTAGGCATTTCCCAACCCTGTTTTTATCACTCATTTGATTTTCGGGTAAAGGATTATTCAGCGCGGGCCGACTCAGCGCCATGCAACATCAATCCTTCGAAATTATCCTAATTTTAAAGAATAAAATATACCGGAGCCCAATTTACTCTCTATTAGCTCGGCGAAATTTCGAAATAATCCGTAAAGTTATGAACTAGACAAGAAACCGAATTTTAACAGCTTTTTGGCACTTTTTCAATAATTATTTCTTTTAAAGGGTACCAATTTGTTGAAATTCTGCAGGCTTATAAAGATTTTGGGAGCTATCAAATGATACTAAAAAAGAAAATTTAATTGGTTCGAGAAAAATTTATAACGCATGGCATCGAGTTGGCGGTTCTCTGATTTGAAGTCCCTATTTTATAACCATTTTTTTAGGATTAATATTAGAAAAAGGCGAATTAAAAAAAATTCAGTTGACTCAGAAAAAGAATTAAAACATGAAAAACAAATCGGTGACTCAAAAAAAAAATTTAAACATTTCTCATACCATTCGCACTGAAGGTTCATACCTTATTTTCAAGAAAAAAAGTTGAAGAAACCATTATAAGTCGAGTTCGGCGCTTTTTAAATGATAGTGGTAAAAACAAAACGTCATTTTTTTCTGATCCCAGCTTTAGTTTTCCTAATCCATAGGAATTATCCAATATGTTTCATTCAAAAAAAATCCCCGCCTAGGAGAAAAAAATGATGTACATTTTTTTCATTAATCTTTACGGTTCCAACCCCAAATTTAATTTAGGTGCGCCAAATTCAATTAAATTTTCATTTCGTAGTGTAGTGGTTGCTCTGTACAGCGACCGATCATCCCTTTGCTGATCAGTCGTCTTGCTTTAATGTCACCCACAGACTAATTGATGTTAAATCACTAACCAATTTTAGCGGCGTTTTTTTAAAAAAGATGAAAAAGAGGAACTTTTTCTTCTTATGAGAATATATAATAATTTAATTATAGAGCAGCGGTTAACTAATTAATTACTTGGTTATTTTACATATACTACTACGTATTTATAAGTGTGAGGATGATCAGAAGATTGACATTTACCAATACTTCTTGATCAGAGGTGAAAAATCACTTTCATAAGGAAAGCACGAGAATTGATTAGTTTCAAAAAATGAAAAGTAATAATCACGGGTCATTTAATACATGATATGGGAAAAGTGAATGGGGTTATACAAAAGAAAGAAAAAATTAAGAAATAGGCCCATTTAAAAATGAACAAAGAATAATTCTGATTTAAATTTAAAAGGGTTAAACAAAATATTTTAATAAATTTTTTATAATTTAGACCTAAAAAGCAGTTATTTATTTAAAAAATTATTAAAATTTTATAAGGATTCTGAATACGTTTATGTCTTGGTGCCTAATTTCATCAGTGGCCTTTTTTTTGTCACAAGTAAATTTAATAGGCGCCACCGGGGGAAAATTTGAAAATTTATGGCCGATCTGTTAACAGATTTTCCCTAAAATGAACAATTTTAGTCCCTTTTTGAAAAAATTTCAAAAGTAGCGACAGGCGCCGCCGGGGGGGGGGGGGGAATTCTTAAAAATATTAAAGAAATCGCTTCAAAAAACAGTAATATTTTCTCATTTTTACCTCAAAGTAAGAAACCAGAACAAAATAAGTACAATGGGCTGAAATCAGAACATTTTTGTTTTGTCAGATTTGGACCACTCAAATCAGAACAAATCTTGTAAATCAGACATATCCGATCCCTGCTCTAAACTTTGTTCGAATAACTAGTTCGAGGTTTGGAATTGACCAAAATGAATGCATAGTCCGGCTTTGCCCTGATTTTTTTAAGTTTTGAAAGCCTTTTCTAAACAAACACCAAAAATCTAAATAACGCATTATGTATGTTATGCTATCCCAAGAAGCTTTTAGCAGCAGAATAACTAAAGATAGATAATAATGATTGATCGGTTGAGAAAGCATAACTTTTGGGGGCGAATGTAATCGCCGGACGGGGCGGGGCAGCGGCGGGGGGGGGGGGGGAAGTGAGAAATGGGGCGGGGGAGAAGGGCTTGGTGTGGACTTTGAACGTCGTCAATTCGCTCACAGCGCCGGCGGCGACGGAGCGATCACTTTTGTTGTTTGTCGCCCCCGCTGCACGTCAATTGATTTTGGAAGGAGCAAAGGAAGAGAGAGAGCCAGAGCTACACAGGCTAGCTGTTTTGTTGGTGTGGTGTTCTAAACCAAAACCAACTGCGCTGCTCTATTCTGCTGCTTGCACTCTATCTTTATGGATATGTGAATTATGCAAAAATGAAAAAAAAGAAGGAATTTTTGCTAATAAAAAAACAGAAAATTAGGCTGAAAAATGCTTAAGACTGTTGGAAGAACGGATGGATGGGTTAAGAAAAGGAAACCTAAACGTAGAAAAAAAAATTGAGGCAGAAATCCAAATATAAATAGGGATTTGCTCATTATGACAAAACAAGGAAGCGAAATTCGAGACAAACACCCTTATGTAAAAAAAACCATTTCGAAATTTTCCGGCAAAAAATTTATGACATAATTTTTCTTTTAAAAACTCAAAGAAATTTTTTGAAATTAGAAAGGTAATAGAGCGGCTGAAGAACTATCGGACAATACCCAGGGTTGTTTCAATTAGTTGCTTTTAAACAAAGTTATAAATCGATTCTGGTAGGAAATTTTGTAAAAATGGCGGATTTTACGAAACATCCGAGCAATGAGCAGAAACTCTCATTAAAAAAAACAAAAAACTTCAAACGCAGGTCTTTGTTACAAATAGACAAAATTTATGGAGATGGCACGGTATATATGTACAAAAGAGCAAATTGTGCGGTCGAAATGAGGCGGATGCAATGATGAGTGATGAGGAATGACCAACCAACCAACCAACTTAACGACAACAACAACAAAGCCCATTAGTACTGCTCGTTAAAGCCCCGTCGTTCGTTCGTTGTCCCTCTTTTAACTGTCCCCCCCCCCCCCCCCCCCACTGATTCATTCATTGTTTGTTGGGTGGGGCCTCTTCCACTGGTTACTTACTGCTGGCGCGCTATGCTGCTGGTTCTTCTATGTGTGTGTGTGTTGTACCGCGCGCCCCCGACCCTGGGCGGGTCGTTTGGTCGCCGACCATTTTAGCGCCCCAAATTTTTAAGGTGCCAAAACTTTTTGGTTTTTAATCCGTGCCAAAAAATAATACAGATTCATCCATTCATAAAACAAAAAATGATGGTTCACACGGACAGTTGGCAATAAAAGAATTTTTTTTTTTGTATCATCAAATTTGCAAATTTATAGAGGAAGGGGCCAAAACGGCCGGCGACGAACTGGGCTTGGGCTGTCTCGTTCCAGCTCCGCCCGACTCGGTCTCCCCTTTCCCCTCGCGGTGGGCGATCGCGTAAAAAAGGCGGAGGCAAATACGGCCTTCACATTACCATATTTCTCAAGTGTTGTGGTGGTTGATATTGACCAGCAGCAGTCATCAGTCAGCTGCAGTGCTACCTGGCACTGATTGTCAAGTGCTCAGCAGGCAGATCAACCGGGGCAGAAACTCTTAGGCATTAATTAGTACAGCGACCATTCGGGAGTGGGATTGTCTGAGGGTTAGGCGAAAGGGAGGATAAAGCATCCGATCTTGAATTTAAAACCCGGTTCTTTAATTCGAATGAACCCTAAATTTTTTTAATTTGAATTGCGGCCAAAATTATTAGAAATGGAATTATATTGCAGAAAAATGTTCCATGACCTAAAAATATTTCGGATATCGGAATTAAAACCCGTTCCAACAATCACCGAATCAGAAACTTTCCGCGTCATTGTACGTCCCCCGAAGGATAGTTCTTAATAAATTGAATAAAACAAAAAATTGGCATACTTTTCCCAGCGGGAATCTCTCTGCCAACCGCCCCTCCCCCCCAAAAAACAGGTAAGATCAAAATGACTGATTGAAAGTGCAGTAGTTTTTTAAATGACTCATAGAATATTTTGTGCAAAAAAAGGGTTAGTGAATTTGGAAATTCACATTAATATATAAATGATTGGAAATTTATTTAACAAAATGCATAATATATATAATTAAGTCTAACATTGAGTTTTATAGAAAAAAATCATCAGATGGCATCAAAAGTGTAATTAATTATGGTTGGAAATTAGCAGGTAAAATATTTATTTTGTTTCAAGTTAAATGATATTGACAGTTCTGTTTAAGTTCTATTAGCCTGTAGGGATAACTATTTTTTCAATTACAAAACAGTCAGTTCTTGGACACTTTTCGATTTTCGAACACTAGCTAAGTGGACCATTTGAAATTCTTCAAGCTAATCACATAATCAGTACCGAACGATACTATTGCTTTCGAGAAACGCTATAGCGCCCCCGAATTAAGCCCGCAATAAACTGTGCGGTCCCCTATTAGGCTGCAAATCGCAGGCAGTCTGCTACAGATTGTTTAAAGGCCCAATTTTTTTTTGGGCGGGGGGGGGGGAATATGATGAAGGAAGTGAGGAGGATGGAAGAAAGGCATGGACATGACCACAAAAAATTTTTTTGCCACCGATCGGGAGTAGAAGCAGCAAGCAAATAATATATGCCGCTTTAATGTCATCTCCACAACACACACACACACATCTTCTCACCCGCTTCGCCCTGGCGGGGGCGGACGGAGGAGCGGTTCGATTTATGGTGGTGGTGGTGATGTGTGTGTGTGTGTGTGTGTGTGTCGTACAGGGAGGGGGAGAAGAGTTGGGGGGTGGCGATTATTCATCAGCACCACCCCTGTCCCCCCCCCCCCCCCCCTCCCGCCGCCTCGGCCCCCTAAGCCCCGGTAGCCCGTCTCCCTTCTGACGATGGGAATGAAGAAGGTGTGTTCTTCCGTCCCCCTCGGCAGCCCTCCCTCTGCCCGTCCGACGACGATGACGGGACGGCTGTTGCTGCTGCTGCTGTTGGGGGCAGGGGAGGCTGGGGCGAAGTCAAACCCTTCTTTCGTCTTCTATCTTTTCATGTCCTATGGGGATGGGTTTTTTTTTTTTTTTGAAATGGGAGGGAGAGCCAAATACTGGCTTCAATGAAATGAGAGCAAAGAAAAATTGCAAATTAGTTTTTCGTTCGAATTTTAATTTTTTTACTATTAATTTTATTTTTTTGTAATAACCTCTGAATGATCTTTCGGATTGGATTTGATCATTCATGGTATTAATGCCAGATTTGAGCAGAGTAATCGGCACAGCAGCCGAGATTTGGTCACTTTGAGGCAACAACCACGGAACTGGTTCAACTGATCTAGGACTACCAAGAAATTTAGAATCGGGCCTGGATCAGAAAATCAAAGACAAAATTTCCATCTCTATCTTGGTTTAGAGCTACTCTAGAATAAAGGTTTATTGTTCGTTTTGGAGTAATTTTAAAGCTGCAATTGCATTTGCGCCTATCTTTGGAACAAATTGGGCAGATTTTTTATACATATGTGTAAATGATTAAAAATTCCAGGTTAAGATCATAACCTAACCTGATCAGCATGATTAAAATTTAAATGAAAATTTGGCATTGAATACACAATTACGACCAATATGTAAAATAGTATGTGCTCAAACGTTTTGATGCTCAATCGCCACATATTAGAGCAGGTAACCCCCTTGGGGGGGGGGGGGGGGGAGGGGGCGGGGGTGTGGGTGGGTGTGGGGATGGGGATGGGGTTGGTGGATGGGTGGTTGCCCCGTCGTCGTCGTCGTCGGCGGGGGTTCGGTCGTCGCCGTAGGGTCGGGCGGGTTCATCGCCAAGTAGTTAGCATTCAATTCATCGCCAGCAGCGGCGGATGTGATGCTCCGCTCCCGCCTTACCCCTTCTGCTGCTAATGCTCCTCTCCCCGACCAATGGATGATGGGGTGTGCTGGGGCGGTGTACATATTGGTGGGTACTACTGCTGCTGCTGCTGCTGCTGCTCGTCCCGTCCCATCCATCGCTCGAGACAAAATGAAGAAAATTATCGTCGGTCCGATCGATCGATCAGAGGAGGAGGGGGAGGAGTGACAACGACGTGGCCCCCCTCCCCCCGCCCAATTTTGTTAATAGAGCGTATATGTAAGTAGTTCAGTTTTATATAGCACAGCAGCAGCAACAGCGCCCCTCTCTCCCACCAGCAGAGGCGGAATGGGTGGGCAAAGATGGACAGAGAGGGGCAGGGGGAAAAGAAGAGCCACTCTTACTGCCCGATGATGGCTGTGATTAAGTGGTTAATGGATAGATGGTTGGGGTGGAAAGGGTTTATTTTGTGAGTTTCAATATTATTCCCTTCTTCTTCTTTGGGCTCCTCGTTTTCCATCTTTTCTTCTTCATTATAACCCCCTCCCCCCCCTGGATTTCATTTTTCTTCCCTTCCGCCGGTTGATGAATTTCGTCCATCATCCCCCCCAATTGGCCGGGACTGAGTTACTTCGGCCTCGAAAAGTTGTTTTTTTCAACAACAAAAAAAAAGACCGTAACAAAGGGGCCCGCTCGATTCAGTGTCGCCGATTCAGTGTGGGTTCAATTCAGTGTCGGAAAATTGTTCGAAATATTATACTGATTTTTGTAAAAAAGAAAAAATTTCTCAAATTTTCCTCTGTTTCTCGCTTATTAGTATGTAGGGTAGTACAGGTCGGTGCTTTTGCCAAAAACCGTGGCCGGGCCTAAACCGGGACTTTTTTGAAGCAAAAATTTTCTTCAAAACGATCAAATTTTATGAAGAGTTTTCCTGAATCGGTGACACTGAATCGGCAAAACTGAAAAGGCAACACTGAATCGGCGACACTGACACTGAATAGTAGTGGACCCGTAAAAGACTCGATTTTCAAAACCCGGAAACAAAACCGAAACGAAAAAATACCAGCAAATGAAAACGAAACCCAAAAAGAACCGGAAAAGATAAAAAAAAGAACACGAATGTTGTACAGCCTGAAAAATAAATAAGGAGAAAAAAGAGAAACAAATGAAGAAGTTTTTACGGTTTAAGCAAATCAATGATTGAGATGAAATTTTAATGGAGAGATCAAAGGAGAAGGATAACGAAGGGATAAAAAATAAAAGTGCCAAAGCGGATGGACCCAAAAAGCTGTTCAAAGTGCGACTTATCGTGAAATCCCGTCCACGTTCTCCACTTATCAAACCCTCATAATTAATAATAATTTAAATTACGTTTGAGCCTAATTTGTTGCAATTGAAATACATTACGGAAAAAAAAGTTTGGGTTCATTAAAGCCGCCAGGGATGTACTGAGTTGAGAAAAAGCCTGGCCGGATTTCGGGTCCGGTTGGCCGAAAAAAATCTTGTCGTTTATCGGCTCGAAAAAGACAGTGGCATCGGTTCTTCACTATACGCAAACAGCAGCAGCCCAATGCCATGAGCTTGCCGTATTTATGGGGAAGCCCAAATCTGCAAAAATCGGTGCCCAAATACCCTCATCATTAGCAACCATTGAGAGGGAGGGAAAGGCACGGCACATTTGTACATATCCGGCTTATCCAACTTAAATCATTTCGTCAAAATTTGTTTGTTTGCTGTGGCCCTAAGAGGGACAAGAAAGGAAATGTGACAAGGATATGTGAAGTATTAAAGGATCAAATACATGCATATAAATGCTGATGACGAAGATGATGATGATGATTATAAGGAAGGAACAACGGCAAAGGGACAAACACAGAACAGCAGAGACAAGAGGGGGTCGAAAAAAAAATATTGAAAAATTTAAATTAAATTTTAGTATTTTCATTTTTGGAACCCCATCAAATTGAAAGTTGGGAATTTGTTCTTAAAAATGAGCATACAATATACAATTTATAAATGTTTATTGATGACTCCATTGATTTGTCGTTTCTTATTAAAGAATTTTTTCATATGCCAGACAGAGGTTGACAAAATCTTGGCCCGACTAAATTTTGGATGGATTTTTAATTTAGACAAAAATTTCTTGAGTTTTTTCTTTTTTCGGTACGGTTATTTATTTTTTATTTTCGCATTTAATGTTTGTATGCATAAAAACATTTTGTTAAATCCTTTCCAACCATTAATTTGTGAACATTTGAACACAATATGAAGTGCAAATTAGTCTCTTCGAGTGGCACCCAATTTCATTTGTCTTTTTTTCATCAATACAAATATGCCCCCTGGGTTTGCCGTTTCCAAGGAGCCGCCCTCACATTGAATGGCATAAATGGGCGCAGCATTTATGTTATTTAGGTGTGTCTATGTACATACATATTATGTCTCATATTGCTTTAATAAGTGAAATAAAAATTCATACTTTAAGAAGAAAAAAAATAAAACCCTTGAGAACAATTAAAAATATATAATATCTTCTATTTATTGTGAGAATGCAGTCCTTATTTCCAAGGACATCCTTATAAAAGATTATAAAATGTTGAATGATTTTTCTATTTTCAAGTATGCGAAAAGGGTCATTTTAGTGGGAGATTACAATTTTCTTTAATTTCAAAAAAATTTTCAGGTAGCATTTTCAAGAAAACTTCACCTAAATTTCAAAAAAAAATCCTTAAAATTTTCAAGAAATTCTGAAATCGAAAAAAATTTCCGTAAATTTCAGTTTTCTTGAAGCTTAGGGCCTATTTTTTATTGTTTTTCTTGAAATCTGTTGTTTTTTCAAGTTATGAAATATTTTAATCTCCGACTAAAATAACCCTCCGACTAATACGGCCCGACTAAAGTGACCCTTACCGTCCAAGTATTTCTTTAAAATGTGATTTATATAATTCCATTTTTTTAATTTTTTTGAGTTTTTTTTATTTTAATATAATAGTTAAGAAAGAAAAATTGCATTTTTCTATGAAAATTGGCTCAATTTTTGCCCGAATTTTTGGGAATGGCAAAGGTGTTGACAATGCAGCTGCTGCTGATCCAGACGACCGTTGGTCCAACCAATACAGGCAATGATCAAGAAATAAATTTCATTTGGCTTTGGTTTAAAAATGGCGCCTTTCCCGACGTTTTTCTGCCGGGATTTCGATATTCAGAAAAAAAAATTGGGGGCATCGGAATTCCGTTTTTTAAATGCAAAAATCAGCTGCATCTCTGGCACATTGATAAATATAATTGAAGTATACCCCCCCCCGCCCCTTACAGGGAACGGGAGAAGAACAGTATGTACAAATGGGTGGGTGTTCAACACGGAGGTGAACTGTTAGCAGTTTATGAGCGGCACGGTGAGGAGGGCGTACAGCGCTTTGCACAGGTAAATTAGTTGTCATTGGATGAGAGAGAGGGAATGTTCTTTGTGTCGAGATTAAACTAGCAAGGTGTCTCAACCAGGGGTGGTCACGGACACGGACAATCCGCGGATTGTCCGAATACGGACGGATACGGATAACGTTTTGAGAATTCGGACGGACATGGATATGAAAATTGGTGTTCAATGCACGGACAACGATTTTGGGACTTCGGACGGACACGGATATAAAATTCGTGTCCGTGACCACCCCTGGTCTCAACAACGAAATTTTCCTAAAATAAGGACAACGGCCTGCCAAACAAACAAAATATTTTGTGCCTAAAATAAGGATTTTAATTAAAGATTTTTTTTTTAAACAAAATTAAATATTAAATTTCTTTCTATTTGTTATCCCCACATTAGTTATTGTTTTGTGAAAACTGGGCTTTGAAAGGAGGAATGAAATTGCTCAGGATGCGTTATTATAAATCTTGGCATAATACATATAACGGAAAATTTTAACCCAGGAGAAAATGGAGTCCATGATGTACAACGAGGGTGCACACTCGCAGTTGATCAAATTTTCTGACTATGTCCGCTGGCGGTAAGGGATCAATTCGAAATCCCGGAATGGACAATTTTTTGGCCACGGGCAAAATGTCAGCCCCCGACTCATTACAGATTATATAATTTAATTATACCAAATAAACATGTATTTCCGGAAATAAATACTCTGGTTGATTTATTTTTTCTGAAGTACATACCCCTGGGGGTGTTATTTTCGAAACGGGTCAGTTCCGTCTGAGCCTACTTTAGAACATCATAACTTTTTTCTGACTCGATCAAATTTTTCATCTTTGATATTATTCGAAAGCTCTTCAAGAGCTCTATTAGTCATCCAAAAATCTAAAAGATTAACTCAACAGAAAAAAAACAATAAATAAAAGTTCCTAAAAACCAGACTTTTTTTCGCAATTATCAGGTTGTTACTTTTTTGTCAGTTCATCAATTGCTTAGCGATTTCGTAACAATATTTCTAAACATATAGAGCTTTCGATATCAGAATGCAGAATTTGATCAAGTTAAAAAAAAGTTATGAGGTTTTAAAGTTGCCTCAGACGGGACTGACCCCTACCGGTTATTTTTCAACCTCTTAAAAGGGGTGTATTATATCTTCTATTTTAGAAAATACGGCAAATGCCATAAATTTAAAAAGAAAAAAAAGGCGAATTCTGATGTAAAAAAATTTTATTTTTTGGTGGCTTTAATTAGGAAATCAATTTATAATACAATTATCAGAAATTTATCATTGAAATTTTTTAGCAAAAGTGTGAACATTGCGCTTGGCGTCATAGATGAGACGACAGAGCTGAACGAGGCGGACTCACGCTTCTCCGAGCACGAAGCCCAGTGGAGGATGAACAAGCGGGGCATGGACGGCGAAATGCTTGTCCACCTGTTGTTGAACAGAAAAGAGTTGGTGTGCCATGAAATTGCGCGCATACTGATCAACCGATACCCGGGCATGGCCCGCGACATTTACTTGGGCGACGAGTTGTTCGGTGAAATTTTCAGAAAGTGATGCCTGATTAGTTTTTGTGAAAATTAAGAAAAATAGCTTTATTGCAATTTAAGTACTTTTATCTTTTTATTATCAAGACTGTATCAAGGCGCGTCGTTCACGAATTAATACTAAAACTCGAATTTGATGCCAAAATTGTTTTAAAAAAGCGAAATTCGGTAAAAATTAGAATTCCTGTACAAACCCCAAATAGTTAAGAGTTTATTACAGTATCATTAGAGTATTGCACCAAGAAGAGGTCAAATTTTTGAATCGTTTCCGACCAATTAGTTTTGCAAGCTATTATATTTGAAAAATTCATTAGCATTATATTACTGTACCTTAATAAATAATATGGTCTAAACTAGGGTTGGCCGGGACCGGGATTTTTGACAAAAAACGGGACTGGGAAAGGCCGGGCCCAGAGAACCCGGGACCGGGACCGTGATTTTGACCCGGGACCGGGATACGGGACTGACCGGGAATGGAATTTTTCAAAATTTTTGAAAAATTTTGCTCAAAAAGTGAAAAAAGGCAGTAAAAGGGGGCCGGTGGTGCCGATAGGCGCCGCCGGGAAAATTTTAGAAAGTTTGGGTGTGTTTTGATAACAGATTTTGAACTAAAAAGCGCAATTTTTGTTATTTTTTGAGAAAAAATTTGAGAAAAATCAATTTATTTTCATATTTTTGAACTTGGCCCAACTGATATTTGGAAAACCAATTGAAAAAATATATTTTAATTTCCTGCCATGGGGCGATTTGAACCCAAGCAAAAAAATGGAGAAACAGTAGTTCTACCACCTCACCGCAAAATCACCGGATTAGACTAACAAAAACATATATTTAATATGACTTTTTTCCTCTTAAATTTCCTTTTCTCCAATTTTTCTCAACAATTTCTTGCCCAGACCCCATTCTTACCAGTGCTTATTTCAGTCCCGGTTAATCCCGGTCCCGGTAGGACCGGGAACGGGATTCCGATTTTTCAAAATCCGGGAACGGGACCGGGATCCGAAAAAGCCGGGATTCCGGGAGTAATCCGGGCCGGGATCCCGGTCCCGTCCAACTTCAGTCTAAGCTGACTTTGCCAAAAGGTTGTTGAATCCAACATTAAGGTCAAAGTTGTCTTCATTTGACAATTGTCAACGACGACTATGATACGGTAACTGTTTTTTTAAAATTATTATTTTGTAATGCAATATGACTTAATACAAAGGCTAAAATTTTGCTGGAATACGGTGCGTCTGTTAATGCGCGTGCTAAAGGTGATTTCTTCATGCCGGAGGACTTTGAGCCCGGTGTAAACAATCGGCATATGGACTATGAGGGTAAAAAAAAATTACCAAAAAATTATAGAATTTTATATATATTTTTTTTTAATTAGGCTATGCCTATTATGGAGAATATCCATTAGCGTTTGCGGCTTGCTTCGAAAACAAGGACATTTATGACCTTTTGATACAGTACGGTGCGGACCCCGACAAACAGGATACGTTCGGCAATACGATAGTATAAAAGGAATTCACATCTTTTCAATTGTATAAAATAATTTAAGCTCCATATGTGCGTGATTCACAACAAAAATGTAAGTTTTACAAACAGAAATTTCTTGATTTTTTTTGTGCAAAAAACACCTAATAATTATACGAAAATAAAATGTAGAATTTAGCTATATAGTCTATTCTTTTATCAATCAGGGTTGTCGCGGGATTCGTATCCGACAACAATTTGGTTTGGCTTAGGATCGGAAAGGCCCGGATTTGGGGACATGACTGTGTCTTAGATAATATATATTAGATAATATATATATCATATAGCATTTATACACTTTTCTTTTCAGTCAATGTACAGCTACTCGGCCAGGCACTGGCATAGACCGGCACACAGTGTTGAGAACTTTGCTGGCCAAACACCGCTTACGCTGGCCACCAAATTGGGACGAAAACAGATTTTTGATGAAATGCTTGAATTGATGAAAGTGAGTAGGTGTTATGAATGGAGGGAGACTTGACAAAACCGGCCAATGGGATTCCGAGATTGGTCCCGCACCCAATTTTTTTAGGGAAAATCCATGGCTAGGTCCCGGTCCCCTCTAATTCCTTGTCATCTGGTTTCATAATGCCAATTTCTGATCAATAATTAGTCTTGTTCGGTTCTTTTATGTTTAATAGTGCCAAAAGTCAATCATATATATAGTCATGATTAATTGTATTAAGTTTCATAATGCTTCAGCAGGTCTTGATTAATTGCATTAAATTTTAATTAGTCTTGTCCAAATGTGTTAAGCTTGACAATTCCAATTGTTTTTATATATTAGTCTTGGCCAATTGCATAAGGCACATTTACTTACCGCCTCCCCACGAAATGTCGACTCCACGAAATGTCGACTCCACGAAATGTCGATTCCACGAAATGTCGACTAAGCCAGAAATCCACGAAATGTCGACTAAGCTAAAAATCCACGAAATGTCGACTCAGTCAAAATTCCACGAAATGTCGACTCGACTTTTTGTCGACTCACCCAAAACTTATGTTCAAAAAGTCATTCCCATTTTTTTCAAACTCAATTAGACATCTATTTCGAACATCGAACCTTGCGGTGATTAAATTAATCGAAAGTATTCGGTTTTTGGCCGAGTCGACATTTTATGGAGTCGACATTTCGTGGAGTCGACATTTCGTGGATTTTTGGCTGAGTCGACATTTCGTGGATTTTTGGCTTAGTCGACATTTCGTGGAATCGACATTTCGTGGGTGCGCCTTACTTACCCATACCCATTTTGAATAGCTTTGAAATTTTGAAGGTGGAATTTTGGCGCTTTTCGGATATGACATGCAGTGCCTATCCATTGGATGCATTGGACACAATTCGACCCGATGGGTCCACAAGTGAATTCAAAATTTTCACCCATTTTTGGCACTTTAATTCATTCTTTTTTATTTGGAGATTACGACTCGGCATTGATGACTGTACTTGCCGGACACACAACTGAGCATCTGGAGATGGTCAACTCTGAAGTGATACAGCGCCTATTGGCAGACAAATGGGACGCATTCGGGCAGGTAGACAGACCTATTAAATTAGGAAAAGCCAATCCTATAATTTCTATGGAATAATTTAGATCTAAGAATTTTATTTAAAATTTTTAAATTTATCCTTGACATTTTAAAACAATCTAATTAAATTTTTAACAAAATTCTCATTTTTCCCCCGTGCATACTTTCTTCAATGCCCCTGTATGCCTTTACCATTAATTTCAGAGGAAATTGTTTGAACGTCTGGCACTGTTAGTTGTCCAACTTGTCGCTCTGTGCCTGGCCGTTTACCTGCGTCCAGCGAACATGGCCCAATTTGAAATGGTCCAAGTGAAGCCGGCCGACTGGGTAAGAACCGGTGCTGAACTGGTCGCTGTTCTGTGCAGCTGCTGGTTCGTGTTCATCCAACAAATTGACGAATTGCGTTGCCAGCAGGGCTTGCGTGCCTACCTGATGAACTTGGTCAGTGCCAGGGGTGCGATATGCCATGCTAAATGGCGGGACTCAATCTGTCCGCTCTGTTTTTCCCGTCAATCTTTATTTGAGAAAAATTTTAAACGGTTTTTTTTTTTGGGAAATATCTGGCTAACAAAAGGCATTAAGAAGGTGCTATGTCTTTGGCATAACTTTGTTTAAAAGCAACAAATTAAATAATCTTGGTATCCTCCGCCGATGGCTTTTGATTTGCCCTATTAGCCATCCAAATTTTCAAAAAATGTGATTAAGTTTTAAGAATTTTTGGCCGTCAAAGTGAAAATAATTCATTCTTTTGACCATATTTTTTTTAACAGTAATACAATTTTTTTTTTAATTTTATAGGCTAATAGAGCTAAGCAATTTACCAAGATTATTTAATTTTCTTGCTTTTAACAAAGTTATGACGAATTAGGTTGGAAAATCTGCAAAAATGGTGGCTTTAACATACGCCCATAATGGCGGAATCACGCATTTAAATGCTTAGTTTAATTGATTCTAAGAAAATTTAGCTCGGCGCCGCATTGGGCGCACAGCATAGATTTAAACTGTAAACATGTACTATTGTAATTCAGTCAACTGTGCCTGCAAAAATTGTTTATATGGCAGCAAATTTGTGCCTTCTCGCTTGTATTCCATTACGTTTCACCAAACTAATTATGGTAAAATGGGAATTCGTCAATTTTTAATTCTGAATGTGTAAGAATTTGAAGAATTTATGATTAGTCCAAAATAAAATTTTTGATGAACCCAATCACACTCTTTATTTAATCAATCAACCATAATCAGAGTTTCTTGGACTTTATATAAAAAAAATAACGAAAAAAATGATTCTTTGAACCGAATTTTTTTAGGTCTTCTAAACTCGCGGGTCTTTATATTGGTCTTATAAAATGGAATTGATCATGATCACAATTTCCATTTTATGTTCAATATAATTAATTTATTTTAGATAGAAGATGCTTTGTTAACATTTGTTTTTCCTGGCAGTTGGGCCTATGTTCTCTTTTTTGCCAGGTATTTTTTTGAAATATTTTTTTTGGTGAATAAAATTTTTTTTAAGGACAACGAAATTAATCGGACCTTTTGTTCAAATGATTTACACAATGATTGCGGGAGATTTGGTGGGATTTACTTTTATATTAATTGTCAAAATAAAAAAAAATAATAACAATTTAGTTTCGATTTGTGCTTATTTCTTCAATATTCATGGTACCCTTCACGGAGAGTAAGTGAAATTCAAAAAAAAAAAAAAAAAGTTTTTATTTAAGTGAAAATTTCCTTTTTTATAATAAAAATTTATTTATTTATTTTAGCAATGTTTTTTCTGGGCAAAGACATTTCAACAAAACAAAATCTGAATAATTCAAGCGACGAATTCTGCTCTTTAAATTACAACTCATCAAATTATGATTCATTTTTTAGCACTTTTTTAACATTGTTTCGAATTTGTATGAATGGAATTTTTGTAAGGATTAATTCTAATTTTAAATTATTTTTATTTATTTTTGTTAGTACGAAGAACTTGCTTGCGCCAATTATGAGCAAATGATGAAAACATTGGTAATTTGAGCTAAAATAGAAAAATAATTCTTGAAAAATCCCAATTTTCAGTTCGTTTTGTTCACATTTCTCATGGTAAATAAATTTTATAAAGAAAAAATTATTTAGTGTTTTGCCAAAATTAATAATATATTAGACTTTTTAACAGTTTATCATGATGATTACTCTTCTGATCGCGATGATAAATAACACGTACAGTGAACTCATTGAGGAGGCGGAGCTGACCTGGCGCCAACAGGCAAATTTCAAAGACATTTTGAAATTTATATTCATCACTAAAAAAAGTTACAATTTAATTACGTGAAAATTGGTTAAAAAATGATTTTTTCGAAAACCTAAAATATTAAACTATTTAAATTAATAAAAAAAATTAAAATGTTACAATATAAAATTAAAAATCAGCAGTTAATATTTGGACTGCTAGAGAAGCTCGAAGCGAGAATTTTCTCGGTTTTTTTGAAGGTCTCTCGGTGTCAAGTCTCGGTTCTCGAGTCTCGGGAAATTAATTTTTTTATTTAATAATAAATCTACCTAATTTGTTTAAGCAAGGCCAGGTGGTGATGGTGTTAGAGCGTGGGATAAACGCGGAAACATTGGCTACTTGCCAGCTGGAATATTCAGTACGAATGAATGTGCCCGGTAGAGAGGCACGCGGATTGATGGTCATCAAACAGACCACCAAGACGAGGGCCTATCAACGCAAGCAGGCACTTGCCAACTGGAAGGTGTTGTCAAAAAATGGGTGTAAAAGGAATAGTTAAATTATATACTTTCATTTGGGCAATATGACATGTAAAATTGATGGCCAAAGAACCCTAAAACGACAGTTTTTTCTTAAAATTTTAATTTTTTTTTTAATTCGACGCTTATTCAAATGGGTTTAGGTTTCTAGTAAGAAATTTGGGCTTAAGGCCTTAAAAAATAAGGGGGGTAGGTTTTCAGAAAAACTAGGGGGTGGTTAGGTTTTTTTAAAAACAATTTTGGGAAAGAAATGTCCCGGGAAAGAAACGGCGGGAAAGAAATGTCGCGTACCGCCTAAACCTAGCTCACAATCATCAGACACTGTTGTTGTCCCGTTCCCAAGCCAACAAAATTTGTTGTTTAGTTAGTTGGCCGTAAAGTGATCACGATGGCCAAAGAGTTGGGCACCCAGTCGGCCTGGTACTTGTTGCACAGCCACGACCGGCTGGTAGCGGACGACACGATAGGCGGTGGCACCGGCGTACCAAGAACGCCGTACAGTACAACAAGACCGTACTCAATGTTCGGTGGCAGCAACACTTCGTTGGCGCATCGTCAAGCCATGTTAAGCATGGGCGAAAGGGAAGAAGCGGAGGAGGAGGAAGAAGAAGAAGAAATGGATGTAAAACAACTACAGCAACAACGAAGCCAGTCTGTCGGTGAACGACCAAATGAACATGAAGAAGAAATGCAGAAAACACCATCGCCCAGAGTAAAAAGATTTGGGCCAAATTTGTCTAATGACTGAAACAGGCCTCGAGATTTGAACTCGGTCGAGAAAGCCCAAAAATGGCTAAAATTATAGGGTTTCGGGCCGTAGTTTATCGTTTATCCCCCAAAATGGCTAAATTATTGAGTTTTGGGACCGTAGTCTACCGCCAAAAATGGCAGAATCGCGTTGTTTGGGGTTTTGTCGGAATTTGGAACGCCGACATCGGTACCAAGATAGCAACCCTAAATTGGATATATCGGGCAATCCACCAGAATGATTCAAGCACCAAATCTAATTTCTAGCGCCATCCATCTGTGCCAAACCTACAACAACCTAGACTAAGCATACCAGGCTTGGATCACCACCAACATCAACACCTGATGATGTTCGCAGACCCGTCCAAACTGCGCGACATTGTTACACACGCGACCGTGAACAACATGAAATTAAGGCGTGCACAGCATGAGGAGGCACAACGCCAAGAAAAACAGGCAGAATATTTTAAAAAAAAAAACTTTTATTTGATACAAATTATCTGCCCAGATTCTGCTCGCCGATGGTCGACATCGTCGTAAGGCACCAGGCTTGACTGATTTGCCTGGCATGGTGAGCGTAGCACGGAAGCGTTTGTTAATACCAGCGTCTACCAGCATTTCCCATAATGATGGAAGGCCTTCATCGGCCGGAGTGCCGTTGAGAATGGCACATTTAAGTGTGCCACACGAAAAGCCAACCACGAAAAGTCAACAAAAAACTCTAATGTGTGTTTTTGGTGGCAAAAGTTTCAAGGGGTTCCAATTAGGGATGGTGCCGATTTTCGATTTTTTTTTGTCGCCTGGTTTTTTAATGCATTTTTCGTCACAGGGACTTCGATCTCTTGAGTTTTTTTGGTCGGAATTTAGCTTTTCTCGTTTTTATATGTCTGAAGAGTGCTTTGCAAAAAAAAAATCTCCATCGGAATTTCGATTGTTAACTGTTTAAGAAATAATCATTTTTTCAGAGCAGAGCCAGCCCTAGACAATATGCCCATAAGAGGTGTTGATCTTTTACCAAGTGTTATGCCGAACATGCCGGCCACGCCGCTGAGGAATTGTGATCGACGCAATTCGGCAATGAATTTTTATCAAAAATCGCACAGCATAGTCTCCATGGAACCAGCTGATCAACAACTACAGCTTAAGCAGCCTAATGATGCCATTGTTTTCATGCCAACGGCCGCAACAACAACAACGATGCCAAGCAGTACACAGAATGTTGAAGGACAACCAATTGATCAAAACATTGCCAATGAAAACACGGTGATCCCAATTGAGCCGGATCAAGAAGAAGAAGGGCATGTTCAACAACAGTTTGTCAGTCGGACAAATGAACCGGCACAGACATTAGCGAATTCGAGCAATACGTCAAGCAGTAGCAGCAACATCAGCAATAGGGAAAGGGCACGTCGTCGAGTCCGTCCTGATCTGTTCAGGGCCAAAAACAGTCCACCGGCAAACAACAACTCAATTTCCAGCAAAAAAATAAATTCCGACCAGAAAAAGGAAACTCACTGATCGGCAATTTGTCAATTATTTATCTTATTTTGTATACATATGTTTGTTTACTGGAATTTTCAAAAACACTCCGAGTTTTGGATTCAAAGCGTGGCATTTTTAAGGGAAAATTTCACGCAATTCATCCAGGGACCCCTTCCGATCACAAACTGTTTAGAATAAACTATAAAAATTTCTAATATTATTTATTTTCTCAACGGCATCTTTCAAATCTAGAAATTTATTTTATAAAATATCTCATTTTGAATAAAATTAGTCCCTTACGGGAATTTAAAATTTAACAAAAAATAAAATTCTATTTTGAAAAAAATGATGATATGTTATGATCAAGAAAGGAAAGAAGTATGATTGGTAAAATGGGTGCTGGGACGTTTCTTAAAAACCGCCA
Source organism: Heterodera filipjevi (assembly GCA_039877585.1). Taxonomy (NCBI): domain Eukaryota; kingdom Metazoa; phylum Nematoda; class Chromadorea; order Rhabditida; family Heteroderidae; genus Heterodera; species Heterodera filipjevi. The sequence continues at coordinate 8,697,363 of JBDPZO010000004.1, read as the reverse complement.
CTATGGGCGTTTCTTAAATCCGCCATTTTTACTGAATTTTCGACTAAATCAAGTCATAACTTTTCTCAGACCCAACCAAATTAAGCAATCTTGGTATCATACAACACCCCTTATATGTATTGCTTTATAAGCTTGCAAAATTTCAAAAAATTTCATTCAGCTTTTCAAAAGGTATGCCAATTTTTTCCACTTTTTTAGCTCCAATTTTTTTAAGTGAAGGAAATTTTTTGAAATTTATCCAACTTATAGATCAATTCAAGGGCTATCTTAGGATACCAAGATTATTTCATTTGGTTACGTTTGAACAAAGTTATGAGTAGATTTAGTCGGAAATGCAGTAAAAATGGCGGATTTAAGAAACGCCCATAGTGGCGGTTTTTAAGAAACGTCCCAGCACCGGTAAAATGCCTCAATATATCCGCATAATATCTTCAATCGGTTTTCGTTGTATATCCGGCACATAGCATTCTTCGGCTGGGTAGCCCAAGGGCAATAAAAGTGAAACCTACAAAAAGGATTGACCAAAAATTGTATTGCATTAAAACCCTAGGCCCATTGGTTTTTGATTTTGTCCCCAAAAACATCGCTTTTCTATCACAGTTTGATTAACAGATCCTGAATAACCAACCCTCTAACTGAAAATTAAAAACATAATTCCCGACTTTTTCATTGATCGGTCTTTGCAGAATTTCGCGAATTGCTGCGCCTGCGTTGAGGGGAGTTGTAACAACAGTTACGAGGCCCGCATTCTGAGAAAAAAATAATAATTAAATAATTTGCATTAACATGGGGGAAAATTTTTTAATGGATAAAAAAAAATAAAGTAAAAAAATGTTCGAAAATAATAGTACCTTATAAATAATTATTTCATTATTTTGCATTAATAGAGAAGAAAAAACATTTAAATGGATGGAAACAAAAATTTAAAAATTAAAATAATTGTTTCAAAATAATATTGTATTAAAAGTGGAATAATTATAATTTAATTAATGGGAAAAATAAATAAAAATATTAAACAATAAAAATGACACCTGAATTGCGCTGAGTAAAATTCCAACTGCAATTGCAGTGCTTTGTTCACTGTAATAGGTTGGTTTCCGATCGCCCCCATTGTCAAGTTGATATGCCTTCAAAAATCCACCACATTTTAATAATCTCTTTAAAGATGGACGAATAATTTTTTGTTCTAATTCTTGTCCTTATCCCTTTTATCATGAATTTATTTTGTCAATGAGCTGAGCATTTTTAAGGACGGTTAAACATGGCAAGGGCAGTTAAAAATGGTAAAAATAGAATTTAAAAGACAGTAACTGATAAATACCTTTTTTAGGGAGTTAAAATACTAAATATAATTTAAGAACAGTTAAAAATGTTAACGAAAGTTTAAAGAACAATTTTTTAAGGAAACTTTAGAAGGTTTAAAGAATTTTTATTATTTATAATTTCCTCCTCACATGCTTCATCACTACGAGCAGGAATGGTGCTTCGGTCAAATATGGCTTGTTCCAATTGACGTTTAACGGTGTCACGTCCAACACCCATTGAGCGCCCATTCGTCTGCTGTAGTTGATCTGTTCCTGCTCCTCCACCACTTCACGAATTGCGCGTTTGATGCGTACATTTTTGACCAAACAAAAGGTCCACGGCTGTTGATTGGCACCGCTTGGTGAAGTGCCTGCAAATGTGAACCATGTGCCAAAAAAGTGATGGAAAGAATTTGATGCCCAAAAGGGATAGACAAATTGGTAGCTCTATTTGGGCTTTTCCTTTTGACTAGCCAAAACAGACACATTCTGCTCGGCATTTACCCGCCATTCCGGGATGTCAAATGTTTTCGTCTCAATTTATGGGGAACAAGGATACGGCATACTCGATCGTTGACACGCCATTTTGATTTTCAAATTTTCGAAAAATTGCAACAAACCCTTCAAAAGCAAACATTTTGGATCAAAGCTGTGAATAAAAGAAACTAAAATTTCAAAAATTTTCCCAGCGATGCCTAGCAGCTAGGATTGTCGGTTTGAAACCGAACCGAACCAAAAAACCGAAAATTAAGTTTCGTTCGACCGGAACGATCGGTTTCGGTTTGATTAACCTAAATGGCCGGGTTCAGTTTTGGTCGGTCAGTTAGGTTTCAAAGAATTTCCAGAAGCCGACAACCCAACTAGCAGCATCTCTTGCCTCGCCTTTCTGGGCTCTTCCGGTCCGAGTGTCGAACCTTCTGAGCGTCGAATAGTGTAAATAATGTCCGAGTGTCGATGGCCGAGTCTCGAACGATTTTTTAAATAGAGGCTAACTTTAGAATTAAGGCTTAGTTTAGGCTTAAACTTAGGCATAAGCTTAAGCTCGACTAGGACTAGGCTTTTATGCTTTCATTTTTTTAAACAAAAGCCAATTTGGCTTTTTCTGGGCCATTCGACACTCGGAAATTTTTTGTTCTATTCGACACTCGGACCGGTAGCCTTTCTGGGTACAATAAAAAAAGATAAATTTTGAATTTCATTACTGTATCATCATTTTTGTTGACATTTGCCATAACATTTGCAAAAAAAACACACCTGCCGTTTTGATGATATTTTGCAACACTTTCAACGGAATTTCTTTGGTGTCGAAGCGACGGACACTGCGTCGCGCCTTCATCAATTCATAAAACAGTTGTGATCGTCTGCACATTTCCTCCTCCCCAATGGTGGTCGGATGGTAAAGCACTTCAGCACATTGAACATGGACAAAATTGTCGTTTTCCTCATCATCAGCAATATCCAAATCAGAACCAACCTCAAGCAAAAAAAGTTTTCAAATTCCTTCAAAAATAGTTATTTAAAATGCCTTAGGGATTGCATCTGATTTTTTCGATTTTCCAAGCTTTTGGGCCGGAATCCCAATTTATTTTACAAGTTTTGACCAATATTCCAATTCCCATATATATTTTTTTTGGACAAGTTTGGTGGGAATTTCGAATAATGACCTTGACCTCTTTTGGAGGAAAATTGGCAAAGTGGCGGGAAAGGAAAAAAATCTTCCCATTGAATTTCTTACCCCTGAAAAATGAAAAAATTATATTTTTAAATAAAAATTATATCGCCACTAGTTTCGAGAAATGACAATTTTTTTCTTTATTTCGCTTCTCTAATTTTGGTTCGCACTTTTTTGTCGGCATATTGTCGATGCCGAATGGTAGTAGCATTTGTATCAGCACTGCCTCGTCCCGCTATTCTGTGTGTCTCTTGTGACTCGCGTCGAGAGTTTTGCCATGCGCCAAACAAATGTCGGACCAATGCCATGGCTAGTTTGACCATCCACTGAAAATAAATTGACACATTTTTACCATCCCATAACATGACAATAATGTTATTCAGATTTTAAAATATTAATTACCCTGTAAAAGTATTTCATTCAAAATTGATTTTTCGTGAGCATTAAAATTCTCCATACTAAATTGTCCCATACTGAATTTTATGCTATGAGTTTTTATTCTAAAATTTTCTACCTCTTTCAGTACCACACGGAATTGAATGACCACGACAGTAGCAACAAGGGCAACAGCCATTTGGCCAGGCTCTACCGGACCAGAAGATGGAGGCGGTGGAGCTGCTGAAGGTCCATACTGAGGAGTATAAGAAGGCCGTTGTTGTTGGCACATCAAATTTATAGAAACCAAAATTAAAAAAAAGAAAATATTATTAATTTACGTAAATTGTAAATGTAAAAAAAAATAAGTTTAACCTGAAAGAATTATTATCTTAGATTGCAAAAACAATTTATAGGTATATTTAAAAAAATCACTAGAAAATTGAGATAAAAGGGCCTGATCAAGGTGTCAAAAATAAGGATAATTCATTTCTTTAAATTTAATTTTCTTCAACAAAATGTGCCACTACCAAAATTTTTCATAAAAAGGGTCTTAAAATAACCCTTACAATTTTGAATTTAAAAAAATGAACGGTAAATCTGAAAATTTATTGAGATAATTTATTCCCTTTACGGGGAGGACAACAAAACTCTGGAAATAAAGAACATGTGGACAAATTATTTATGTGTATGTCAACAATGTAAGGGGTTTTTGCAGATTAGATTTTTCTTTATTGACGATAAATAAATTACAAAACATTGATTAAATCTCATCGTAAAAGACGTTGAGTTGAAGAAGACCAAGACTCATTTTTACATTTTACCCACTCATTCGGTCCCCTCGTCCTCCCCGCCCCCTTCGCCCGCCCATCAAATGTGATCGATCACCTTAATGATCGAAAAAATCCTCCACGAAAAAACGACCTTGAGAAGATGCTGCAGCAGTTTACTTCCTCCATCCATGAAAGAAATATTCTTTTTGAAACTTGAAAATTGATCGGGAAAAGCATTTTGAACAGGTTAACTGATTTTTTATTTGGTTGGGGCCAATCGTCCTTTATGAGTTGGCCAATCGTCCTAGCGCCAATTTCGCACTTTTGAGATTTCGGTACCAAATTTACAGTAACTCGAGACAAATTCAATCCGAATAACATATAAACGATTTAAATAGCCAATTGTATTTTTGAACAAACAATAATATGTGGATCAATGTGATACACCGGTACAACACAATATGTATATCATATGTAACATAATAATAAAAATTAAAAATATGCAATTATTTGTATTAAATATATATATAAAAAAATTAAGGTGAAGCCATTTTATGCAAAAAACCACCCAATTTCCTTGAATAGAAATTTCATTCCTTTGACTCATTATTAATCACTGTTTGTAGATTTGAAAATTTTTAGAAAAAGAAAAATTCAACGTCTTATAGATTAAATTTGGTTGTTTTAATTAAAGGAATTCGATCAGGTTGATCTATTGCCAGTCATTAAAGTAGCTGGAAATTGTGATTCTTAAAAAACAGAAACCGGGAGTGATCTATATCAGAGTAACCGGGACCGAAACAAAGGCCTCAAATTAGGGACCTCCCGGACAAACGCGAATTGGTCCAATACATACCGGGAATGGGGACTGAATAACGGTGACTTCTACGACAACTTTGGGCATACCGGGACTAAGGCCTGAATATGCGGGAATTCCAGGACAGCCTAGATTGGATCAGGATAACCGGGATTATGTCCCGAATATCCGGGAATTCCAGGACAATCTTGATTAGAATGGCCTGGATATCCGGAAGTTGCCACCCGGTCTAGAGCTGCTATTCGAGTCGCGGAATCACATTTTTCAATACAGCTTCAGTAACAGTAGGTTCAACTTTTGTCGAAAAAACAATGCAGTTGGCATTCGACGAGCACCGGGCGGATGCGTTGCACGCGATTTGCAAGCGTGCAAAAGGCATGCAATCACCGGAGGCACGCTCAGGTCCAAAGCATACTCCTCTTGACTGTTGCCTGAAAATTACAATGAACAAAATAAAATTTCTTGGATTTTTTTTTAAATAATGAAATCAAAAAAATTGGCCTGAGCTGGTAAAATTTGAACAATTGCCAATACAATTTTTCAATATAATAGACATAAAATAGATTAAGAAATAAATAATCGACAGAATTTGAAAACAAAATAAAAGAAGATTCTGGCTCTTATGCACTTTACGCCCCATAAATTTTTTTTTTGCGTTTCTAAATAAAAGAAGCCAATTTAAATGCTTTTAATAGGGTTTCAGAGTTGCTAACCATGAATCCGGCATCCATTTCGAGCTATTACAAACCCCGAACAAAAATTCGAATAAAATTCGAAAATTTGTTTTTCAACAAAATTCACATTTTTTGCACAAAACCAATTCAAATGCTTCGTTTGGGGTTCGGAATTAGTCGGACTTGATGTTGGATTTGTGATCAACGACCCCGAAAACCCCCAGATCTTTAAGCACTTTAATAAACTAAAATTTTTTCGAAAAATGGAGGAGATAAACTTTACTGTTACCGAGGGTGGGGGGGAAATATTTTTGTTCGAATTCTCGGGTTCATTTGGTTAGAAATGGATGCCAGATTCGTGATCCGCGACTCTGAAAAACTTTTTACCGATTAACACATATTAAAAAATTAATTTTCAAATATATATTCACAAAACTTTTTTTGGTTGCAAATTGTTTTTATGGTCGAATATTTTATACTTTGGTAACGCCATCACTGCCATAAATAAGTTTAATTCCCCATTATAAAACACCCACCAAATTAATTAAATCAAGTATAAAGTCACACCAACGGAACGTTGCCATGACGACGCTTTTGTACGACGGCACTGCCCTGGTGCTGCTCCGCATGTGCCGTTGTTAGCCGTCACGGGGTTCGCCGCTGTGCCTTCCGCTGACGCGGTGGTGCCGCCTTCGCGTTCCGCGTCGTCCGTCAAATCCTCCGAGCTGGCCACGGGCGCAAGCGGTGGCAACTCCTGCAACAGACGTGCCTTCTCCCGGTCCAGAAAGTCCAATTGCTCCTCAAAGAGTTGGCGTGCCGTCTCCATCATGTCTTGTTGATTGGTGACGAATGTGTTATTCTGTTCGGCATTGAGTGCACTTGGTGCGGTGCCATCGGTTGAAACGGAATTCGAACATTCTGTTGCGGCTGTTGAAGTGGTGGCACCGGTTGACAAGCGATGTTTCTACAGAATTATAATTATATAAATTTTTTTATAATAAAAATATTAAAATTTAATTTATTATATAAATAATTTATTATCATACATACTTCGATTAATCGTAGATTCTCTGTCACCTACAAATAATAGGAAAATAAATGAATGCATGATAATATTTGGGACGGGTATATTTTCTGTTTTTTCCTAAGCTATGGAAATGATGATTTTTTTTTGCACGACACTGATTTTGTTAAAAAATGATCGAATTTAGAAAAATTTTGAAATAATAAGGAATGAACCTAAAAAGCTATTGTAATGGAAATGGAAAAATTTAAAAAAAAATCTGTTTCTTTGCCTAAAAAATATAATTTTTCGGGTTTAGGCAGGCTGGTTATGTCCATATTTTATACCTTTTCACTGGCTGTTTCCAGTTCAACTATTTGGGACAGGGTTTCTTGACAATGGCGCAACTTATCTTCAATCAATGTTTGCACGCAAATCTGAAATATTAGGAAATAAATAATTAAAATTTTGTTTCAAAATAATTAAAATATTTACTGTAAAATTTAAAAAAAAATCTCAACCGCTTGCTTTTGAACATCCATAAGTTGTTCCTGTGCATGTATTGATGAAGTGCTGCGACGCACAATGCACGGCTAAACTTTTGAATACCGTATTTCAACAACAGTAATAGCCTTATAAACTACAGTAATGCTATTTAAATTGCTTTCATTTATGATGAAGCGACCATTACCGCAAAAATAACAGCTAAATTGGAAGCTGACATCTTATTGACAGACTCCTGGTGCGCAACACGAGCTTAAGAAGAAAAAATAACTAAATTTGATTAAATTAAAAATGAATTTCGCTACTACAGTAAGCCAATCACTACCGTACCCAAATGGTAGACAAGTCTGTCAAGCACACATTTGTTGCCCTTCGGCAGCATTTCGACCATTGCGCGTAGACAACGCACACGTTCATTGGTCTCTTTTATCTCTACAGTTGGGGAATACGGTAATCAGCGAAAGCAAGTACGGTATGAATCTTTGCCTGAAATGTTGACAAAATTCTCGTAGAGATCAGCGGTGATTAACGGCTCTGACAGTTCGCGGAAAAATGACTTTACCAAGCTGGTCAACACATGGATTGGGATGTTGTCAAATGAGATGGTGTCGGGATCTGGAGAAAAAAGGAATATGCCGTCCTTATTGAAGTATCCAGTCTTAATTAAAAGTCCTGATTTTTGGAGTGAATTCCATAAATTTATCCGAGGGAATTTTGATCGATGAATACTATGTTTGTTAGTTTTTTGAGATGTGTTCAGTCCAGAATTTGGGACTAACTTTCGATTTCATTTACCGATTTTTAACTTTTTTTTTTATTCCTTTCGCTTAAAAATTGTAAAAAATAGTAATGCTTTTAATTTTAGTAGGAAATAAGGGCAAAATAAGTATTCTTGGCTCAAATAAGAACAACCCTTATAAATAAGAACAAATGCAACAACCATGCTCTCTAAATGAAGTGAGTACCTTCAGCAAGTTCTATTTGCCGCCTCGTCTGTTTGATCAATGCCAATTGGCCACTCTTTCGATAAATGCCTTCGATAAACAGCGCTTTCACTTCAATGTTGGCCAACAATCGGTTCAACAACACGGGCACCGTTTCGGCATCATCAAGCAACAGGTTGGAAAGGTCGGCACCAAAGAATTTGGATGCACTCTTTTATAGAAAAAAAACATCATTATTTTTGAGTAATACGAAAAATGAAATGAGAATCAAATCGCCATAAAATTAAAATACTCTTGATTTTTCGAGTTCGGTCGATTGAGTATCCACGATTGATGAGTGTCAGTTATTTTCGACACTTCTCTATTACTAATGTAGGTGCAAAAATTTTCAAAATTTTTTGGTGCGTTATTTTCATATAGGCTACCGTATCAACAAGGACCCTTGGCTTCATAGAACGGTATTTGATCAAATTTATGATATTTTGATTAAAATATAAGTGGCTTTTTGTGTACCGGCATTTCTCCAACTGTTGTTGCCTTGGAACACACATAATTCACTTTGGTATGGCATTTTTTGTGGCAAGACAAACGGCATGAGACACAAATAAAAATCTTTAATATTTTAAACATACATTTAATTTATATATTTTTTTTAACAAACCCTCTCAGCGTGCCACATAAACTAAAATAAAAACATTGTTTTGAATTTTTAATCTTTTTTACTGACCATATTACAAATTTCGCAATACGTCGGAATATGTACATAATCCAAATTGAAATGGTGCCCATTGTGCAGCTTTAATAAGTTTAAATTATACATTACTGTACATAGACGACAAGGATGTCGCGAGCCGGTCATTTCACGATTACGATTAAATGCACGATTACGATTTTTGGCAAAAATACGATACGCTTAAAATTACGATTCACGATTTTGGCCCAAAACACGATTATTCACGATTACGATTACGATTATTTTTTAAAAATTTGTAATTTTTTACATAGTCAAACAGGAATGCCATTTTTTCCCTATTTAAAGGCATTTGCCCCCTTTTTTTAGGGTTGCCTTATTTTTTACTTCCTGAATTCTTATACAAAATGCCTAATTTCAGAATTATTTCTTCATTTTTAGGCTTTCTAATAAAAAAAAAGGTCAAAAGACATTATTTTTTATACAATTTTTTTCTGTAAATTTTATTTAATTTCTCAAAAGTTTCTCCGGCGGCGCCTATTGGCACCGCCGGACAGCATTTACTTTTGGTTTTTTTCAAAATTTATCTTAAAAATTAATAAATATTCTTAAAAATAGGCTCAAGAATACTACAAAATTAAACATTTTTGAGCCATTTTTGTTAATAAATGTAAAAAAAAATTTATAAAATTTTCCCGGCGGCACCATATTTTTCGTTACCATTTAGGGCAATTTTGGAGTCTTTAACTTTTTTGCTTTGAAATTAGACTTATTTTAAATTCGAAAAGGGAAGGGTAAGCGGTGCCGATAGGCTCCGCTGGAAAATTTTTGAAAATTTGAGTGGTTTTTGGTAACAAACTTATGCACAAGTAAATGAGTAATTTGACGAATTTTTGAGATAAACTTAAAGAACCCCTAGACAATGGGTGTCCGGTGGTGTCGATAGGCGCCATCGGTGGAAATTTTGAAAATTTATGGCCTATTTGTTAACAGATTTTCCCCAAAAATGGTCAATTTTGGGTCCTTTTATTGAAAAATTCCACTAAGGATTTCAATGTCCGGCGGTGCCGCCGGGAAAATTTTTAATAATATTAAAGAAATTGCTTCAAAAAATTGGAAAACAGTAAAATTTTCTTATTTTAACCTCAGATTAAGAAATAAGAACAAAATAATAACAATGAAAAAGGAATACCTTAAAATTGCGTGAAAACATTTGTTTAACGAAAAATTTTTCATAAATTTATTTTGTCTGGCTACCAAATTGTCCTCCAAAAGATCGATTCTTAGGGGTGTATTAATCGTGTAATCGTGGCAAAATACGACTACGATTATAATTACGATTACCGCCCAAAACACGATTAATCACGATCACGATTACGATTACGATTCGCGACATCCCTGATAGACGACTTACTGTAATGTCGGACCGACGACGCTTCTTTTTAACATTCTGAACATTGAAGGCGTAAATAAAAATAAATTTCGATTCTTACTAACAATTATTCTCTTAATTATAATTAAACATAATTCAAGTGCTTAGAGCAAGGCTTTACAAATTTTTTTCTGGCCATCCTAGGGATAAAGATATTTTTTTTTTTTGACTTTCTAAGATTATCCCACAAAAAATGGACCAATATTAAAAAAAAAAAGAATCTTTTTGGTTCTACAATTAAAGACCATCTTGGATAAAAGAAATGTAAGTTTGGCTACTATGTATAAATAAGGACAATCTTAGGAATAAAGGACAAATATTGTAAATAAGTTTTTTTTTTAATTTTAAGACTGTCTCCTCTAATTAAGAAAGACAAATCTTAAAAATAATGGTACATGGGAGTGAAGCCTCGCGATATAAAAAAAAAAAATTAATTTTTATTGCCTTACCATTTTTAGCACTGCTGCTGTCCTCCTTGAACTTCCGCGACGCTTCCGCTGTTGCATGAACTCGTTGAGGAAACCGCGAAATGCATTTACACCCAACACTAAATAAAATTACCATTTTTTTTTGTAAATTAAGATTTTTTATTTTTTATGAAAAAATTACCTGTCGGAAATGTCACTTGCTCCTCATGGCACATTTTGGACAGTAAGCCCTCAAATGTATTGATCATGTCATGGTATTTCAGCACCGTATTACCCTCCTTAAAGAAAAAAAAAATTGTCCTTAAGCAAATGAAACTTTTCATTAAAATAAATTAAATATATAATTTTTTAATACATTATATTTAATTAATAACATTTCTTTGTATATATAAAAAACTTTACCGGGTAAACCAACGCAGTGTACGCGCACAACTCCATATGAAACTCGCGCATGCTTCGCTTGAAAATTGCATCTACCACAGTTTCACGCTTGTTCTGTTGGCCAATACGGGTTTGCTTCTTGAAGATGAACACACTAAACTCCCTGAAAAAATCTAATTTTCTAAAAATTATCAAAATTGTGCGAAACTTTTTTTTTTTTTTGGAAAAAATTCTTCAAGAAAAGTTTATTCGAATTTTTAAAGAAAATAGTTTTATTTTTGAAAAAGGACTTCCCAAAATTTACAACTCGACCTCAAGTCGTCAATGCTTTCAATTAACAGTGCGGTTGGGTCGGTCTAAATTTTTCGAAATGAAAACAACCAATAAGCAAACAGATACCTACCATTTGCTTGGTTTTTGTAAGATTGAAGCTGGTGAACGGGGAAAAAGTGACCCGGTTTGGTGAAACACCGGCCAACGAATTCCTTGGCGTTTTACCAACCCTTAAAAATCTTGTTTTTTGGCAAAGTGAGAATCATACGACATTATGTCCCAAGGGCGCCGAAATGCCAATTCGCGTTGTGGTGGAGGTGACGACATTATCGGTGAAGTGCAAGGGATTTTGCCCGCAAATGTGGCACACTCTTTGTGGAAAATCAGCTTACAAGCTAAAAAATTTTTGAAAAATTTACTTAAGATTTTTTTTTTCAAAATTTGTCACCAAAACATTTGAAGCCTTGGATCAGAAGGCCGCCGAGGGGTCGGTTACAAAAATCGCATTTGTCCCCCTTGTGGAGACGGCTGGGCTTGAAGCTGTGGCATTGGTGGTGTTTGAGTAGCAACTTCTCTGCCTCTTTAGAGGAACTGTAATGGATACAATGTGATTTGGGACCAAAGTGTTGGGATATAAGCAAAAATTATAAATTTGTAATCATAAATAAAAAATCAGAGACCAGTCACCGTTACGGTAACCAAAAAGGCCGTAATTGCCCGTAAGGCGAAAGTGTCTAGCCCAGGCTATTTGAATAGAATTTACAAACATTCAAGATTATATGAATTTTGTAGTGAATTACGATCTCAAAAAAAAGACATTGATTTGTATTTTTTTCTATTGTCCGGTTTTCTAGCAGAAGAGGTATGATTTTTGTTAAAAATTTCTGAAATAAATTTCGCATTTTGTTTTTCCGATTTTAAATTCTTAAAAATCCTTTTTTATGTCCATCTAATGCTAGGGTCCCTGCTCTGCTGGCAAGAGATCACTTTGACCTTCTTGTTGACGAGGATGGCGCTTCCAGATTCAGGCTTTCCTCACTAAACGTGCCTTCCGTGGTACCCTGACGCCCGGTCTTGGTAAGCAAAGTCTTCAGGTGCTTCTTGGCCTTCATGAATCCGCTTTTTGCTCGTGGTGCAACTTTTGAAAACGAATTGGTAATCTGAAAAATAAAAAAACCCAATAATTCTCGAAGATTTGGTATCTTAAAATAACCATTAAGGATTTGCATTAAAAAAAAATTTAACCACCACCTTAACCATAGCGTTTCTGTCTTCTTCCCGTTGGATTTGATCACTTTCTGTGCTGGCTGCCCGACGAAGCATTTTTAACTAAAATATAGAATATTTATTGTTTAATTTAAATACCCAAATATTTATTTATAAATAAAGTTTTTGGCATTACTTTTTTGGTGGAAACGGTCGTCGCCAGCGATTGGCGTCGATGCATCAACTTCTCTAAGTACTTTTGTTCATGGGATTTGATCAGTTTTAGGCGCGCATTTTCAAGCACAAAACTGGCATCAAGATCAAGCTCGGAAGACTCACTTAATATTATATAAAAAATAAATTATAAAATTTCAAGAATTATTTATTTCAAATAAATCTACCATTTTCTTCAAAGACCTATACAAAGCACAGGAAATTGTATAATTTACTCTAACAGCACTATTCTTATTTAAAAGATTATAATGTAAAAAAATTTGGGTTAGATCAAAAAAAAAAGATCGAAAAATGCAAAAATTGTAAATTCATTTTGCTCTTTTTTTGCTCATATTTTTTGGAACGAATTAAATGATGAACTCTTTAAGGGCCATTGAATAAAAGAAATATAAAATTATTATGATTGTCTTTTAATGCACAGCGCTAAGTTGGTCTGGGGCCCGTAAATATTAAAATTTTTAATTGTTAAAAATTTTGAGTCAATTATTTTTTACCGGTTTTGACTGCCTCTTAGCATTGCTTCGGCTGGTGGAATTTCTGACTCAAAAAGGTCCAAAACATCATGGTCATCATCATCATCATCTTCAATGATCATTTCTTCGTCCTCCTCGTCCATTGGCTCGCGCCATTCGTCGTCCAAAAAAATGTCGTCCTCGTCCAACGCTTGCGAGTCCAACGAGTCGGGCGAGGCAAATGCCGCCAAACTTGCCGGATCGTTCAGGTCCAATTTCGGCAAATTTATCTTCAATTAGAAGATTATTATTATTTTTTTGGTTGATTATTTGTCATTGTTATTTTTCTTTAGTTTTCTACCCACCTTGGTCAGACGTTGAAGCCGATCGACGATGATCGGTCGTCGTATTGACCCGTTCTGTTTGGCTGCACGCAAGTCATCTAAGCTAAATAAAAAAAAATTAAATGAAAATTTTTGAAATTTTATTTTTAAATTAAAAAATTAAATGCAACCATCTTTTTTGTAAATGCCGCCGAATAAGTGCCTGAAGCGCAATAATCAATTGTCTGATCAGCTGATATTTTCGACGAGCAGTGATCATTCGCCACCAACATTGGATACAAATGGTAGCCTGATTACGTCGTCGCAATTGACTTCTGAGCAGCACGCCCCGAGTCAGTGCCTGAGAAAAACACACAAAACTAATTAGTGCTTAATTATTGCCATCATTTTAAAATCAATTTTGAATTTAATTCAGTTTTTTTGTATAAAATTGTAAAAAAAAAAATTGAAGTTGATTGTAGTCAGCAATTTAGTCACATAAAAAACGGTGTAAATTTCCAAAATAATTACAGTCTATAGACATGCATTAATTATTCTCGTCGTTTTTTCACCTGCAATTTGACGATGCCCTGCCTGAACTTCTGGTATCGATGTTGCTCCAACTTTGCGCGGAACCACCGTTGCAGCGTGATGATGTTCTTCATAATGACCCGATGTAAGTGGTCATCCAACAACAGTTTTTCAGTGTCACGCATAAAAATTTTTGTGTTCCCATACTGTAAATTATTGTAGTCGATGACCGGAATGGACCGAATGAATTCCTGGATGTCTTCCTTGGTCGACTGTAAAATGGAAGGCAATCAAAAAAGTGTTAGAGTCCCATTTTATTCCGAGACACTCGCGCAAGAATACACTATACCCGACTCAATTTCAGCGGAGCAGCTCGTTTTCCCCACCCGCCGTTTGCCCCCCCCCCCCACTTCGTTTGCCCCCCGAAAATTTTTTTTAAAAAAACTTCTAATTCTTAAAAATTTTTCTCTAATAAATTACTAGGAATTTTTTTCAGGCAGGAAATTTCAAGAAAAACTTAAAAATTTTGCATTTTTTGGAATTTTTCAAAATTTTTCCGAAATTTTTAAGTTTTTCTTAAAATTTCCTGCCTGAAAAAAATTCCTAGTAATTTATTAGAGCAAAATTTTTAAGAATTAGAAGTTTTCTTTTAAAAAATTTTCGGGGGGGGGGAAGAAGTGGGGGGGGCGGGGGGGGGGCGGGGGGGGGGAAACGAGGTGCACCCCAATTTCAGAGCAATCCGAATTTAAAAAATTCAAACGTACATAATGACCGTTTGGAAGCAGAGTACGGTATTGATTTGCGAAGGACTAAAAAAGCACACCAAATTAATGGATAGTGTACGATAAGTATTTGTTGTTGGAATATTGTACCGTACCCCGTATTCAATGCGCACACTGTAGCCAGCTCGTCGTATTCTGACTGTTTCCAACATGCCGGTGTATCGAAGCTGTCGCAGTATGATGTTGTCGTCAAAATAGTTTGGAATTTTCTCGTTGTTTGATTTGATGCATCGGATGAAGTATGGTGATGCCCGATCCAATGTTTTCATCAGACGGGACAATGATTCGCCAAATTGGCGGCTAACCTTTAATTAGAACTTCTTCACTAAAGCCCGGACAGGAACGGGGCCCCGGCGGGGATTTCCTGGGAGCCCCGTTCCGGGGTTTTTGTGGAAAATTACCGGGAACGGGGGCCCCGGCAAAACGGGGATTTTTTCCCTTGTTTCCCCGTTCCCGGTTCATCGTCGGTCCCCGTTCCCGGTCAATTGGAACGGGGAAAACGGCCGGGGAAACGGGGTTAATTTTACCATTGACGGGCCCTAATTTTGAAAAAATTCCCAACAAAAAAAAAACATTTTTTTTGTGCTTAGTTCGTTATCAAACTACACTCAAATTTCAAAATTTTCACCGGCGGCGCCTATCAGCACCACCGGCAAATTTTCAATGACATCGTATTTACGGCATTTTGCCCACTAAATGTAAAAAATGTTTATTTAATTCTGTCCAAAATATTTCAGGTTTTGTAAGAAATTCATCAAAATTGATCATTTTATAGTTGAAAATTAAATTATCTCTATTCTTTGGGCAGTTAAATTCAAAAAAAAATTTGTCGGAAGAACCAAAACTATTTGAAATATGATAAACCAAAGATATATTGAATTCATTAACAAAAAAAAAAGGGAGAAAACATTTCCGGGATTTTTTTATTTGCTTTTTTAATTTTAGGACGGAAACATCAACAAAAACACTTGATTCAAAAAATAAATAAAAAACGGGAAAATTTTGTTATGATATCATTTCCTTTCAAAAAAACAGCACCTCCATCTTTTTATGAATTTTCTTGAATATATTAAAAAATAATAATTTAAAATCTTTTTAATATTTTTTCACACATTTGCTTACCGAACTTGGCTTCTTGGAAAGTTGTTTTTTCTTGCTCATGATCCCCTTCAACTGTTGCAATGTTCGCAAATTGCTGAATCTTTCATTGTGCGGCTTCTTTGGTGCCTTAAACACTAATTGCTTTAAATGCGGCTGATTTCAGAAAAAGAATAATGCCGAATTTCTATTGGAAAAAAAAGCATTTTGACCCCCATTTTTAAGCTCCGCATTATTTCGAAAAAAATAAATAAAATTTATTAAAAATAAGAGGACTAAACTTTTAGTTTACACCCTGAGTACTGTATTATCATAATTTTATCCTAGCAATCGAATGGGTGTCTCAAAAGTTTCGGCACACCTTTCGAGCCCGTTCAACGATGGTCTTGAACACAGAAGTATCACAAAAATCTGGCACAATGTTGTGCCTGAATGAATATAAGTTTGAAAATTAAGTGCAATTTAGGATGAAGTTATTCAAAATAGTTTAAATGAGTATTTTACAGTAGCATTGTTAAACTAGTCAACAAATACAACATTACGGTAATTCGCCGCGCAGAAACGCGTTCAGGCGCGAATCGGATGAGCGGCGATGCAGCGTTTTTGGAACTACTACATCGGCAGCACTGCTGGCTCCATCACCTCCGGCACCAACGGCGTTGTCTCTTGCGGATGTACTGTATCGGTCCACGCTGCCTGTATTTTTTTCAGAAAATATTTACACAGCATTTCAAATGGACAGAAAATCTGCCCATTTTTTTTAATCCTAAAAATTTTTTTCAACATTTACTCATTTTTTCGATTGATATGGAAAAACAGTATGATGAATGAAATGGTCGGGGTTTCCGGGTTTTCCCACGGGAATTCCATTTACGCTGTTTTTTTTTACCGGCGCGTTTGTTCCGCCGTCCGGCTGCGCGGAATGCAAATGCGGCACGAAATGTTGCGCGGACGAGTGCCCAACGGAACACCGCAAGCGGATCTTCGCCAACCAATTCACGCACGAACGCACTTTTACTGCCTTTCAACACGTTCATCTGCATTTATACACTATTTTTTTATTCGCTAATTCATGCCGAAATTTTTTAGTAATAGAAAAATCAATGGATTTTTTGATTTAAATTCTAATATAAAAAAGTCCAAAAATAATTGCACTTTATTTTTTAAATGAACTTTAATTATTAAATAAAAAAACTTTTTATTACTTAAATTAATTTTTTTTAATTTAAAATTATTTAGATAAATAAATCACTGACCACATCATGTCGCATTAGGTCCTTGTTTTTCTCACGAAAACCCGCTATTTGATATTTGACTTTTCCCGCATAGTGCGCAATTATAAAGGCTGCTTCACGTTTATGTGGCACCTCATAGTATTCATTTGTGCGCAAAAAATGGTTCAATTTGTCCAGCATGGACTGATCTGTAAAAAGTTAAAACCATCACACACCATTTCAATTATTCATATTATTATGAACACTGAAATTTTGGCACAAAAATCGAAAACGAAAATCAGGCGTCGAAAAAAATTCTATCCAAAAATCGGTGCCTCAGTCTAAAACCGTTTTTGATCTATGCTTTTTAAAAAGGTTGAAAATTGAAATTATGAAAAAAACAAATTTCAAAAAAAAAGATTTGGTTGGCCCGAAGCGGCACGGTTCAGTTTTAAGCAATTTCGAGAAAATGCCTATCGTCGTTTTCCGAAATTGGCTTAATGAATGCATCGCATATGTGTGTACCTGAAACCATTTCGTTGTTGATGTTGCTCTCCTCATCGACAAGGCGAAGTAAACTTAATTTTTATCCTTTTTAAACATAAAATGTCGAATTATACGATCGTTACCCGTACGGTTTACCCTGAAACATTTGTACACATTCGGTGTTGTCTGTATATTGAATTGTTGTCCAATGGATGCTTAAAAAATAAGAATTTTTGAAATTTCAATTAAGAAAAAACAGCAAAAATTTTAATTAAATTTAAAAAAAAAATAATTTTCTAAAAAATAAAATTTGCACTGACTTTTCTTTTAAATATTCCTCCTGCTCAAATTGGAAAATGTGCTGATTGAAGTAGGCTTGCAGCCGTTCGTTGGCATAATTGATGCACAACTGCTCAAACGAATTCCATTGAGCACCGACATCCTCAAACCCTGAGGGGTTTGTTTTTTTCATTTTTTAAATCATTCAAATATTTTTTAAATTTTAATAAAATGTACTAAGGTAGATGCTGGCGATCGCGCCGACAAAATTTCACCTAAGCCAAAAAACAACAAAATCTCATCCCGACATAATCTCGCCTGGATAAAATTTTCAATGAAATTTTGTAAAATTCAAATTTTCTTTGAAACCTAGTCTAGCCTTTATTGGGCCAAGATTTAATCCCATACAACGAACGCTACATTGGATTGACCAAAAACGAATGCAGTCGGATTCCGTACAACTAAGTTTGACGTGAGCCCCATAAAAAACAATTACCGAAAATGTCCAAAATGCCAATGTACAGGCCATTTTTATTAATTGCAGCGGATTCACGGCGAATTAATGAATCTAAAAAAATAAAATTTAATTTTTTTAAATCAATTAAATTTATTACGGTTTATTCGCAGTACAATCCAATGGAACAACGCATTGTATAGACATTTTGCCATTGCATCACGTGTTTGGGTTGCTTCTGCCACTGAATGACGAGTGACCAACACGTCGTGCTTTAACACTGTCCGTCGCATTGTCAATGCCTTCAATTATTAATATTAAAATCATTATTTATTTTTAAAATAATTAATTTTTTTTTTTACATTTTATACACATTTGTCTGTAATAGAGATGCTGCCAATTCCTATGCAAAATTTTTTGGAAAGGAATTCAGACTTTCTGGTTTCCGCAAAAATTTTAGGCCTCAGAATTTCACGTCTGCCTTAGTAAAAAAATCACCAGAATTTCGGTCCCTGATCTCTCAAAATTTATGGGCAACAGATTTCCGTTTTCCCGTTTTCTCAGTTTGACATCGGCTGCGTCCGTGGTTTTAATAGGAATGCAGTAGAGCCCAGAACCGGACCGGATCCTGGTCAGGATTTGTCCGGACTCCTGATCCGGATATTTTTGTAAAGATGAACCGGATCAAGAGTCTGGAGAAACGGGATTAATAATCCGGTCCGGGTTGATTCTCTAATCCGGATCCTGATCTGGAATTTTCGGAAATTCCGGGCTCTAGAAGCAGTTCGATTTTAATTTTCCGATACATTTTCAGACCCTAAAATTTCGGAGTTCGTAAGATTTTAAGGCCAAGAACCCCGGAAAATTTTTTGACCATCAGTTTTCTGGCTTTTTAAATCCAAGATCGCCTGCATCTGTTCTTAATGTAAGCCATTTACTTGCGTCAATTGGGCAGCTCGAATTGAGAGAAGTGCCGAAATGATGCCAACCATTTCCTCGTTTTCAATGAACGCATTTTCATCGCTATGAAAACTTTTGCGCTAAAATAATTTATTTAAATGAATTAGTTAAATTAATATAAATATAATTTTAAATTTACAAAAATTTTGGCGCTATCTTAAAAGTGACAGTTTTTGCCCTTTTCATTTTTTTATCAATTTTTTTTGTCGGTTTTTTGTACAAAACACCAAATTTTTTTTAAGTCCTTAATATTCCAATAAAAAATTTTGAGGTCGCTTATCGTGAATATTTTGAAAAAAACAAAAATTTGTCAAAAAACAATAGGGTCCCCCCTATGGTTTCAAAAACTGTCACTTTTAAGATAGCGCCAAAATTTCTTATATTATCATCACACCTTGATGTACTCAATATTGCCCAATAGCAAAACAGCTGAAATCATGCCGTAAATTTTTTGTAGCGAATTTTCCGTAAACCCAACGGCGCCCATCGCATGTTTAAGCCTTTCAAATTCCTGCTTTTCATTGCACTGTTCATAGGAAGAGAAACAGCTGTTCTGATTCAGATAGTAATAGTCCTTTGGCTCCAACAAAAAATGGTCTTTGCGCTCTTGGTCCGAGGCACCCTCCAACAGATAGTAGAACACGTGGTAATTCATAAAAAAAAAAAAATATTTTATTATTTAAATTAATGACAGAAACGTCAGACTGCTAAATGACTAACGCCACCCCCGCTCTCGCCGAGAATCAAAGATAAAGACCCGCGAAAATCAAGAATTTTTTGATTATAAAACCGTAAAGGTCCCTGAGAAGTGAGACTATCAAAAAATGGAGAAATTTCTTGTCTTAAAAAGGTAAGAAGATCTCTGTTGAGCCCGAGATAAAGAAGAGCTGAGCCCTGAAAACTGTGCAATGCCTTAACTCGACACCAAGACTGACAAAGAAAATCAAAAAAATAACTCCTCTAAAACTAAAAAATAATGGATTCAAATGTAAGTCTGAGTCTTGCACTTCCTTACGTCTAGGTTTGGCGGCGAATTAAACCCTGGGGTCCTGTGGTTTTCGGTTTAGCTGGTTTCCGACCCCCGGATTTCGATTTTGGGTTTTGGCCCAAAAAAGCCGGTTTTCGGTTTCAGTTCGGTTAACCGACCGCCGCCAACCCTACCTTACACCTTTGCGCATTTCTTGGAGAAAATGATACCTTTCGCCAACCGCCTGTGATATGATTCTCGATTTTTCAAGCAGATAAATTTCAACATTCGCACCACAAACAATGCCATTTTCTCGGTAATTGACCTAAAAACAATTGCCATATTAATGGCTTTCGTTGAACAATAATAGTCTAACGTACCTTGATGAATTTGCCGAAACGGCTACTGTTGTTGTTCTGCAATGTGACAGCGTTGCCGAACGCCTCCAACACCGGGCCGGCAGACAGAATTTGTTGTTCAACGGTCGCTTGATTACCCTTCTGACTGAGTGTGGTCAAATGGTGGAGCAGAAAGTTGGCGGATTCCGTCTTTCCGGAACCGGACTAAAAAAGAAAAAATTCCTGTAAAGTAATTGAAAAGCGTGCTGAGTCGTTTCTTAAATGCACAAATTTTTTTACAGATTTTTTGACTATAATTCGTCAAAACTTTTCTCAAAGGCAACAAATTAAATAATCTTGGTATCATCTGATAACGCTTGATTGGCTCTATTAGTCATCCAAATTTCACAAATATGATTTTTTTTTTTTTTTTTTTTTTTTTATTTATGGTCGTCAAAGTGAAAACACTATTTTTTATTTTTCTTAAAAGTAAAATTTTTTTCAAATTTTGTAAGCTAATAGAGCCAAGCAAAAGCTATCGGATGATACCAAATTTTATTTAATGTTAAACAAAGGTATGACGAATTTTTTGTTTAAAAAATCTGTAAAATATGGCGGATTTGACAAACACCCATAGTGCCGGAAATTGCATATAAAATCTAAATCTTGTGTATAAAAAAAACAATGCTTACCTCGCCGGAAATCACGACCACCTGATTTTCCTTCTGTCTGATCAGTCTATGGTATGTGATATCGGCGATGGCAAAAACTGATCAAAGGAAAAAAATTTTCAATAAATTATTAAAAAATTAATATATTTTTTTTCATAATACCATGCGGAGGTAATGTGCCCAGGCGTCGACTCTGACAATACAGGCGAGAATATTTTGGATTATAAATGGGGAAGAAGCTGAATGGGTTCACGGCAACCAGAATTGGGCCAATGTAAGTGTAGATTTTACCTGAATTAAATAAAAATTTATTATTTGAAAAAATAAGATTTATTAAAAAGGTAATTACCATTGTTAAATCGATCACGTAAATTTTCGAGCAAAGTCTGTTCAGTGAGTTCAGGCAACACGCAAAGGTCAGCATATTCACGATCCTCAATTTAATAAAGAATTCTTTTTTATTTGTTATAAAGTGTTTTTTCTTTTACTTGTGGCTGGGCAAGAAATTTGGCGAGAAACCTAAAAAAAAATTAGAGTAATTTAAAAAAAAAAAACTGATATATCCAAAGGAGGGGAAATTTTTAAAATTAAAAATAGTTTGAAACAATAAAACCTAGGTAAGGAAGTTCAGGTAGAATTTTTGGAGCTTTAATATTTTTAAAGATTATAAAACTAATATATATATTTTATATATTAACGATTTTAAAAGTGTTTTTAAAATAAAATAATTATTTCAATAATAAAAAAATAATATTTCTAAACAATAAAACCAACGTAAAGAATTTCACGTAGAATTTTTGAATCTTTTAAATTTTTAAAGATTAAAAAACGAAAATATATATTTTATATATTAACAATTTTAAAAATATTATTAAAAAGAATAATTATTTCAATAATAAAAAATAAACATTTTAAATCTCAAAATTAATTTCACTTCATCATAATCAAATACCGTAATAAAACAAACGCACGTGTCGATGGCTGATGCCGTTGCCATTACAACCATGGACTGATCCACTGAGTGACGCTTCTTACTTTTAAACACGAGACGATTGCGTGGCACGGATGGGTCCGTGTTGGCATCAGCGTCCGCGGAACCGCGAGGCCACAGAGTCTGCACAATCACCGGGTACTCCGTTGAGTCTGAAATGCATTATCAGCGGTGCCGATATTAGCTAAATAATAAAATTTGAAAAAAATTCACTTTATTTGAAAAAGTTGTTGCCAAAAAATGCAAAAAATTGACATAACTCATTAAAAATTTCGTAATTTTTAAAAATCTAGACACATGCAAAAGCTATCAGATGATACCAAGATTGGGTTTTCATTTTGATTTGGCTTGGCCAAAGAAATGACGCAGTTTTCGGGATCGCTGATCACAAAACGAAAGCCTATTTTGACCTATTTCAAAACCCGGACCTCAACTCAAACAAAAAATCCAAAATCAAATTTCAGATTTATTGCCCAAAATCGATCAAATGCACGAAATAAAGTTCGAAATTGATCGAAATGAGTGTTATAAAAACCTCCTAATACATGATTTTTCTGACTTTTAAATCTTTCCAAAAATTGGGGGCACCATCTTTACTATCTGTTACCATTTATAAAACGCAATAGCACTCATTTTTGTGCTATGGATTCTGATTTCTTTTTTCCGTTCCTTCAGCACACACCCATTTTGCGCTCTTTGTACGTCCTGCCGTCAAGTGTGCCCATTGTGTCGTACAGCTCGAAGTCCTCCTTGCTGCAATTGACAAACTCCTCGTTGGTTGCCTTCAGCTCCAGCACCTTCTCCACAAGTTCCTCCGCTGTGGAACGTTTATGAAAGTCAATGCACAGTCGATGCTCCATCAGCTCCGGGTTGAATGAGAAAAGAAAAACTAAATTATAATAAAAAAAAAATAGGTTCAAATTCCGGGCCCATGACTTTTCCTTAAATTTTGAACTTTTTTTCTTGGCCAAAGCCTAAAAAAGCGGAAGGAAATTTTAGGACCAAGAAAACAAAATTCAAAATTTTGCTATGATCGAGCCTGTTTTGGACGCTAATTTGTCAGTCGATGCTCCATCAACTCCGGATTGAATGAGAAAAGGCATACAAAATTAATATAACCAAAAAATACTATTCAACTTATCGGTCCCATAATTCTTCCTTAAATTTTTAACTATTATTTAACAAAGGGTTGATTTTTTGACAAATTTTGGTATAAAAGTTGAATTTTTCGGGATTCTAAAAACGCGTAAGAAAAATCTTAGGACGAAGAAAACAAAAATGACAAACCAAGGTATAATTCTGCCTGTTTTTGATGCTAACAATAAGCCATCCCCGAGGTCCCGAACATTGGATTTTACCTTTCAGCACGTAAAGGTGTGAGTCATCCGTGGCCATTGTCACTGAACGACGTGGAAACATGGCAGCTGATGATGCATTTGTTGTTGTTGCGCATTGCTGTGTCGGCACGCCGCCAACCTCTGCGGACGACTCGTGACTCATTTTTCACCACAATTTGAAAAAAAAACCAATAATAAAAATTGGCGTTTTGCCGTTGCCAAAAATCAGCCAGATCAGCAGCGAGAATGGCTTGCTTCTTCACCAATGTGTGAAACAATCAATCGATCATTATTTCCAAGAGCAGGTCGATAAAGGCTTGGTGTTTTTGTGATTTTTCTCCCTAATCTCAAGGATGAAAGGACCGGCTAAAGCATAGTACTACTTACTACACGGCTTTCACTTCTTTCTCTGTTTTTAGATGGGTCCCACCTACCCCCTTCGAACCCTCTCCCGCCAGCAGAAGTGGTGGTGGGTGGTGGAAAAGCAGTCGTTCGATCGATCCTGATCAGCTTTTTCCACTCTCACTCTCTTTCGCTATCACCCAACGCATAGGGCAAGGGGCTTTTCAAGAGAAAAAAAAAGGCACAGAATTTTCAACGTGAGCCTCCCTCTAAAAACAGAGAAAAGAGGGTTCCCACACCCCACCCCCGCCCCACCCGCTTTCAATAATAAACAGGGGCAGCCAATTGGGGCTGAGCATTATGTCAGGTAAAAACCCGACTCGTACTGGTCCAACTCGTACGACCCCGACTCGTACTGGTGACGTGTTATAAGTATAAGCACTGTCTAACCCCCGCTGTCTGCGCTCCCACGCAAAATAGGTTTACAAAAGTACGAGTCGGGGTCGTACGAGTTGGACCAGTACGAGTCGGGGTTTGTCCATTATATAAGACCAAGATGACTAAATTTCTAAATAATGTTATGTATTGCATAATTAAGGGATAGATCTCGAATAAAAAACCGAACCCGTGCCAAAAATTCGTTGTTAGAATTCGTATTCCGGTGTCTAAAATTTTCATAATATCAAAATTCCAGTCCAACGAAATCGGAATTCTGTCAAAAAAAAATTTCGTGAAAACCCGAAAACGGGGTCCGGCGCCATCCTTGTAAGTCAAAAATGCTTCAAAACTCAATGACCCAACATTTATAGCCGCACTTCTCTGTTGTGGGACTTCGTTGGCCGAACTGCAATGGCAATTCCAGTCGTTTTTTTGCCATTTTTTCAGTAAATAGAAGCGGCTGGGATATTTGCTTGAAAAATGCGGCTGGCTGTTGCTGATGATCATTTTGATGAAGGTTGCTCGTATTTTCAGCTGATCCAAAAGAATGGTTTCCCCCACTAATCCATCACTTTTTGTCTTAAGGAATGGTGGCCCTATTTTTAGCGAGAAAATGTTATGAGTTCGACATTATTAAATTTCCGTTTTGAAATGACATCCTACAAAATGAAGAGAAAAATACAGATTTATTATTGTAATAAAATCATATAACATAACTAGTGGAGAGGATATTTAGTTGCAAAAGCCGAAAAAAAAACTCTTAAGCCAAAATAGGCAAAATGTAGTCGAAATTGTAATAAAATTAAATAATAATTCAACAAAATTATAAAATATTTCAAATTTATTCACATTTTTTACCTTGCAAATAAATTTCCCAAATTCTAGATCTATCCATATTCCTTGAAAAATAATTTATTAACCAAGTCAGAATGTCGAATTTTGAAAATTCACTGGATTCAAATATAAATGTTTGTCTTGGTAAGAAATTATAACCTTTTTACACTCCCTCCAAAATTTGATAACTTTTTTTACACCGCTAAAATTGAAATTTTTTTACACCATAAAATTGAAATAAAATATTAACAGTATTTTTATGAACTTTCTTTAAAAAATCTTCACTTCTTCAATCTTTGCATTCTCATAATAATCAACAAATTTCACGATAGTACACACTTACACTTTATTGTATAAATAGAGTGGTTACTTTTGTGTCGAGAGTTACTCTTTTTCAGCAATTAGGCCCCCATCAAATCAATTACCGCTTTATTTGTGCACATAAATATTTGCACCAAATTTTTGTTGTTTTCTGATAAGATAAACTGTGAGTCCTTCCTTCTCCTCATTAAGAATTGCTCCACTAATTCTCCTCATTAGACGCTGTGTGCAAAATATAATATTTAGCCTAAAAATTAATTTTTACGATTAAATTAATTTAAAATATTTTTTTAAATTTCAAATTATTAAATTATAAATATGCTCAAATTAAGCACCGTACAACAAATTTTTGTAAATATGCCAACTGTGGTGCAAACCTTTTTTCTAACAACTGCCATTTTGTTTCTGTCATTCACTTGGACCCTTTTTGCAATTGGCAAAATGTTTCTCGACTGGTGGCGCCACTGTGGCGCTTATTTTGTAGCCAAACCACACATACGCCCTGCACTGTTGGACCGGCCAGAATGGAAGCACAGATTCGTCAAATTAAAAGTGAACGCTTTTTCTTATTTAAAAAGGGATCATATAGAAGTTTCTGATTTTTATGACCAAGACACAGTATTCTGTTAAAAACAGTTTTGTAACCCTGGAAACCCTGCCTTAATTTTTTTCCAAATCTTGATCATGGGAAGTAAGTAGGGTTGCAACCCCGACGTCGGGGTTGGGAAAAGTCGGGGTCGGGGTTTGTCGGGGTCAGCAAGGTCGGGGTCGGGGTCGGGGTGAGCAAAATCAGTCGGGGTCGGGGGTCGGGGTTTTCAATCTTTCGCTTTGCCACTGACAGTCAAAAAAATTCAGGCCAATTTTATACTACCCAAAAATATAATTTAAATGTTTGGAGCATATTTGTTACTTACGGCCTTTTTTAGCTGTTCGGCTTTGTAAATGAGACATTAACTTTTTTATTTCGAAAAGGGAGGGTCGGCGGTGCCGTTAGGCGCCGCCGGGAAAAATTTTTGAAATTTTAATCGAATTTGTTAACAGATTTTCCCCAAAAATGGTCAACTTTGGGTCGTAAAATAGGAATATTTTCTTATTTTCTACGTCAGAGTAAGAAATAAGAACAAAATAAGAACATAAGGCTGAAATAAGAACAACTCTTAGAAATAAGAACAAATGCGACCTTTGATTAAATAGGATCATCTTTTCGAAAATTTTGATGACTTTTCTTTATTTTGTTGCACTGCCAAACAAAAATTAATTTTTGAAAATTTTTGGCAAAAATTTTCACCTTATTGACAATTTTTGGTCGGTTCTTAGGGGTGTATTTTTCGTTTTTATTGTATTTTAGTTAAGGAATTTTGAGCCAAAAATCAAAATTTCCCCCAAAATTACTCAAACTATGTCTTTTATGTTCGAAAGAATTTGAAATATATAAAAGTAAATAATTATTTTTTATGAAAAGTGCCATTCTTAGGAGTGTATAAAAACCCCGACCCCGAGTCGGGGTTGAGGGTCGGGGTCGGGGTTTGTCGGGGTTGGAAGCGTCGGGGTCGGGGTCGGGGAAAACCCCGAAAAATGGCCTAAAATGTCGGGGTCGGGGTCGGGGGCGGGGTCGGGGTTGCAACCCTAGAAGTATATATTTGCGCCCAACTAACTTTTTTTCTTAGAACTTCAAATTCACAAATATTTTAGAAAATTCAACTGCATTACGTTGAAATGCTTGAAGGAGATTCTCATGAGTCAAAGCCGGTGATGCTGTTTCTGCACGGTTTTCCTGAATTTTGGTATTCTTGGCGCTTTCAAATGCGCCATTTCTGTGCCAAATATAGGTAAGAAAATGTAACCAATTAAAAAAAAAAACCCCTAAAATTTTTTTAGAGTGATCGCAGTCGATCTTCGCGGTTACAACGAGTCAGACAAACCAATCGGCATTGAGGAGTACAGCCTGGAATTATTGTCCGACGACATTATGGAATTGATTGAACGGCTCGGCAAACAAGTGGTGCTGGTGGGCCATGATTGGGGCGGAGTGATCGCCTGGAACATCTCCATGGAGGTGGTTTATTAGGCGTTCGTCCCCGACCCTCAGAGGGCGCAAATTTCGTCGAAGGGCCATCCCCAAAAAGTCGGAGAACATGATGGCTGCGATCAAAACGACAAAGATTGGGGACGGAAGTTTTGGGCCCGTGGTTTATCATCCTACTTTCGACTGATCACTAAGCTATGGATTTAGCGTCCCGAACTGCTCCAGCGTCTTGTTGTGATGAATGCGCCACATCCGAAGGCTGCAACAAAATTGATTCGGACGCGCAGTTCACAACTGCTCAAATCTTGGTAAGTATAGAAACCTTGGTAAGTTTATCACAAAAATGACAGTGTAATACAAAAATGCCATTCTTTTTTAGGTACATTTTCTTCTTTCAATGCCCATGGCTTCCCGAAATTTGGCTATGGACACGTGATTATGCGTTTCTTGGCGAATGCTTCATGAGCAAACGCATGGGTTTGGTCCATCGAGAAAATTTTACGCCAGAGGATCTTGAAGCATGGAAGCATGTGTTCTCGAAACCAAGTAGAAACAACAAGAATTGAAAAATTAAATTTTCCGCTATTTCTCGTTTAATTTTTTGCCAAGATTCGCTAACTCCCCCACTCAATTTCTATCGTGCTTCAATGCGCGCCGTGTACCGGAGACAATTCACAGCGGCAGTTCATCAAGTGAAATTTTTCTTTATTTAGGAAAACACCAAATTTATCCTTGTGTCACAAAATTGAAAGAATTTTTTTTTCATTTTTACAAAGAAATTCTCTGAATTTCAAATGAAATTTTATATCATTTGCAACAGAAAACTAAATTCTCAAAAAAAATATAAAAAAAAAGTTTTTACCTGAGAAATTTTTTAAATTATTTTCAAAACATATAAAAAATAACCAGTTTAAACAAAAAGTATTAGAAGTTTAGATTTATAAGGTTAAAAAGTGTTAAATTTTTTAAAATTCCTTTTTTAGCTTAATTTTACTGTAATTAGGACACTATTAAGAATACATATTTTAGGAAAAATTCCCAAATATTTGTTTAATATGCCTTTGAATCTTTTTTCTTCTGGTAACATAATTAAATAGCTAAAAACTGTTTCATAGCCAAAAACATTGATCATCTGGGGCGAGCAGGACGCTGCGTTGGACGTAGAAGGGGCGGAATTGTCGGCGCGCCTGTGCCGTGATGTGAAATTGGAACTTATTCCGGACGCGTCACATTGGGTGCAACAAGATGTGCCCGATCGTGTGAATGCCATCATGGAAGTGTGGCTGGCTGAATAAATTCCTTGGATTTCATTTATTGTTTTTATTCCATATTAATATTAATTATTTAAAATTAAATCAAATTTGAACTTTTATAAATTATAAACTCAATATTCTAATTCCAACATTGTTCTCGGCTTTTTTTTCTTACAAATTAGCAACCTAATTATGCGAAGTTAATCTCATTCGAAAGTTCTTTTCGGACTCTTTAAGTGAGCGAAAAATCAAAAAATCGCTAATTTATAAACAAGTTATAAATAAAAAAATTCACTTTTTTTGCGCTTTTCAAGCGTTAACTTTTTTGCATAATAATAATAATCGCTTAGCTTTCTTTTAAACATGTTAAGCTTCGAATGATTCTATGTTCGCTTAATTTGATTGGCTAATAAAAAATTTATGACGTCTTAAACCTGTCTCTGACTCAAACGACCCCCACCGCCCCATTCCTCTAACTCTTTATACAATAGGCGTTCCTTTATTAAAACGATTTCTAAAAATAATATTAAAGCAAGCTCATCACTTAAAAAATTATATTTTCGTTTGGGATTTCTTTGTCCCGAAATTTCGATTTGGGAATTCTTCACTCTTACGAGGTGCCAAGCTGATCGCCATTATTTCCTTTTATGGTTTGCCTGACGCACCGAAGCCTAATCTAAAGTGCTTCAGGACAAGAACAACTGGTTTATCATAGGACCGATCATGTTAAGTCAGATAGGAAGTTTTACAATGGCAAAAATAAGGACTTAAACCAAAAGTTTTAAATTCGAATTTGTACAAGTAATCGATGTCTCGTTCTACTATTATTCTGAATTTGAGCTAAATTCCAACAAAACTTTTTGAAGTCGCAGTGCCACGCGCTCGCAAATAATCAATTAACTTATAGCTCTTAAAAAGTCTAGTGATTGTTTTCTTGCAAATGTGAAAGGAAGGGAGTTACTAGTT
Source organism: Heterodera filipjevi (assembly GCA_039877585.1). Lineage (NCBI taxonomy): Eukaryota > Metazoa > Nematoda > Chromadorea > Rhabditida > Heteroderidae > Heterodera > Heterodera filipjevi. The sequence goes on along the minus strand of JBDPZO010000004.1, from coordinate 8,667,589 downwards.
TTGCAATTGTTAAAAATGTGCATATTTAAATTAAGAAAAAAGAAATGCGGCAATTAATGCCAAAAACAATTCGCAATTACACGTACAAAAAACAAAAGATTGCATCAATGGTTGTTATCAAATTATCACCAACAAGAAAAACCCGGAGCACATCAATAAATGTGCGCGCAAAACAAAGAAAAGGCAATTTATGACGACTTATGTAAGGCAAATGTTGAATGAATACTGTTGATCAATGCCCAAATATGTGTCGGACATCAAAAAAATTGTCAGGGAATGAAAGCCGCTAAATTGGAAAAATTGAATTTAATTAATTAATAATTATTTATTTTTTTTACGATTCATTTGGGGTGGTGAAGGAAAGTCGAACATATTTGTTGTCATTTGTCCTTTCCCATGGTGGCACACGTTCCACCGACCAAATTTGCTTTGACAATGCGTCACCCATTAGCAACACCCAACCAGCTCTCCGCTTCTTCGGATATTTGGGACAGAAGGCATCCGAATGAAACTGTGTGTGTGAGAATGGAATGAATTATGTTGTTGAAAATGCCCACACTCCGCCCAATGAACAAACAATTCGTTACTTTTCTGGTTTGCCAACCCCGGTACACCCCAAAACAGAGCCACCAAAAACATCCGAGACATAACACGGTCGGAAAACAATTGAAAAACCCTTGATTTTCCGAAAGGTGTTTTTTGAAAAAAAATTCCGAAAAATACAAAAATTTCTTAAATTTTCAAAGAAACCTCAAAAAAATGCTATTTTCAAAAAAATTTTTTTAAATTTTTGGTATTTTTCGGAAATTTTCTTCAAAAAACAAAAAAAAAAACATCTTTCGGTGTTTTTCTAAAAAAAATCAAGGGGTTTTTTCAATTTTTTTTTTCCGGCTGTATTATGTCTCGGCTGTGCCTCCGCGGCTGTGTTTTGTCCTGTTCCGTTGTCAACCAACCCTCTGCGCTTCCCTCATCCAAAAATTTTTTAAACAGGCTGATTTCTTTTAGAAACCATTAAGTATATCCGAAAAAATTTAGTAGACCGGATTGAATCCTTTCTCACCCGACTTGGCCCATGCAATTTGAAAGCAAATCGCAATTTGTACAAATGGTTCCGGCGGAGCTCAATGGGTCCACGGTTTGCTGTTCTGATATCCACTACTTTTTCCTTTAGTTGATCCTGTAGAATTGTTTCCTCTATCCTTAATACAGGCCATCTATGCAGAGCTTGGAGAAGCTAAAAAAAATGAATCTCGGCACAGGGAAAAAAGATTATTATAAATTTAAAAGTTAAATTATTAAAAATAAAAATATATAATTCTATGATTTTTCAAAAATTACTAGTAAACAAAAACAATTTACGCGAGTCAAGCAACCTGGTTAAGAAAATGCATCTGACCAAAAAAAAATTATAGGCGTTTTTAACCTAGAAAACTCCTACCCATCCATAAAAATTAAACATTACATTACGCCACACACCTCTTTTGCCTCGAACTCCTTCAAAATGCTGTTCTTTCGAAGAGTTCTGATGAGCTGCCGTTCAAATTGGATTGACTTCATTGCGTCCACATCATCCAGTGCATAAATTCCCAATTGGTGTTGAAGTTGTGGGATTGTGCAAAAAGGTCTGAGGAAAATATGTCATTTAATTTTGGTCAAGGAATTTATTTTTGTCAAATTATTACGCAATTCCATCAATGGAATGTGAACTGAGATGTGGCAAGCACAACAGTGGATGATCACTGTACCAGCGGGCTTGGTAAATTTGTTGAAGCAACACCAGCACATTGATTGCACTATCGAGAAGTGCGAATTCCAGACAAATGTCGAACATTGCCTAAAGAACAATGAGAAGGGCGGTAGACATGAGCAGAAAAACAGGTTCTGTCGGGTAACTTTTCGGATAGCCTCCGGAAAAAAAAGTCAGTCACGAGTCGGCTATTTTGTTTTACGGTTATTAAATTTAGGGGCACCCGTCGGTTAAAAAAAATCAATATTAAAAAACCGATCGAAAATATTTTAATATTAGTAAATGATTCATTTTAATGTATTTGCCTGAATTATGCGAATGCATGATTCAATGATGGAGCGCTGGTCCGTGATGTAGTCAACAGGCAAATCCATGCGAGAAAAATGGGCCTGGTAGAGAAGATGCGCCTTCACATGGGGTGAACCCAAGTCGGAGGAGGGACACAGTTGGATTGGCAAAAAGGATTGTATTTCACTGGAAAAGTTTTTAAAGATATTATTAAAAAAGAGAGAAGCTTTCCTTCAATCCTCCTCCCCTTTTTTTACATCAAACATTTAATTAACGGACGGACGAATGGGAAGACAATGAATGGCACTGATTTTTGGTCGTATCCCGGAATTTCGACTCAGTTTTTCTTTAAATCCAAGATCGACCCCATATCTTTGCTTGGTGTGGGTACCTGTTGATCTGGTCCTCATTGTGTCGGACAGGGATTTCATCATATTCTGGACAGTCCTGTTTTAAAAGAAAGTCATTTTGAAAGTTTAAAATAAAAGAAAGATTTTTTTGTACAGCTAAACACTGAAGCAACTCTTCGACAGACATGGCACCGTGAATGTGCATTTTGAAGTGACGAATAGTCAAATGTTGTAGATAGTATCGGCTGGCAATTCGGCCCAACGGAGTCGGGTCAACCGTACCAGCCTCTTCCTTTGAATTTTTTTAATTGTTTGTTGTTATTTTTTCAAAAATGTGAATATAGTTTTGGAAAAAGCTGGGACTGGCTGAAAAAACCCATTATTTTTCGCGTTTTATTGGCGAGCTAGGGCAAACAAGTACAGCCCTCCCCGGCTGGATGTGTCTCAAATGCTGACCCGAGAGTAACTTTTTGTCGACAAGCTACTCGGACAAAACCCAGACAACTTTTTGTCGATCTTATGCAACTTTTTCGGGCCAGAAAATCCTTGGCTGAAAGCATACTGAAAATGAGTGGGGAACGAGACCGAGACTGGACCCAAAAATCCTGGGTATTCCCATCCTGCTGGGCTTGGTCCCGATTTCCTTTCTATTCCTAACTTGGTCAAGCACAACACAGCCGGACAGACTGAGTTCGCCCAGGCATTGGTCAACAATTGTGCGCAAAAAATTGGTCAATTCCTCGTCATTCAGTTGTTCAAGTCCATAATACCTAAAACATGGACCCCAAGAATTATGTGTTTTTATAATAATTCTGCATGGCATTACGCTGGGTTGGCAAAAAGGCGTCGGTACAAATAAGTGTCAGCCATATAGCCGACAACTTGGTGTCGATTTGTGACAAGTCCCGAACAAATTTCCGCATTCACGTGATTGGCCAGCATGGGCAAAAGGCTGGTTAAAAAAAAATCTTTTTTTATTTCTTTAATTTTAACGGGGCATTTTATTACCTTCCCCCCCCCCGAGGGATTTTTAAAAAATTTATTGGTCCTAAAATTTTCTCTAACAATTGCAGGAAATAAAATTTTCAGTCAGGAAATTAAAAAAAAAATTAAACTATGAGATTTTTTTTCAAATTTTATAATTGCTCACTTCGATTCCAACGGGAATGGTTCGTAGAGGAACCGCTTGTAGAAGTTCTTTTTGGTGTCCTGGACAAAGACCACCGCAACAGCAGACGTGTCAAACTGAGGACGACCCGCGCGACCAATCATTTGCAAAACATCTGTGAAAAAATGCGTTACCTTACAAACTCCAAAAAGATCGGGGGCTTACACCCCCTTTGCCCAAAACTGAAAACCAAAATTTTTTTTTTTGAAATTGTCTTAAAAGGAAATAGCGTTTATGAACATTTTCAAAAAATTTTGTAGGCCTAACACATTACATTAATGTTTTTGGCTTAATCACCGGTGACTGGGAAGTCGATGTATTTGTGCGTTTTGCCATCATAATATTCGGTGCCCTTCACAATGACCAAGTGGGCTGGCACATTGATGCCCCAGGCAAGCGTTGCGGTTGCCACCAGTACTTGAATTTTGCGCTCAACAAACAGACGTTCGACCAATGCACGCTCAGTCTGTTACATAAGAATGAGACATCAATAAATTGAAGATGGTAATTGCGTGGACCGAATAAAACCAAGGCTCTCAATAATTTTCTTATTTAAAAAATAACTTTCAAACCATTTTTCAAAAAAAAAAACAAAAAATATTCGGGGACGAGGAGGGAAAACGGCGACAGGAAATGTGAATTGCACCCGACTGACTGACCACTTGCAGTCCGGCATGGTGAATGCCAACTCCGTAGGTGAGCGTCAGGCGTAGGTTGTCATCCCTCACTTTGGCCAATGTGTGCTCCAACTCGGTTTGGCTCATGCCCAACCATTGCTGATGGGCATGTTCACCCTCACGCTGCAACAAGCCAAGCAGTGCCATTGCTGTCAACCGTGTCTGACGTCGAGAGGCAACAAAGACAAGTGCCGGTTTTGTTGGCGAAAATTGTTTGATGTACTAAATATTAAATACGTAAATAAATATGTCGAATGTCACGCTTATTGCAGATAAGGGGGAAATGGGGGGAGGGGGGGGGGGGGGGTCAAAAAACTGTGAAATTCAATATTTCAGACAAATTAACCTAAAAAAATTTCGACGGCGCCTATTGTTCACCGTCATATCCTTAAGAACTTTCTTAGTTACCCCCCTCCCCGCTTCCTCCGAAATAGGGCCTCTGACCTGCCTTGTCATATGGTGGTAAAGGGAACTGCCAAAAAAAGCATACCTGATAAGCTGGTTTGTTCATCAATGCCATCCGTGGACAATAATGTTGTCCCGGAAATCCTTGGATGTGCACTTGGACAGGCACCGGCCTGACACTGGGCCTGAAATTGAACAGGCCTTGATCCCGCACACCAATCCATTCAGCCACATCGCCCGCATTTGCCAGTGCGGTCGACAGGCCAACAACACGGACAGGCAGTTTGGCAAGCTCACGCCGGCGAGCCATTGATTTGATTCTGTGGATTAGGAAAAAAATGCATATTTAATAGGCAAACTGTCAAGTTGTTACTGCAGAAATTTTTTTTATACAAAAACAAAATTTAAAAAAAAAATAAATAAATAAAGAGAGAGAGTTTTTCATAATTTTTAATTGGTTTTTTTTACATCTTTTTTTTTTGAGATAAATGGGCCGGCAAGAGCGAAGATATATTTATTTATATTTAATCAAAATTTTCAAAATTATTTTTTTTTTTTTGACTGATCAACGCACCGCGTAATGATCGCCTCAAGCACAGCACCGCGCTCAACACCAAGCAAATGGATTTCGTCGATCACCAACAGTTCCACCTGTTTCACATAGTGTCTGGTGTCCGCACAGCGCGTGATCCCGTCCCATTTCTCGGGTGTTGTGATCAGAATGGATGCCCGGTTCAGCTCATGTGGCTCTGGCGTGTTATCGCCGGACACTTCCACAATTCTGTTATAAACAAAACAGAAATGAATATAGCAATGTGACGGATAGGCAAAGACTGCGTTAAATTTTTTGAAAAATTTTTTTTAACTGTCAAAAATAGGAGGGAAACATATCGAGGACATCTGTCTACTATATATTATTACTGATAGCCAAGCTGTCGGTGAAATTTGTGCTCCCAGTCCAATACTCGCTCACGCACCAATGCCTTCAATGGCGCAATGTACACACACTTAAAAATATTTCTTTCAAAAAAAAAATTTTTATTTTTTTCCACAAAATCCTATCACCTTTTTTCCGGGCCTTTGGTTAAAGAGTCGAAAAATGGCCAGCTCAGCACACAAAGTTTTTCCGGATGAAGTTGGTGCACCGATCAGTGCATTCTCATCTGTCGCATAAAGCGTGTGAAACACTTGCGTTTGGACTGGATTGAAAAATTTGAAGCTGTACAAGCTTTGGAAGCGTTCGTTGTTCAGTGCGGCGAGTGGGAGCGGGTCCAAATCCAACAAATCTGTGTTTAGTGCGAAAAAGTTATAATTTTTTAATAACTTTTTTAGTAAAATGGTCTTTTTTTTTAATTTTTACCTTACAATGATGAAAAAACGGCAAGCCTTTAAAATTAAAACAAGCAAACTAAATAATTCTCTCTCCTCTCCCACCCACCCAACGCAGCCGCTCTCTTCCGCCCCGCCTAAGTTAGAGACAGGGAAATAGTATGCTGAAACGAGAGAAAAAGAAATTTTTTGAAGCCTTGTAACTTAGCTTAACACCATTTATTTCTACTAATTTTGGGCTCATTTTGAAGAGCAGCTCCTGCTGAATATTACTGAGTTAATTTCGAGTTTTTGATAAACTTTTAAAAAAATAGAAAAAAACCGAATTTTCAACAACTATTTTTGAACTTCCTTGCGAATCAAATCACACAATTTGGGTATCATCCGAAAGCTCTTATAGAGAAGAAGCTTTTCCAAATTAATTGCTAGGCAAATGGATTCCTCTGCCAAAAGTCATGACTTCTTGAAATATGAAAAAATATGAAAAGTTCATCAGGGAAAAAAATTTTTTCCCAGGGACCGATTTTCTTGAAATTTTGCATAGGCCCATATTTTGACCCTCTCTATCATTTAATATTTGCTTTTTTGAATGGTCTTTTTTTTTTTAATTTTTACCTTACAATGATGAAAAAACGGCAAGCCTTTAAAATTAAAACAAGCAAACTAAATAATGCTTGGCTTATTTTTATGTGAGCACTTCGTCCCCCCCCCCCCCCGAATTATCATAATACTTGGCTACTTAACTGACAATGAGCATTAGAACATTAAATTGTAAAATAAAAAAAAAAATTTTGTTGCTGTTATGAAGACGCACCGGTGTGCGGTTTTATTGTTGAGGGCAAAATGCTGCGAGCCAATGACAGTTGCACAACAGTGTCATCCAACACAAATTCATCGCTGGCCACTCGGAGCAAATAGGAATGTTGTATTTGGTCCTCATTGATCGGAATTGTGAAGATCAATCGTTGTGGTTCACCCGAGAGTGCCTGTTATGTGAACGCAAAACAATAATAATGTCAAACAAATGAATGACGATGGAGTGATTGGTGTTGGGTAACAAAAATTAGAGAATGGGAGCAATTAAAATATATATTTTTTTGTGTGTGTGACAATCTATCCTCCCCTTTAAAATTTTGATAACGTACAATTTTCTTGGTGAGCAAAAAATTCTCATAATGAAGAATGATATTCGCATCAGAGTTCTCCACAATCACCCAATAATGTTGTGCTGATCCCAACAATGCATTGCTCCATGAAAAGGTGGGCGTCAGCAGGGCATCAATTTGGATGATTGTGCTGGCAAATAGAAATGTTAAATTAAACAATTTGAAAGAAAATTTTTATTTTTCAACTTTTAGATAAGGTTCAAAGCAATTTTAAAAAAATAAAAAAAAATGAGCGACCCGCGCAAAGGAAAAAGAGAGAAAATACCAAGTGATTGGTCGAATTTTTGCTTCCACTTCAATCACTGGCAACATGCGAATGGCATTGTAAATGGTCTGTCCATCGGCATGGCATAGCATGCCCAGCTCTTTGGGTGCCATGTCGAACAAAGCGAAAAAGTTGAGGCCACGGTTTTCAATTTTTTGCACCGTGTTGAAGCTGATCACATCGATGTCGGCCAAATGTCTGGGAAAAATAAGGAGAAAATTTTTTTTTGCAGTAATAATTGTTTTTTTTTTTTTTTTTTTCTTTACCTTAAGGGCGAATTGAATGGCCAGAGGCGTTTTTCAATGCATTTTGCCATCGTCAGACATGCGTCTGTTGTTTGAGCCCAGCAGCGGCGCAACGCAATTTCGAACAGCGCACGGACAATGCGTGTCGCATTCTGTGAGATGTAGTACAGTTCGGAGATCAGCGCAAAGTTGGTGACCATCGCACGCGAAATATGACTCTGTGAAGTAGCAAGGCAAAAGGGTAGAGTTAGTTCAGAGTTTGCAATTTGTCAGCAATTCGTTGGACAAAAATGGGGCAAAAGGAAGAGGGACAGTCAGTCAGTTTTCGCCCTGCTAGTCCCTCCCTCCAGGTTTTTTTTTGTGCAAAACATTATACTCTGGTTCTAAGAAAAAGATAATAACCCAAAAAGAAATTTTCATCTAACCAAATTAAAACAGACAAAAAAAAAAAACGCTTTAAAAAATCCATTGAAAGACCTGCAAAAGGCAATTGACTTTGCCGGCCGTTGTTGCAAGACCTCCACGAATTTTCAACGCCGCACCAAATGATGCCAACTCGTCCAATGCAACCATCTCACTGTCACGATTCTGAAATGAATTTGACAAAAAAAGGTAAAAGCCTTTGGTGTGAACCAAAAGTATATCGCTCTGATTTAAAAAGAAAAGTTTTGGTCATCAAAATTCCATTTTTTTTAAATTAGAGATTGTCTGTAAATTTAACCCACTGGTGTTGTGTTTTGGTATGCTCTTACTTTGATTTGTGCAAATTCGCTTGAGGATGCGATGAGTGAGATGATCATTTCGTCGGTCATCAGCTCAGTGAAGCGGACAGGCCCTAATTCGGCGTTTAACAACTCCACCGTCTCGAAAGTGATGTAGAAGTGCTGAAAAGAAGCAAAAATGCCAAATTGTTTCGCCAACAACTAATGGTTAAAAAATGTTAGACAAACTGTTTTTTTTTTGTAATTTAAATAATCTCTTAAATTTTTTAAATTCTAACTCAAAAAAACATCGGTTTTGGATATTAAAAAAAATTTTATGGAAACAATTCAAAAAATGATCAAAAAACTGCACATTTGCTATATAACCATCATTTCTTTTAAGCATTACCGAAGCAATTCGGCCCAAATCGGTGGCAGAAACGTATTCATTTCTATTCAAAAACAAAAATTATTATTTTAATGAGGCCTTTTTTTTTACACTGGATCATAACGGATCATCCGATTCAAGTCCAAGCGTCGTGCCGCGGCATGGCAAAAATCGGTGAGATAAGAAACCAACGAAGGCTCACGGCGCAATTCTTTCCAGTCAACCCCGTACTATAACAAAGAAAAATTCGAAAAAAAACTAAATTTTTTTTTGCCTGGAGGGGATTTTTGCGGATTCGAATGTAAAAGTAGGAAAACCGTATCCATTCCACCGCCTCTTTGATGTTCGAAATGGCACCTTAAAAGAATAAAAAATTAAATAATATAAAGATTTCGGTCTCACCCAAAGAAAAACAACCAAATGGCTAGGCTTTTTTAAATCTTTAGCTAGGCTTTTTTTAATCTAAGATTTGCACAATTAAAATTGAAGAGAGAGAGGGAGAGTGGGGGGATACTGTTCCATTGTGTCAAACGCACCTCTCGCAATTTCGGCGTTCAAATTGTTTAGAATGCGTTTTTGGAATTGACTTTCAATGGGCGCCTGTCGGTGGAACATTTCCACGTATTGTGCCATTTTTTGTGCCGTTGTGATGATCACACCATGACCTTACAAATCCATCACAGCTTAAAAAATGGTAAAAAAACAAAACGCACCTTTGTCCTCATATTGGGGCCGTCCAGCACGGCCAAAAATTTGTTGCACATCCAAAATGCCAATGTCGCTGAACACGCCCCTTTGCGGGTCAAATATTTCAGTGCCCTTAAAAAATGTATGTATTTTTTTAATAGAATTGTTGGAAATGGCAAAAAAAAAAAATGCCCAACCCGAATTATGACAGCATAGGCGGGCAAATTGACGCCCCAGGCAAGCGTCGCGGTGCACACCATCACACGAATTGCGCCCTCGGCAAACATTTTTTCCATCAAATGCCGGTCATGACGAACTCAAAAAGGAAAAAAGTTCAATGCCCTAATATTATTTTATGTAATGCCTAATCCGGCGTGGTGAATGCCAATACCGCATTGGAACAGTTGCTGCAGCTCTTGACTCTGTGCATTTCGCATCTGAGCAAAACAAAAAGCGAAATGAGATGAAATTCATCTGCTGTACTGGTTTTTAAGGGGCCCAAAATGTCAGGGCCGAAAATGTCAAGACCGCAAAGATCGGGACACAGTTTTTAACACCCTAATGATTCAATAATTCCAGTTTCTCCATGTTTAGTTTTTTTTTTCATGGAAACTCGTTTTTATTGATTTTAAAATTTTTTTCTTTAGTTTATTAAAAATGCCTAATTTCTTTTATGGAAATATTTGAAGAAGCAACCATAACATACCGCTTTTGTGGCCTTCAAATATGAGTTAGTGGTGGCCCGTGATGGTTCAACCGCGAACAATTCTTGTTGATTCTGGGTACAACAACATTGGCACAATATTTATAAGAATAAAAAAATACCGTCAATGCCGCTTTGGTCATGAATATACGTGCCAACGTCCCGGTGGCATTTCGTGAATGCACAAACACTAACACTTGGTGTTTGTCGCGCAAAAATTGGACACATTGTCGGAAACAAACCTAAAAAAAAGCAAATTAAATACCCTCAAATGATAGATGTGAAAAGAGTTGATGGATAAGTCTTTCAGTGAAAAGGAAAGGGCGAGAGATAACGGCAAACACAAAGAGAGAATGGTAGAAAAAGAAGTATTTATTTTAACAGTGTTAGTACAATACTTCGTCCATTTTCTCCCTCTGTGTCATCATTTGCTTTTGTGACACTGTTGTGGGCGGTTTGTCGCCTCGTCGCATTGCCTTTTCGCGCTCGCGTTGCAACACGGCGCCCGCCGTGTCACTGTCGCGCACGCCAAGAAAACTGTAAAAAGAAAATGGTATAAAATGGTCAGACTTAAGTAGCACAAATGAATAAAATAATCAAGGGTAGCTAGTACAAAGCAATAAAATCTTGTGCTGCATGCACCTTTGTGCCAGTGGGACGGGACGAAAGCGTGCGTCAAAATGGAACAGTCCACGCGCGGGGTCCACCCTCAAGAATTGGGCCACATCCTCATAGTTTGGCAACGTGGCGGACAGTCCAACAATACGCAAATTTTGATGGTACACTTCCACCTGTGTGGGCAAAAAATAATAATGAATATACCAATGTTTTCGACGGTGCAGGTCGTCCCCCCCATCCCCTGCCGCCATTTCGCCCGAGTGGACCCCCCCCCCCCAGACCCAATCCTGGATACGTCCCTGCCCCCCCCCGCCCTCCTTAACCTACCACGCGGAATTTTTTTTGTTTTGTATATAGTTTTTATTATAATAAATTTCCGAAAATTTCTTTTAAAAGGTCAGGAGCATTTCTCAAAAAAAAAAACTAGGAATTTGCACGTTTAAAAAAAATCCGAAGAGGTGAGACGGATGGGGGAGGAAAGTCGGGGGGACAAATGAAGTGCACCATCCTTTCGTTGTTTGACCTGTCGGAGTGTCCTCGCCACAATGGACTCGATCACGGGGCCCCGTTCATCATGCAACAAATGCACTTCATCAATGATCATCAGACGGACCAATTGGCTTAACTCTTCGTCGTCTGCCTTGCGCGTGATCACGTCCCACTTCTCCGGTGTCAACACCAACATCTAAGAGCAGAAAAATTTGAAAAAAAAATCGAAAGAGTCTAAATTTTACTAAAATATGGGCACCGACTCAAATTTTTATGTGATCCAAATTCTCAACCAGCAAATGAAAAATGAATTGCCTTCCCACCTGCGTTTCGCTGATTTCGCGTCGGCTCAGCTGCGAGTCGCCGGTCAATTCGCGCACTTTGAGTCCCAATTTTGCAAACCGATTTGAAAAATTTGTGGTCATTTCGCTGGCCAAAGCTTTCATTGGTGCCAAATAAATAATCTCAAAATTAAAAAAAAAATTTTTTTTTGCCAAAACATTTAAATTTTTTATGTCCCACTTTAAATGCATTCTTGTTAATTTGTCCACTTTTGCTGTCCAAATTGTCTTTGACAGTTTTGGCTGCGCACATCATGGCAATGTTTGTTTTTCCTGAAGCAGCAATATATGGAAAATTCAAAAATCATTAAAATAGGGAAGATGAATTTTTTGGCAAAGTGGCTCATTAAAGAAAAAAAAAAAAAAAACGAAATAGGCCGCCGTCTAAAAACTCCCATGAGTTAGGTCCCTGATTTGTAATTGGGAACAAACCCCCTAGTCTCATTCATTTTTTTTTTTGTTGAATAACCTGCTCCTGTTGGTGCACAAATCAGCAAATTGTCCAATGAGTTATACGCTCTTTCGTACACTTGGGATTGGATCACATTCAATGACTCAATGCCTTCAAATAAACGTTGCGCTAACTAAACAAAAAAAAATTTTTATATATTATTTTTAAATTTTTTTTTCTATAATTTTGAACCTCGTCCATTGTGTCAATTCGAATGCGCGGAAAATTGTCCAAAAATGCCTTATTGCCAGCACCAAGTGCAGGGATGAAAATCTCATCGCAATGTTCCATTTTTCGGGAAGTGCTCCCCTCAGGAAGTGCCATCTGAAAAAGGTATGAGAGGTAATTTTTTGTAAAAACGAAGGAAGGCAGTGGGTAGGGTTTAAAAAAAGCAAGAAATTAAAGAAACTGGATTAGGTTTGGGCTGTTTTCATATCAATCCGTACCTACCCAGAAATAAATGGACGAAAATTCTTGTTTTTCGGTACGCTTAAACCTTTATTTTTAAAGACTCAAGATTGGGGGTTCAAAAATCCCCAAAAAAACCCGTCGTTTTTCATTCAATTTGTCAATGAAAAAGCGATGAGAAATCTTACAAATATCACCTTTGTTTCTCCGACGCGAACATTAACTGTTTTGGTCTGCCCAGAGGTCGACTGATCGTCCGAATTGAACAGTCGTCGCTCATTTTTCAAAAAATCGTCCCAAGAGAATTGTTCTTCTTCTTCATCATCCACCTCGTAAAATTTGTTGCGCCATACAATGAGTTCAGGCTTGAATGCAACGGACCTGAACGTCGGAATAGTTAAGCATAAAATTACATGAAATTTGGGAATTACGCCAGCCCCCTCCCCGTCCTCTCCCATTTAAATTTTTCCGTTTTTTGCCAATCCACCCACACCCCCGCAGGTTTAGGTTTAATTGGACTTTCAGTTACACATTGGTAAAGCCAAAAAAAAAAAAAATTTTGTTCAGAAAGTAAAAAATGGTCACTTTATGGGATTTTGCACTCGAATTTATTGATTATTATCATTCATTTACATACTGAAGCTGTTCCCCATAATAATGAGTTGATGTTGATGGACCGGCTTCACCGCTATGTGTCTGGTCAAAAGGCTGAAAAATACCGAATTCATATGACAACACAAAGTCATGACCTTACCTTCTTAGAAGCCTTTTGGTCCTTCAAATGATTTGTGAAAAGATTGTCGTCAATAGTATCATTCGAATTCATTTTTTATGAAAAAATAAAACGTTGTCAGTGAGAGTAAAAAGCCTCCTAAAGAAGTGAAAACCAAAAAAACGGGTCCGGGTCAGTTCGGCGTGGCCAGTTCGGCGTGGCCGGTTCGGCGTGGTTTTTTCGGCGTGGCCGGTTCGGCGTACGTTATAAAATGGACTTTTCGGCGTGATAGTGTAAAAAAAAATAAAAAATTTTACTTTTTCATTTTATTGTAAAATTTCTTTGTATGTATTTAGTAATAAAAATTGTTTATTCTATCATATGACGTTCAGGTAGATTAAAAATGGCCTTCAACGCCTGTGCTTGCTCAGTTGCCAACTTCAAATGGAATCAAAAACGTTAGCAAGCATTGAATTTTTTTATCTTTTCTTCTAATTTGGATTGTTAAATGCGCCCGACACGAAATTGGAGCACCACCGCCTGCTCCAAATTCATCCATGACCTTCAAATTGGTCAGGCCTACCAAGTGTACCAACGGGGCGATAGAGTGGAAGAGGAGCAATACCTTCTTTCGGATTCCGGCGTGTTTTCATTCAATGGCGACCAATCGCAGCATCGGTAAAAAAGTTTGTTACAAGGAACCAAAAAAATCATTTTTAATTCAGAATCATTATCTTCGGAAAGGGCTCATACTCGAACTGGGCTCACGCCATGACGGAAGTGTTCGCTGATGGAACTTTTTCAATTGCCCCTCACCCATTTCTTTTAGCGCTATAGAAGTGACCCCGTTTTCGCAGAAACATCCCGAATGATCACCGCCCTTGCGTTTGTGCCCGTTCAACATTTGACTGCGGCAGTTACTGCATTAACGATGTTGTGCCACAAGCACTGGACCAAATTCTTGGCTGGTAATATTTCGTTTTCTTTTTTTATTACCCTTACGCATAAATAGGTTTCTGATCAACTACACGGGCGTTCCTTTGTCGAATGGAACGCGTACCCGTCCACGTTTTCCAGTTGATTTTTGGAATGTTTACGACGGACTCTCAATGAAGACGAACGCACGAATAACATAGCAGAAGCAGCACATCGTCGGCTTCAGACAATTTTCAGCTGCCGTTATCCGACCATTTTCGATGTCCAAAATATTATTGAATTTCTCAGAGGAATATCGCAAAATTGTGTTATGGACCTTTAATTGATTTTTCATTTTTATTATTTCCGTATCTTTATAAAGATTGAAATGCGAATGACCAACAATTTTATTTTCCTTTGCACAATAAAGTAAAATTTTTTATTTTTTTACACTATCACGCCGAAAAGTCCATTTTATAACGTACGCCGAACCGGCCACGCCGAAAGATCCTACGCCGAAAAAACCCACGCCGAAAAAACCTCACGCCGAAAAAACCACGCCGAACCGGCCACGCCGAACTGGCCACGCCGAACAGGGCGGTTCCCAAAAAAACAACTAAAAATTTGATTATGAGCAACAAAAGCAGGACGGTTACCTATCGTTTCGTCACTGATCAGTTCGTCACTGAAATTTTTTTTTGCCTTCAAAACATGTTTTAGGGGTTTTCGGGGTCGCTGATCCCGAATATGACATCTATTTTGACTAATTCCGAAGCCCGGACCCGAATTCGAACAAAGAGTCAAAAATTCAAATTTTCAAAATTCAATTTTTAGGTCAAAAATGTTTTTAATGCATAAGACCCAGCAAAAAGACAATCTTAAATTAGGTATGACTATTTTATATTATTTTCGACCTAAAAATTTTTTTGATTCTTTGTTCGAATTCGGTTCCGGGGTTCGGAGTTGTCGAAATAAATGTCATATTCGGGATCAGCGACGCCGAAAACCCCTAAAACATGTTTTGAAGGCAAAAAAATTCAGTGACGAACTGATCAGTGACGAAACGATCAGTGACGAAATGATTGGTCACCAGCAGGACACCGTGGGTTTAAAAATTCAAAATTTTTTATTATTAAATTAGAAGGTACGACTGTAACTCAGCCCCACTAAAAAAAAATATCAAAGGGGGGACCCTTTTCATTTTTTTAACCAATTTTTTTTGTACTAAAAGGTGTTTCAGAAGGTTTTTGATTTTGCTGATCATGAGAGTGACATTTATTTTGGCAAATTAAAAAAAAAATTGTCAAAAAAACAATAGGGTCCCCCCTATGGTGCCATGTAATATCGACACCAAGTAATTTCGACACTGAGCATTTTCGACACTAAGTAATTTCGACACTACAAATTCGACACCGAGTAATTTCGACACTGAACTATTTTTCTTTATTTTTGACTTTTCCGCCTTTTCGACACTACGCAATTTAGACACTTTGTAATTTCGACACCAAAGAGACGTTTTTAAAAATTGCACTAAAATTAATATTTTTTGCTATTGGCATTGTGTTTCTAATATTTGTTTGGTTCCCGATGATTTCGTCAGTGAGAAAGAATTTTTAAAAACAAAGATATGACTAGCAAAATATTACAAGCAATTAAAAAGACAGTTACATGTTTTTTGTGTAGTCACTCGACCTAAACTGTAATTTGAACCGTCAGCATCAACAAAAAATTCGACTGCGTAGTTGTTTAAAACTCTTACTTCGAAGAGATACTCGGATCCGCTATAACTGGTCTGCTCATGCCCACGCTTCGATTGTCAGACAGAAAGCCTGACTAAGGACATCGACTAATTCAAGGAGTGCAGAAAATATGGAGGGAAGTCGAGTTATCAAATGGTTGACGAGTCTCTGAATTTTTTTTGAATAAGCGTGACCCGTAGGCAGTAATAGAACACACAAAAATATTTATTCGATTATGAATATCTATGGATATTTATCGTTTTTAGGTGGCATATTTTTATTTAACCGGTTTCTATTTTTTAATTGCAACATTTTAATTTAACGGTTTCTTTAAATTAATTAATCCTTAATTAATTAAATGTTTTTACTCCAAAAGAAAGTCAAAAAACAACGAAATCACTCACTAACACTGACGAAATCACTTACTGACGAAATCACTTACTGACGAAATCACTTACTGACGAAATCACATGTTACCTGCACACCACTTGCATTTTTAGAATTAATCATGCAATGGCGCGGAGATAGGCAAGTGGTTAGCGGATGGCGAACTCGCCAAGAATGGCATTCAGAACGAACGAGAGCCATTTTTAGTCGGGAAAAAGGGCATATTTTAGTCGGGAAAAAGGCCAAAAACCCTTTATTCTTGTTCCTTTCCAAATCACTGCCATGATAAGGAAAATTCATTCAAAAAAAGATAATAAAATGTGAATATTCGACTAATGTAAATAAAGATGACCACTTTCGATGACTCTCGTCTCGGCAAGCTTTATATCTCGAGAGCATTAGTAATGTTCATATTTAATAAAATATTTTAGAACAATAATAAATTAAAAATTTTACTTAATTACAATCTTGAATTTGAAGAAGTGTTAACAAATTAAAAGGGTTTTTTACTACAATTTTAGTGCAATTTTTAAAAACGTCTCTTTGGTGTCGAAATTACAAAGTGTCTAAATTGCGTAGTGTCGAAAAGGCGGAAAAGTCAAAAATAAAGAAAAATAGTTCAGTGTCGAAATTACTCGGTGTCGAATTTGTAGTGTCGAAATTACTTAGTGTCGAAAATGCTCAGTGTCGAAATTACTTGGTGTCGATATTACTGGACACGCCCCCTATGGTTTTCAAAAACTGTCACCAAATTTTTTGCGGTTTCTAGTCACTTTTTCACATTTATTTATTGATGAGATTCAATAACAAAGCATTTTTTGACCATTATTTCTTAATTTTTTTTACTGGGGCTGAGTTACAGTCGAGCCTTGTTGTGTTCGTACAACAATATTTATTGCATAAAAATAAATGATAAACGGAGGGGCGCTACTTGCAAATCATTTGCGTTTGAATTTTGAAAACCATAGGGGGGGGGGGGCGGGTCGGGGTCGTTTCGGCGTGGGACGTTTCGGCGTGGCCAACTTTGAGAAGCCATAACTTTTTTCTAAGTCTGCCAATTCAAATATAATTGGTATCATCAGAAAGCTCTATATGTGCTGCATTCATCGTGCCAAAAAATCAAAAAATCCATCCATGTATAAAAAAGTTATGACCTGTTGCGCCGAATTACCCAGAAAAATTCCATTTTTTGAGGTTTTTGGGCCATAACTTTTTTGTATATTTTCAAAATTGTTTGAAATTTAGCATGTTGATAGATCTCGTCAAGTGATTTCAAATAATACCTAATTTATTTAATTGGACGAAAATAAAAAAAGTTATGGCCAATCGCGCCGAAAGGGTCCACGCCGAACTGGGCGGTTCCCCCATGCATTCAAAGTTTTGAAAAAATTATAAAAAAGGACAAAGATACTCAAACGGCCCGACTCAAATGGCCCGTCCTAGTCCATGTTTAAATATGATTACTTATTTGTAGGGCTTGGATTTTTAGGCAAATGCCTAAAATTTTTGCGCACTTGTAACGTTGAGATAAGCACAAAAACGAGTTTTTAGCTTGGTTTGGTGCTTCTAGGACCAACTTTATAATGCCTATTTTTGCCTATTTTGGACTTTTTGTGCTTAATGCCTAGGCGCCTATTTTTGTGCCTATTTCGGCCTTTTTGGTGCCTTTTTTCAGGATTTTGAGTAATTTCATAAGGAAAATGCCATAAAAAATGAAAAATAGACCCCCTAAGATGGGCTTTTAAAATTTTTTAAAAAATATACCCCTAAAAACAGGAATTTTTTCTTAAAAAAAAATTACCCCTAAAAGTCTTTTTTTTTTGGCAAATATGAAACTTTTTTTAAATCTTTCCCCATTCCATTTGAATGAGTTTTACGCCGGAAAACCTTGAAAAATTCTGATTTGTAACACCAATAAAGAGAAATGACCATTTTTTTGTGCTCAAAAATCGTTAATAAAAAAATTTTATTTGCCTATTTTGTGCCTTTTTGAGGATTTTTGTGCCTATTTAATGCCTATTTTGCAATTTTTTAATGCCTTTTTAGGTGCCTATTTCGCGATTTTTTTTGCCTAAAAATCCAAGCCCTACTTATTTGGTGCTGTTAGTTTTCGACAGTGTTGGTTTCGACAATGGTTGATTTCGACAGTAAAATAATGTTTTTAAAAACTTTAATTATATGTAGCATAGATTATTGATACTTTTTACAAGTGCAAATGATAAGTACAGGCTCTCATATATTGTAGAAGTTCGCGGTTTTCGAATTCAGCTACAAAGTCAATGTGATATTGCGATAAAACCCTTATTCGTACTGGGCGGATTCGTACTACCCAGATTTGTACTGTTTTGCGTTGGAGTGCAGAGTGCGGTCGAAATGTTAACAGTACGAATTGGGGCAGTACGAATCCACCAACCTTTTCAATTCACGAAACTTTTGTAATCAGTATTTTATTACCGTTATAGAATTCACTGTCGAATTCAACTACTGTCGAAATCAATCACTGTCGAAATCAACCACTGTCGAAAACACCTGGCACGACTTATTTTACTTCGTATGTGTAATCTCGAACTAGTATATAAATAGGAAAATATTAAGAATTCATCATTTATATTTTCTTTTTTCTCCACAACAATTATTTTTTTTTATAGAGTAATTCCTATTCCATAATTCGTCATGGTGCGAGAGGACCGCCGAAAGCTGCAATTGGTCAAACGCAACAATGAAGCGACCAGTGGAGAGGATGGAATGCCACCTGACAACACATCAATCGTGGACAACAACGACGCGGATGATGGAGAACAGTGGCAAGAAGAAGACGACAACTCAACTGGAGACGACTCTTCTGACAGCGACGACAGCAGTTCCGATGACGGCACACAGACGAGCGGTGGCACAGGACAAGATGATGTTCGAGAGCAACTGGGGAACTTGTTGCAAAGTGTTATGGAAGTAAATGAAATTGAATGAATATTTTGGGTTTAACTTTTTTATTTTCAGATCAGTGCGCATCTCGGAACATGGATACTTGGTGCAAGCAGCATTCAGCGAATTCGGACGTTGGATCTTTCGGCGTTGATGGATGATGGATGTATCACACTAATGTTTCGGCGGTTGATTTGATATGCGTTGTGTTTGAATGTATGGCACTTATTTAGTTGAGGTGGTTTTATGACATTTTTGAAAACCATAGGGTTTTCAATGACTAAAATTTGAAAATTTCTAACCCCTCAACTAAAAATTGCCGACTTTATTATTGTTACTCATTTTGATTTAGCTAATTGTCAATGATCTGTATTCACAATTGATTATTCATCTATGTATTCACCTTATCTTATTATTTAATGACGATGTTTTGTGTTGCAGTGATGGTTTTGTGTAAATAAAACACTTGTGTAGTTAGTGTGCAAAAAAAAATCTTTTTTAATTTTTTTGTTTTGTTTAAAAAGTTCTTCATCAACAAATATACAAAAATTTAGAAGAACTAGCGGGTTTGGTGCGCCGAGGCGCACCTAAACCGCGAGTTCTATAAAAAAAAAGACAAAATCAAAGCAAATAAAACAATTTCTTTTCAAATCAAAAAATGCAACTGAAATATCAAACCCAAAACATTTCTATTTTTCAAATCATTTTTTAACACAAAAACAACAAAACGCCACACGCCAACCGCCTCCCCACGTTTTGTCGACTGCACGTTTTGTCGACTCGGCCAAATTCTAACTTTCAAAAAGCGATTTCCACTTTTTTCTGTTCGTCAGACCCAATTAGACATTTATTTCGAACAGCGAACACAAAATTATTCGAAAGAATTTCTTTTTTGGCCAAGTCAACAAAACGTGCAGTCGACAAAACGTGCATTTTTGGCTGAGTCGACAAAACGTCGAGTCGACAAAACGTAGGTGCGCCCACGCCAACTCAAACGATGGCAGATACAAACACCAACCTTTATTATATAGGATTAGGGCCCGGATTCGGGCGTGTTAGTTTTCGACAGGGTTGATTTCGACAGTGATTGGTTTCGACAGTAAAATGTTGTTTTTTTTTGACATATAATTGATAATTTAAAAGTGAAAAGGACAAGTACAAGCTATTATTAATTGTAGAAGTTCGAGGCTTTCGAATTCTGCTACAAAGTACGATTCGGCACAATACGAATCCACCAGTACGAATAGGATGCCGTCCGATATTTCAACTTCTTTTTTTCATACGGCCCCTTATTCCATTCACGGATTGATTTGGAATTCAGCAAGTCGGGTGTGCCACAAATTTTCTGCTACCATTTTTTTTTTGAAATACTTAATCGCTTTGTTTCATTTAACTAGGTGTTCCAAATAAAATATAAACCTTTTCAATTCACGAAACTTTTGTAATCAGTATTTTATTACCGTTATAGAATTCACTGTCGAATTCAACTACTGTCGAAATCAATCACTGTCGAAATCAACCACTGTCGAAAACACCTGGCACGCCCGGATGCATACTTTTTTTTTGCTAATATGCAAATGATAATAATTGTGATATTTTAGCATTTTTCAAGCATATTTAATGCGCATATTTGGCTTTTTTGATGCATATAAATCCGGGCCCTAATTATTATCTAAACGATATAATGAGTCGCACTAATGTAAATTCTAAATTTTTGAATTTTCGAATTAGGGTTCGGGATTCGAAACTGTCTAAATAGATTTCATAATTGGATTCTCCAATACAGACAACCCCTAAAACAACCTTAGCCCAAAAAATAAAAAAATTTTTTTTTGTTTTCATTTTTTTTTTCGGGTGACGCAAATGAGACAAGTACCAAAATTGTAATTCCGTGCACAGGTTCTAAATGTATTTCTCTATGTTTCTTAGTTAAACCAAAAAAAAGAAAATGAGCACCTGCATATCATTAATCTGTGCATTCACATTTTCTCTTTTGCATTCATTAGGTCTTAATTGGGCCCGTAATATTTTGTTTATTGTCAATAAAGAAAAAATCCACAAAAGGGAGAAATCCGCTTACATTGAGGACAAAAAAAAACATTAAAAAGAAATGTCCTCAAGAAAGCGCACAAAAAAACAAAAAAGAAATGAGATCGACGCCAAAATAAATATAATGTGAAGTTCAATAAAAGAGTCAAAGTAATGACCAAATCACTCATAGTTTTAATGAATAAATTCGACTTAATTTTAATTTTTCCGGTCTATTTTACAATGTATTTGTTTTAATGTTATTTTTAAACGGATTTAATGAGTTTATTTCAATAAGCCTTTATCGAGTTTGTTTAGAGAGGGGGCGGAAGAGTCGTAAGTTATGGGTTCAATGTCCCGCCGAAGGCACCAATGGCGGAAATGAATGAAAAGAAGAAAGGAGTTCAAAATCATATGTTTGAGATCAAAAATCATCAATTTGAAAAAAAAATTCGAAGAGAAGAAAATTCAGTAAAGCATCCATTTTTTAATTCAAAGTGGCGGGCGACGGAGGTGCCGATAGCCGCCACCTTGGAAAATTTTGAAAATTTAGGTTTGATTTGCTAATAAGTTTTTGACTAAAAATAGCCATTTGATCAGGTTTTTTTCAATAATCCCGAACAATCAAATCATCAAACATTTTTAAGTGCATAAGAAAATTTATTTAAAAAGTCTCGGTCTCGATTCGAGAAAAGTCTCGGGTCAAACCTGAACCCACATAGAAATATTTGGCAGAAATTATTGTTAATGAAAAAAATTTAAAGATAAATGAAAATTAATTTTTTAAATAAAATCCCTTTAGAAAATTGTACTTTTCAATATAATGAAATGTGAAAATTTCAAATTATTTCCGTCCCAATGATTCAACAGAATTAAGAAAAAAATAAATCCTCAATTGTGCATGTTGAGTCATCAGGTCAAATTTTTCCTCTTCTTTTTTATTGTTGTTGTCTTTCTTCGACAATGTCTTCTGTTTCATCATTTCTTCCTCCTAATACCAGGGTTAATCTTTTTTGTTTAAATTGCCAAAACCCGCCATCAAATAATTAAGGTGGACCAACCAAATCAAGAAGATTCCGGCGTGTACAGATGCACTGCATCCACTAAATTGGACTCTGCATCAAAAAGTGTCACTGTTGTCATTGAAGTGGATTAATAAAGCAGATAACTTTGTTCAAATTCAGTGGAACATTGATAAGATTTTAGCCAAGAAAAAAAAAACAATTTGTCATTAAAAATTTTACTCTAAAAGTGATGAAAATTTTCGGTATAGTGCAAAATTGTTATACTAGAAATTCGAAATATGTCATGGCAATTTCTTTAGGCTATTGACCAAGCTTGAATTTTCTAAAATTAAATTATTGCTATCCTTACAGATGTGCCACCGCCCGTGAGCAGTGTCCGCATTTTGGAATGCAATCAGACCGACCCATTGGTGACCATCGCATTTGATCATTTGGAGCCTGAGGATCGGACAAAACCGGTCGAGGAGTTTTGGCTGCGCTACACCGTTGATCAGGATGTTGATCAGGGCAAATGGCACGTGTACCCAGTGCCGGTGAAGGCATTCCAACATGAAGTGATCGGCGATTCATTGCGCCAAGTCAACGGTCGGCTCAGCATCATGTTGAAGCCGTTTAGAACTGTAAGTTTTACTTACGCAAAACATAATTTGCACCACCGTAATGCCTTACGATAGAACGCCCTCTTTCTACAATATGCCTTTTTTTTAACTGCTTTCTCTTTTTTTATACGGTACAATTAAAGCCCTTGCCCTACAATATGCCGTTCACTTAACACTTTCCCTTTTACAGTATGCCTTTCAATTGGTCGCACGCAATGCCATCGGGGACAGTGCCGCCTACAACATTGAAGGCGTCTGCCAGACGGCACAGCAATCACCAAGTCGGAATCCATCCAATGTCCGTGTGGTCGGCACACAGCCGGACAATTTGATCATCTACTGGGACCCAATGGGACGTGATGAATGGAACGGCGAAAAATTTGCCTACAAAATTTTGTACCGCCGCAAGGATGAAGAGTGCGCATGGAAGGAGGTGATGGTGGCGGATCCATTTGCCGATCAGTTCACCATCGATTTGGGGGACAACGCAAGGGCGTGGGACGCGTATGAGGTAAATTTTGATCAGTGTTTGATTGTGATTCTGTTTATCATGATTAGGAGTGATCAGAATGATTAATGGTGAGACAAAGGACATCAATAATGTTCAAAAGGATAAATTTAAAGACATTTAAATATTTATGATCAGCTTATTTATTCTAATCAATGTGATCTGTGACCGACTAGAAAAGGGAAAAGGAATACTTAATTAGACTGATCATTGCTGATCAGAACCAATGAGAGAGTCACTAACAACTCGATCATTTGATCTGAACCCAAAAATCTCAAATTCTTTACCCCGATTTCAGGTGCAAGTACGAGCAATGAACGGCAAGGGCTTGTCAAAAATTTCGCCTGAAGTTGTGGAGGGCCGGACCGGTGAAGGCGATCCGGGCGTTACGCCAAAAAATTTCCGGCTCAAAGAATTGACAGCCACCACAGCGGAGTTTGAGTGGGACCCGGTGGACCCGTCACGTGTTCAGGGCAATTTCACCGGTTACAAGGTGTGGTTTTTATTTACCAAAGAATGAGGGGACGCCATCCCAAGAACTGTCTTTCAGAACCAAAGAAGGGGGTGAGTTTTGTTTTGGCATACTTTTATGCATACTGTAGCGCGGTTCTTTTTTATTTCTGATCGTTGGCAGTTTCAAAAATTTGCTTATCTAAAATAGTTTTTAAAGCTTGATCAAAGCATAGTCGTAATTTTCTTTCAAATAATCACTGGCTTTTTTATCATCCTAAATATCCAATCAGTGCCAACCGCTGTCCGTGAGCTGCACGCATATCCGATGAACTATTTGGTGCCCAGCGACCGTGCCGTAGTCATGCTGAAATGCATTCGCCACGAACATCAAACGGCCGTCTTACCAAATACAGTGTTCGGCATTGTCGTGCTGAACCGGGCACAACTGAGGATGAAATAGACGAAGTTGGTAGTGGTCAATTTGACTGTCAAATATATTTTTGAACTTACTTTGGGTATTGAAGCCGCAAAGCACATTCCAATGATACCCGTATTTTTTTGTGCCATATTTGGAAGGTTAATCGGTCTTTCTTGTACCAGCAATCTTGCAATTTTTTATATCTTTGAAAAAATTGCCAAAAAAATTTTCATTTGTTTTTATTCTTTTATTTTTCTCTAAACTCTAAATCAGCTCACCCACTGCACTACGCCGTTGTTTGTGTTGCCTCCAGACAATGAATTGCGCATTGTACGCCTCGACTTTGACTCCAACTATCGCTTTATTGTCATTGCGCACACTGCGGCTGGTGAAGGACTGCCAAACTCAGTGGACGCGCGAACATTGCCCGAAATGATGCGATTGAGTGGTGAATTTAAACTCAAACAAATTAATAATTTAAAAAATACTATATAAAATCATTTTTTACTAAAAATATTTTCACACAGTTAAAAGATTGGACTGGTTTTTTTTTAAATTTTTCATTACTATATATTTCTTCATTTATGGGAAAAAAGTGTTTTGTTTTCAGTATTAAATGGCTTTCATTGTCCATATTTTGCAGGGAGGGATACATAATATCTGCAATCAATTATTTCTTATTTTCTCATTTATTCTTTTCCTTCAAGTGATTCGCGATTTCCCGGTGGCCAAAAGCCCGGAAATTGTTACCGTACCAATGGGACGACCGTACACGCGCGACTGTGTGCCGCCCGAGTCCAGCCCGTCGGACTCCACCTTTTTGCCGTTCCAGTCACCGCTCAACGAAAGCCAAATTCAGGGCACAAACGTCTCACTCACTTCCTCCAATGATTGGGTGGGACATTTATTCTTTTAAAAGCCTTTGCATTATTTAACTTTTATTATTTCCATTCGTGGTTTTCATCACGGGCTACCACTATCTCATATTTTAAGGCTACAAAAACAGTATGTTATGGTCGACTCTTAAAATTTGAATTACACATTTCAATATCTTAGAAGAAAAAAATCAATTCAAAAACGAGGTTTTCAAAAAAAAAAACTAATACAAATCTCCAATTTTTGAATTGTCCAGTTCAGTCCCGTAATATAGCTATCCAAAGAGCTTTCCGTCTAAAATTCTTTCGGATCAGTGCAGGACAATGAGAAATCAATTACACAAATATTTTTTTATATTCATCCAGTTTTACAACTTACTTTTCAGTACCAAGCCATTTTCCCATTCAGACCCGAATTGGCGAGGTACACGTATTCTAGGTTTTTTCCTTAATTTTTTTTTTATAATCAGGGTGTCACTTTTTTTTTGAAAAAATTAATCGTTTAGCTGTCCATTGCCGCAGTTTCTATTCTTATCCTAATCTTGGTGTTACGTCCAATGAGATGCAAAAAAAATGGCTGATGAAGATCGAAAAACGAGTCAGAGGTGTGAATCATGTCAATTCTGACTGAATATTAATACTAATTGCTAGTTTAGAAAACTTCTGCTCACCGCTGGCAATTTATGATGCGGAGACTTTGGTAGAGCTGCTCGAGGAGGAAGGCTTTGACGAGTACGACTACATGCCAATGAATGTTCATCTTGCCAGACCTTTGTTGGAGAGGCTGATCGCTGAAAGGAAAAGCAACAAATTTTCCCTTTGACTGACAAATTTGACTTTGACAAATATTTCTTTTTGGTCTCACTATTGTTTTTGCTTTTGTTATGTTCCTCCGGTGACTATTTTCTTTGCTGAATAAATTTAAATTGTCTTTTGCTACTTCAAAAACATCCTCAACTTTCACAAATAAAACTATCATCGGTGTTTTTCTGAATTCCCATGTAAAAAGGTAAATTATGAAGAAAATAAGCAGTCACATAACAAAAAAAACTATAACTAGTCATTAAAAAACAAACGATTTTTTTAAATTTTCATGGATGAGAATTTGACGAGACGATTGACAACGAGACAAGATTTTGCTCTTAAATAGTTTAGTCTGGTTAATTTTAAAAGGCTATACAGGTTTTGAACCGAACAGCTGGTCATTGCTAATCAGTTGAACAACTCACAAAAAGTTAACGCCAATTAAAAAAAAATAACTTACCTTTATTAAAAAAAAAATTTATATGTTGTGATTAGCAATGGCCTATTGACCGATCCGAAACCTTTTCCATTTTAGTGTTAAATAAGTGCATTTTTTAGTTTTGCATCGGGCCCACCATTTCCAACCCGTACCGTTGACAGACAACGAAGACGGCAACATTCGTGTGATGATGAGGAGGAAGATGATGATGACTATCCAACAAGCCGGGCCGCCATCTTGAATGAGCGCAAAAAGCAACAGCAATTTGCATTAATTGAAGAAGTAAAGGTTTCTTTGGTTTTAGCTGCCGATGCATTCGTTTTAGAAAATTCCGAAACATTTGAGTCTTTTAGTTTTTTTTTTTTCGATGGGCAAAATTATTAGTTTTTTTGGGTGGACACGATATAGAAAATAGAATTTAAAGGGCAATAATTAATAGATTTATTTTAATTAAAAATTTATAATTTTATTGTTTTTCTTTCTTTTGAAACTTATTAATAAGAGATAAATGGAAAATCATTGGTGAAATTTATTTAATTTTGGCCTTCTTCTTCACCCTCCCCCCTTCTACACATCCTTTCTTTCTTTTCTCCTTCTCTCTTCTCTTCTCCCGGTATTCATTTCATTTTGTTCGTATTATGTGTTTGTTGCTCGGCTGTAAATTTTTGTTGTAAATGCCATTTTTAAAGGGGGGGGGGATTACAAATGACCAAATTCATAAAAAGAAATTTTTCCCAAGAATTTCTATCATAAATTTTTAATTTTTGTAAAGTGTAAAGTTCACACACAAATTCTCATTTATCTTTGATTTCAAAAAAAAAACTGCTCAATAATTGCTAATTGTTTTAACTCAATAATTGTTAATTGTTTTAATCGCTTTATTTAAAAAGTGATTGAACTCTCATTTTTGCCTTTAATTACGGTCGGTCTCAGTTCGGCGCGGCTCAGTTTGGCGCGGCCAACTTTGAGAAGGCTGCGTGCGCCGAACTGAGCCAAGCCGAACTGAGTGGTACCGTTTAATTACGTATTCTAATGTATGCTTGAATTAAACAATGCTTTTTATAGTAACTGAATAGAGGTCTGCCCTCTCAACTCTGAGTGATTAGACGGCGGTTCGATCTATTTACAATCGTTTTAAATTTAAAAATGCATGTTAGTTTTTTGCCTGTTTTACTTTTTATACAGCCCTTCTCCGTTTCTTCCTCCCGTGTCCCGACATTTGCGGCCTTGACTTTTGCGGCCCGACATTTGCGGCCCGACTTTGCGGTTATGTCCAAAATGTCTTCAAATTTATGTTGCTTTAATCCTAAATGCTTTAAAAAGGTTTGAGAGGCTAATACATGAATTTTGTCCGAGAATTGCGTTCTTGGAGATGTTTCAAAAAAAAAAATCAAAAATTATAAAAACACCCCAATGAATTACCACCTAACACACCGCGTCAATTTTGGGCCCCAGTTACAAAAAATAAAAGGATTTTTGTCTCAGTGGTCTTTTAGACGGTAAAAGACATGAGGGAAGGTCGAGGTCGGCCCATGGGAAGAGATGTTTTGGTATATATATACTTAATAGTATAAAGGGGCTAGGTAAAGAAAGAAATTCCTTCACTATTTCTTTTTCCTCTTACTTCTTTAACTCTCTAACATTTCCCTTCTCTCTCCTCTCCCACCCACCCAACACAGCCGCTCTCTTCCCCCCCCCCGCTTAAGTTAGAGACAAAGAAATAGTATGCCAAACTGAGAGAAAAAGAAATTTTTGAAGCCTTGTAATTGGCCGAAATTTTAAACTAAATTACTGAAAAAAATTGAATTTTTCTGTTTTCTAACGATGGCGAAAGTTTAAAGTCGATCTGTAGTATGGAACAAAAGTTCATAGTATCTGAAGTAAACATGTTTTTCTCCAACTGAAAATGAATAGACAGTGCGCCAAATGAGAGACTGTTAGAGAAAAAGGTGAAATTAGTTTGGCGTCTCGCATTCTCTACTTATTGACACACATCTCGTTTTTTGACTCGGTGCAGTCTTGAATTTTTTCGAATTTTTACGCAACACCGCTAACCGCGTGCGCGTCACGCGTGGAGCGTAACGGAGCACCGCATCATGATCAGCGACCCTGAAAACCCCCCGCCGTGTCAATGCCAGACCGGACGGACCGGGGGATGGCAAATCATTGAAAAAATATACCAATTTCTGATTCGTTCTACTCTGCTATTGATGTTGGAGTGATTTGATCATGATCAGATGATCAAAAAAGACCGTTTCCGTTAAGGAACGGGTGAATTATTTTATGAAATAAGAAAGGGATATACGTAGGTATCCTATAAACGGACCACAGTCTTAGGTATCCTAGCCTTTTACGTTCCTATGCCCAATTGTACTTTTTAGTAAACGTACAGAAAGGGCGAAGGTTGACATCGTCTCCATGGATGTCGAACCAAAGTCCACCTTCCCTGCACATTTTTGTTGCGCGCCTTAATTTAATATAAGTATTTTTTTTGCTAGATTATGGTTTACCAAGAATGAGGCCCGCCAGTTGGCGGTTAACGCCATTTGGATTAAGTAGCAGGCGCCTTCTGAACTTTTCAAATTTTCTCCGGCGGTACCTATCGACATCGACCCTTTCATTTAAAAATGGGCAATTAATGCCTTATTTCAAAGCTCTATGGTTAAAAATTGCTGCAGATAACAGCAATCCACCCACCGTTGCTCCATACGTTTTTTTCTCGTCCTGGATGGTTTCACACTCTGCTTGAAGACGGTGGTCGTCCGTTGCCGTTAAGGAACGGGTGCATAGTGTAGCGATTGTCTTAAAATACAGAATGGTTACTGGTTGAAAAAAAACATTAAAAAAAGTTTAAGAGTTGAAAAAAATTCACCATCAAAAAACCACTGAGAAAAATTTAATACTTTCTGTACTTGGGGCCCAAAATTGAGTTGGTGTGGTGTGTATTATTCACTTCTGTGATGACCTGATGACTCAACATGCACAATTGAGGATTTATTTTTTTCTTAATTCTGTTGAATCATTGGGACGGAAATAATTTGAAATTTTCACATTTCATTATATTGAAAAGTACAATTCTAAAGGGATTTTTATTTAAAAAATTAATTTTCATTTATCTTTAAATTTTTTTCATTAACAATAATTTCTGCCAAATATTTCTCTGTGGGTTCAGGTTTGACCCGAGACTTTTCTCGAGTCGAGACCGAGACTTTTTAAATAAATTTTCTTATGCACTTAAAAGTTTGATGATTTGATTGTTCGGGATTTTTAATGCACAGATTAATGATATGCAGGTGCTCATTTTCTTTTTTTTGGTTTAACTAAGAAACACAGAGAAATACATTTAGAACCTGTGCACGGAATTACAATTTTGGTACTTGTCTCATTTGCGTCACCCGAAAAAGGCTAGGATACCTAAGACTGTGGTCCGTTTATAGGATACCTACGTATATCCCTTTCTTATTTCATAAAATAATTCACCCGTTCCTTAACGGAAACGGTCTTTTTTGATCATCTGATCATGATCAAATCACTCCAACATCAATAGCAGAGTAGAACGAATCAGAAATTGGTATATTTTTTCAATGATTTGCCATCCCCCGGTCCGTCCGGTCTGGCATTGACACGGCGGGGGGTTTTCAGGGTCGCTGATCATGATGCGGTGCTCCGTTGCGCTCCACGCGTGACGCGCACGCGGTTAGCGGTGTTGCGTAAAAATTCGAAAAAATTCAAGACTGCACCGAGTCAAAAAACGAGATGTGTGTCAATAAGTAGAGAATGCGAGACGCCAAACTAATTTCACCTTTTTCTCTAACAGTCTCTCATTTGGCGCACTGTCTATTCATTTTCAGTTAGAGAAAAACATGTTTACTTCAGATACTATGAACTTTTGTTCCATACTACAGATCGACTTTAAACTTTCGCCATCGTTAGAAAACAGAAAAATTCAATTTTTTTCAGTAATTTAGTTTAAAATTTCGGCCAATTACAAGGCTTCAAAAATTTCTTTTTCTCTCAGTTTGGCATACTATTTCTTTGTCTCTAACTTAAGCGGGGGGGGGGGGAAGAGAGCGGCTGTGTTGGGTGGGTGGGAGAGGAGAGAGAAGGGAAATGTTAGAGAGTTAAAGAAGTAAGAGGAAAAAGAAATAGTGAAGGAATTTCTTTCTTTACCTAGCCCCTTTATA
The DNA here is from genome assembly GCA_039877585.1 of Heterodera filipjevi. NCBI lineage: Eukaryota > Metazoa > Nematoda > Chromadorea > Rhabditida > Heteroderidae > Heterodera > Heterodera filipjevi. The sequence continues at coordinate 8,637,155 of JBDPZO010000004.1, read as the reverse complement.
CTATTAAGTATATATATACCAAAACATCTCTTCCCATGGGCCGACCTCGACCTTCCCTCATGTCTTTTACCGTCTAAAAGACCACTGAGACAAAAATCCTTTTATTTTTTGTAACTGGGGCCCAAAATTGACGCGGTGTGTTAGGTGGTAATTCATTGGGGTGTTTTTATAATTTTTGATTTTTTTTTTTGAAACATCTCCAAGAACGCAATTCTCGGACAAAATTCATGTATTAGCCTCTCAAACCTTTTTAAAGCATTTAGGATTAAAGCAACATAAATTTGAAGACATTTTGGACATAACCGCAAAGTCGGGCCGCAAATGTCGGGCCGCAAAAGTCAAGGCCGCAAATGTCGGGACACGGGAGGAAGAAACGGAGAAGGGCTGTATAAAAAGTAAAACAGGCAAAAAACTAACATGCATTTTTAAATTTAAAACGATTGTAAATAGATCGAACCGCCGTCTAATCACTCAGAGTTGAGAGGGCAGACCTCTATTCAGTTACTATAAAAAGCATTGTTTAATTCAAGCATACATTAGAATACGTAATTAAACGGTACCACTCAGTTCGGCTTGGCTCAGTTCGGCGCACGCAACTAGCAATAATTTTTTTAATTTTCGTTCAAATTTAAACAAATTAGGTATTATTATTCGAAAGAACTTGACTAGATCTATCAATCTGCTAAATTCGAAAAAATTTAAAAATATACAAAAAAATTATGGCCAAAAAACCTAAAAAAATCGAATTTTTCTGCATAGTTCGGCGCGACAGGTCATAACTTTTTTATATATGGATGCATTTTTTAGATATTTGGAAAATGAATGCAGCACATATAGAGCTTTCTGATGATACCAATTATATTTGAATTGGCAGATTTAGAAAAAAGTTATGCCTTCTCAAAGTTGGCCGCGCCAAACTGAGCCGCGCCGAACTGAGACCGACCGTAATTAAAGGCAAAAATGAGAGTTCAATCACTTTTTAAATAAAGCGATTAAAACAATTAACAATTATTGAGTTAAAACAATTAGCAATTATTGAGCAGTTTTTTTTTTTGAAATCAAAGATAAATGAGAATTTGTGTGTGAACTTTACACTTTACAAAAATTAAAAATTTATGATAGAAATTCTTGGGAAAAATTTCTTTTTATGAATTTGGTCATTTGTAATCCCCCCCCCCCCCTTTAAAAATGGCAATCTTTACAACAAAAATTTACAGCCGAGCAACAAACACATAATACGAACAAAATGAAATGAATACCGGGAGAAGAGAAGAGAGAAGGAGAAAAGAAAGAAAGGATGTGTAGAAGGGGGGAGGGTGAAGAAGAAGGCCAAAATTAAATAAATTTCACCAATGATTTTCCATTTATCTCTTATTAATAAGTTTCAAAAGAAAGAAAAACAATAAAATTATAAATTTTTAATTAAAATAAATCTATTAATTATTGCCCTTTAAATTCTATTTTCTATATCGTGTCCACCCAAAAAAACTAATAATTTTGCCCATCGAAAAAAAAAAACTAAAAGACTCAAATGTTTCGGAATTTTCTAAAACGAATGCATCGGCAGCTAAAACCAAAGAAACCTTTACTTCTTCAATTAATGCAAATTGCTGTTGCTTTTTGCGCTCATTCAAGATGGCGGCCCGGCTTGTTGGATAGTCATCATCATCTTCCTCCTCATCATCACACGAATGTTGCCGTCTTCGTTGTCTGTCAACGGTACGGGTTGGAAATGGTGGGCCCGATGCAAAACTAAAAAATGCACTTATTTAACACTAAAATGGAAAAGGTTTCGGATCGGTCAATAGGCCATTGCTAATCACAACATATAAATTTTTTTTTTAATAAAGGTAAGTTATTTTTTTTTAATTGGCGTTAACTTTTTGTGAGTTGTTCAACTGATTAGCAATGACCAGCTGTTCGGTTCAAAACCTGTATAGCCTTTTAAAATTAACCAGACTAAACTATTTAAGAGCAAAATCTTGTCTCGTTGTCAATCGTCTCGTCAAATTCTCATCCATGAAAATTTAAAAAAATCGTTTGTTTTTTAATGACTAGTTATAGTTTTTTTTGTTATGTGACTGCTTATTTTCTTCATAATTTACCTTTTTACATGGGAATTCAGAAAAACACCGATGATAGTTTTATTTGTGAAAGTTGAGGATGTTTTTGAAGTAGCAAAAGACAATTTAAATTTATTCAGCAAAGAAAATAGTCACCGGAGGAACATAACAAAAGCAAAAACAATAGTGAGACCAAAAAGAAATATTTGTCAAAGTCAAATTTGTCAGTCAAAGGGAAAATTTGTTGCTTTTCCTTTCAGCGATCAGCCTCTCCAACAAAGGTCTGGCAAGATGAACATTCATTGGCATGTAGTCGTACTCGTCAAAGCCTTCCTCCTCGAGCAGCTCTACCAAAGTCTCCGCATCATAAATTGCCAGCGGTGAGCAGAAGTTTTCTAAACTAGCAATTAGTATTAATATTCAGTCAGAATTGACATGATTCACACCTCTGACTCGTTTTTCGATCTTCATCAGCCATTTTTTTTTGCATCTCATTGGACGTAACACCAAGATTAGGATAAGAATAGAAACTGCGGCAATGGACAGCTAAACGATTAATTTTTTCAAAAAAAAATTGACACCCTCAGTTATAAAAAAAAAATTAAGGAAAAAATCTAGAATACGTGTACCTCGCCAATTCGGGTCTGAATGGGAAAATGGCTTGGTACTGAACAGTCTAAGTTGTAAAACTGGATGAATATAAAAAAATATTTGTGTAATTGATTTCTCATTGTCCTGCACTGATCCGAAAGAATTTTAGACGGAAAGCTCTTTGGATAGCTATATTACGGGACTGAACTGGACAATTCAAAAATTGGAGATTTGTATTAGTTTTTTTTTTTGAAAACCTCGTTTTTGAATTGATTTTTTTCTTCTAAGATATTGAAATGTGTAATTCAAATTTTAAGAGTCGACCATAACATACTGTTTTTGTAGCCTTAAAATATGAGATAGTGGTAGCCCGTGATGAAAACCACGAATGGAAATAATAAAAGTTAAATAATGCTCACACGTTTGTGCCCTGAATTTGGCTTTCGTTGAGCGGTGACTGGAACGGCAAAAAGGTGGAGGCCGACGGGCTGGACTCGGGCGGCACACAGTCGCGCGTGTACGGTCGTCCCATTGGTACGGTAACAATTTCCGGGCTTTTGGCCACCGGGAAATCGCGAATCACTTGAAGGAAAAGAATAAATGAGAAAATAAGAAATAATTGATTGCAGATATTATGTATCCCTCCCTGCAAAATATGGACAATGAAAGCCATTTAATACTGAAAACAAAACACTTTTTTCCCATAAATGAAGAAATATATAGTAATGAAAAATTTAAAAAAAAACCAGTCCAATCTTTTAACTGTGTGAAAATATTTTTAGTAAAAAATGATTTTATATAGTATTTTTTAAATTATTAATTTGTTTGAGTTTAAATTCACCACTCAATCGCATCATTTCGGGCAATGTTCGCGCGTCCACTGAGTTTGGCAGTCCTTCACCAGCCGCAGTGTGCGCAATGACAATAAAGCGATAGTTGGAGTCAAAGTCGAGGCGTACAATGCGCAATTCATTGTCTGGAGGCAACACAAACAACGGCGTAGTGCAGTGGGTGAGCTGATTTAGAGTTTAGAGAAAAATAAAAGAATAAAAACAAATGAAAATTTTTTTGGCAATTTTTTCAAAGATATAAAAAATTGCAAGATTGCTGGTACAAGAAAGACCGATTAACCTTCCAAATATGGCACAAAAAAATACGGGTATCATTGGAATGTGCTTTGCGGCTTCAATACCCAAAGTAAGTTCAAAAATATATTTGACAGTCAAATTGACCACTACCAACTTCGTCTATTTCATCCTCAGTTGTGCCCGGTTCAGCACGACAATGCCGAACACTGTATTTGGTAAGACGGCCGTTTGATGTTCGTGGCGAATGCATTTCAGCATGACTACGGCACGGTCGCTGGGCACCAAATAGTTCATCGGATATGCGTGCAGCTCACGGACAGCGGTTGGCACTGATTGGATATTTAGGATGATAAAAAGCCAGTGATTATTTGAAAGAAAATTACGACTATGCTTTGATCAAGCTTTAAAAACTATTTTAGATAAGCAAATTTTTGAAACTGCCAACGATCAGAAATAAAAAAGAACCGCGCTACAGTATGCATAAAAGTATGCCAAAACAAAACTCACCCCCTTCTTTGGTTCTGAAAGACAGTTCTTGGGATGGCGTCCCCTCATTCTTTGGTAAATAAAAACCACACCTTGTAACCGGTGAAATTGCCCTGAACACGTGACGGGTCCACCGGGTCCCACTCAAACTCCGCTGTGGTGGCTGTCAATTCTTTGAGCCGGAAATTTTTTGGCGTAACGCCCGGATCGCCTTCACCGGTCCGGCCCTCCACAACTTCAGGCGAAATTTTTGACAAGCCCTTGCCGTTCATTGCTCGTACTTGCACCTGAAATCGGGGTAAAGAATTTGAGATTTTTGGGTTCAGATCAAATGATCGAGTTGTTAGTGACTCTCTCATTGGTTCTGATCAGCAATGATCAGTCTAATTAAGTATTCCTTTTCCCTTTTCTAGTCGGTCACAGATCACATTGATTAGAATAAATAAGCTGATCATAAATATTTAAATGTCTTTAAATTTATCCTTTTGAACATTATTGATGTCCTTTGTCTCACCATTAATCATTCTGATCACTCCTAATCATGATAAACAGAATCACAATCAAACACTGATCAAAATTTACCTCATACGCGTCCCACGCCCTTGCGTTGTCCCCCAAATCGATGGTGAACTGATCGGCAAATGGATCCGCCACCATCACCTCCTTCCATGCGCACTCTTCATCCTTGCGGCGGTACAAAATTTTGTAGGCAAATTTTTCGCCGTTCCATTCATCACGTCCCATTGGGTCCCAGTAGATGATCAAATTGTCCGGCTGTGTGCCGACCACACGGACATTGGATGGATTCCGACTTGGTGATTGCTGTGCCGTCTGGCAGACGCCTTCAATGTTGTAGGCGGCACTGTCCCCGATGGCATTGCGTGCGACCAATTGAAAGGCATACTGTAAAAGGGAAAGTGTTAAGTGAACGGCATATTGTAGGGCAAGGGCTTTAATTGTACCGTATAAAAAAAGAGAAAGCAGTTAAAAAAAAGGCATATTGTAGAAAGAGGGCGTTCTATCGTAAGGCATTACGGTGGTGCAAATTATGTTTTGCGTAAGTAAAACTTACAGTTCTAAACGGCTTCAACATGATGCTGAGCCGACCGTTGACTTGGCGCAATGAATCGCCGATCACTTCATGTTGGAATGCCTTCACCGGCACTGGGTACACGTGCCATTTGCCCTGATCAACATCCTGATCAACGGTGTAGCGCAGCCAAAACTCCTCGACCGGTTTTGTCCGATCCTCAGGCTCCAAATGATCAAATGCGATGGTCACCAATGGGTCGGTCTGATTGCATTCCAAAATGCGGACACTGCTCACGGGCGGTGGCACATCTGTAAGGATAGCAATAATTTAATTTTAGAAAATTCAAGCTTGGTCAATAGCCTAAAGAAATTGCCATGACATATTTCGAATTTCTAGTATAACAATTTTGCATCAAAAAGTGATTGGATCTATACCGAAAATTTTCATCACTTTTAGAGTAAAATTTTTAATGACAAATTGTTTTTTTTTTCTTGGCTAAAATCTTATCAATGTTCCACTGAATTTGAACAAAGTTATCTGCTTTATTAATCCACTTCAATGACAACAGTGACACTTTTTGATGCAGAGTCCAATTTAGTGGATGCAGTGCATCTGTACACGCCGGAATCTTCTTGATTTGGTTGGTCCACCTTAATTATTTGATGGCGGGTTTTGGCAATTTAAACAAAAAAGATTAACCCTGGTATTAGGAGGAAGAAATGATGAAACAGAAGACATTGTCGAAGAAAGACAACAACAATAAAAAAGAAGAGGAAAAATTTGACCTGATGACTCAACATGCACAATTGAGGATTTATTTTTTTCTTAATTCTGTTGAATCATTGGGACGGAAATAATTTGAAATTTTCACATTTCATTATATTGAAAAGTACAATTTTCTAAAGGGATTTTATTTAAAAAATTAATTTTCATTTATCTTTAAATTTTTTTCATTAACAATAATTTCTGCCAAATATTTCTATGTGGGTTCAGGTTTGACCCGAGACTTTTCTCGAATCGAGACCGAGACTTTTTAAATAAATTTTCTTATGCACTTAAAAATGTTTGATGATTTGATTGTTCGGGATTATTGAAAAAAACCTGATCAAATGGCTATTTTTAGTCAAAAACTTATTAGCAAATCAAACCTAAATTTTCAAAATTTTCCAAGGTGGCGGCTATCGGCACCTCCGTCGCCCGCCATCCAAGGCCGCCGCGTTTTGTGCACGTGCCAAACGATGCGATCGCCTATTTTGTGATTGGCCATCGTAAGATGGGCAACGGCGGTGGGGGTACGGTACCGTTGGCCCGGTTACGGCACAGTGCGGACGGTGGGCAACAGTCGTCGCGGCAGCGTGAGCAGCAAGAACAACCGCAACCACCAGTCAACAAGCTGAAGACACTGCGTTGTGCGGCGGTGGGAGTGCCAAGGCCAGAGTGAGTGAATTAATTAACAGGTTTTTTTTAATTTTTTCCGAGGGGTATGGGGGCGACATGTTGCGACTTTTGCGGCCAAAACATTTGCGGCCCAGACATTTGCGGCCCGACTTTTACGGCTATGCCCAAAATTGGTTTCAAATTTATATTGAATTAATCCCATATTCCTTAAAAGGCTTAATAGAGGCTAATACATGAATTTTGTTCGAGAATTGCGTTCTTGGAATTTTTGAAAAAAAAAATCAAAAATTATAAAAACACCAAATGAATTACCTTAAGAGCCGAAAATGGTGCTTTCTTCATTATTAATCGTTTTAGGGCATTTGGGATTAAGGCAATACAATTTGAAACCGGTTTTAGACAGCCATAAATGTCAGAACAGCAAAAAAAAAAAATGAAAGCTTTTTTATCCCTTGCAGATACAAATGGCTGAAAGACAATGCCACCTTGCCGTTGGAGCTGTATTCGTCGCGAATTTTGACGAACCCGGACAATGGGTCGTGACATTTGTCTACTTCGAAGACATTGACAAGTTCTCTAAGGGTGTCAATTTTTTTTGAAAGAATTAATTTATTTAGCTGTTCATTCTTGCCGCAGTTTCTGTGCTTTTCATAATCTTCGTGTTCCGTCCAAAAAGACGATTTGATCAGACGACCTCTGGGTAGACCAAAACAGTCAATGTTCGCGTCGGAGAAACAAAGGTGTGCTTGTAGGAATTTTTTATTGTAAAATCGAATGACACGACGTTTTTTTTTTTTGGTTTTTTGCGACCCACTTTCGATTCTTAAAAAAATAAAGGCTTTAGCGTACCGACAAAACAAGGATTTCGTCCATTTAGGCCTGGGTAGGTACGGATAGTAAAAATAGCCCGAACATAATCCAGATCATGAGTCTTGAGCTTACTATATTTTCAGCAATTATTAGGAACAACTCGAGTGAATTTGCGAATTTATATAAAAAAAAATCAAAAATTTACTTTTTGCTTATAATTGAAAAATTTTGATGAAATATATAAATAAATATATCTTCGCTCTTGCCGGCCCTATTTATCTTAAAAAAGATGTAAAAACCCAATTAAAGATTATGAAATTCTTTATTTAATTTTTTTTTTTAAACCAAATAAAAGTTATGAAAAACTCTTTATTTATTTATTTTTTTTAATTTTTTTTTTTTGTATAAAAAAAATTTCTGCAGTAACAACTTGACAGTTTGCCTATTAAATATGCATTTTTTTTTCCTAATCCACAGAATCAAATCAATGGCTCGCCAGCGTGAGCTTGCCAAACTGCCGGTCTGTGTTGTTGGCCTGTCGACCGCATTTGAGGATTCGGTTAAGTGGAGGACGAAGCCGAGAAAGAACGGGATGGCGGCGACCGGACACTGTGGGAGACTCATTCCGACGAGGACATTTTGTTGGAGCAGTCCAGCATGAGTTCCGGGTGCGTTGAGAAAATTTAGCCTAAATGGCTATTTTTGAATAATTTCTTAAAAAGTTAATGAAATTTGATATAAAATCAATTTTTTATTTTCTCCAATTTCTATGGTTTTTATTTTTTTGTTCATTACTTCTGTTTTTAGTGTTTTTTGGCACTATTAGGTGATATTTCAGCTTCTTTCATATTTTATTCCATATTTTCCTAAATTCTAGCATTTTTCTATATTGATATCCATATTTTTGGCAGTTACCGGCTTAGGCACGCGGATGGGAGATTCATCACGCTGTCGCAGATTCATTCAAAAAGGAAACGACCAAAATCAATAGGGATGCCGCCGCGAAGAAAAAAATAGTTGAAAAAATTTTTCCACCTTTTCCTGTGCATTTTTTGTTATTATTTATGTGAAGTAAAACAATGACTGCTTTTCTTTTTGTGTTGTGTTACCATTTAGAAAGCTTGCCACAAAGGTTTCGGGTTCGGTATTTGGATTATTAAATTCATTCGTAATGACTTAAACCTGAACAAATAAAATAGAATTAGTTCCTAGCCTTCATCTAATTTATGATTTAATCATTTTTATGCACAGGACAAAAAATAGATTTTTAAAAATTTTCCTGGCGGGCGCCCTATTTACGTCTTTAAATTGTGCCAAATCATTTAAAAGTGCCGTTTATTTGCCGCAACAAATGCCATTGATTCGGGCAAACAATTCACATTCATTGCTGGAACGTCAATTTTTAAGCCAAAAAATACCCATTGAATTGGGCGGAATGGAAATTGGAAAATTATAAATAAAATGGAAGGTATAAATCTGATATTGAATTGCTTATTTGATTTTCATTTTCGTTTTATGCTTTTATTTAGCGAACTTTAAAAGCGATTTTATGGTGCTTACAAAATTATGGCATCATTGTCAGAACGAGATGAGGAAAAGCCGAATTAAAAATGAAAAATTCGGGAAACAATTATGATTATTATTATAACTTTGATTCCGAATTGTCCCACCGCATTGGTTGGCGGTGGAGAAAACGCGATTCGCCAATGCCAACAGAGTAAAAATGCCGCAGAAAGCGGCGAATGAAAATATTTTTATTTAAAAACCTTTTAACTATTGTTGTTATTATTATTAAAAATTAAATTTTGTGTTACTATGTCTAGGAGTTTGTGTCTGTTTCCATTTATGGCCCCCTATAAATGGTGCTATTGTTCATTTTGGGGTAACTGAGCGGATATTGTCTATAAAGGTGCATAATCAGCAACCAAATGAACAACTAATAATTATACGCACACATCATATAAAAAATGTAGGCATCAGAAAATTAAATTTCCGAAAAAACAATTCCGGAATTCCGGTTTTTTTTGTGATCAGAGATATCGTCTACATCCCTGATACCTACCGTTGAAAATCCTCAAAAAAAGGAAATAAGGGTTCCAACGCATTTTGTCGTCCGCCAGAATTATTAAAAAACAATTTATCTACCTATCTTTTTCCATTAAAAGCAGTTATTTGTTACAGATTCTTGCGGGTAAAAGTTAACCGCAGCTGAGGTAGATTTGACGTGTAAATTTACTCACATTTTTACCTTATTCTTTTACCTAGGGCTCAGCAGGAAACATTACCTCGTTTTCTTGGTACGGACCCCTCCTGGTACCAATTATGCAAAGTTTTGTTACGCCAGATGCTCTTGTGCCGAGCTCACCCATCAGACTGACAACTATGTCTGTTTTTTTTCTTTGCGCATTTGCCATTGAGTGTGAAAATTTGAGACTTAAGGCATCATTTATCGTATGCATTGTTGGCCTTTGTATCCACCCTCAAGTCAATTTTTCTAAATTTTTACCTCAGAGTAGGAAATAAGGACAAAATAAGGATCCTAGGCTCAAATAAGGACAAATCTTAGAAATAGGGGCAAATGGCAACCCTGATTTAATCTATTTTCCATGGGACAAACCCCTAATTTTACAAAATTATTCAAGAGAAAAAAATCATAAGACATTTTGAAAATTTAGCATGATCGGCCTCTCAAAAAAACCCACAAAATGTGGTTAAAGCCTCACATTTTGGAACTCTTAATTACAATGTCGATTAATCATTTGCTTTTAGTAAAATGCTTTATTTCGAATTTAGGAAAAAATTAATAAAAAAATGAAAAACCGAAAAAATTCGAGATTTTTTTTTCAGTATTTTAATAATTTGTTTTAACTGATAAATTAGTATTAATTATCAGTAGGGCTTGGATTTTTAGGCATTAAAAATCTTTTTTTGAAAAATGCTGATTTTTTAACTCGGGTTAGACATGACTTACAGATTTGAAATTTTGCTCAAAAATGCTCTGGCCCTAGACCTAACCTCCTACAAAATTTCAAAGGATTTGATGGGCGTAAAATTTTTTTAAGAAAAACTGCAGCAAATTAATTCAACTTTATAAAACTTGACAAGTTGGAACATGTTGATTTTTGTAAAAAAGTTTTAGGAGAATGAAAAATTTTAAAATTTGTCAAAGGGTAGGCCTAATGCCAAAGTATTTTTGAGCAAAATTTCAAATCTGTACGTTATGTCTAAGTCGAGTTAGAAAATCAGCATTTTTTGGAAAATATATTTTTAATGCCTAAAAATCCAAGCCCTAATAATCAGGGCTGGCAAAAATATGCAAATTATTAAAAAATATTTTTCCCCATAATTTTATACCAGAAAATTTTGCACTTTTTGAGCCAATTTTAGTCAAAATCACATAGAAAATATACAAGTAAGCAAATATTTTTTTGAAATTAAATTTTGGACAAAAAATATATATTCAGAATTTTTATGAGTTTTCGTTTGTAACTTTTTTTTATAGATTATTAAATTTTTTATTTCTTTTACATATTAGGACCTCTAATCAGAATTTCTGATATTGCAAAACATTTTTAAATCGAAACATTATTGTTAGGGAAATATTTGAAATCAGATATTTTAATTTTTCCTATTTCGAACCTCCAATCAGAATATGTCTGGATATGGCAGAACATTTTAATGAAAATATTTCGAGAATAACAAAACTTATTAAATCAGAATTAGATATAACAGACATTTTTAAACCAGAACTTTCTGATATAGAAGCATATTTTGAGTCAGAATTAGAGTTGGAACCCCAACCCCGACCCTGACGCTTCCAACCCCGACCCCGACCCTCAACCTTGTGGCTTTTATAAAAAATCTTTGATTAACCCATAGATTAAAAATTTTTTTTTGAATAATCAATTAATTTCTTGCAATTATTTAAAAAAAAAATCGCGATATTAAAATAATAAATTAATTCAGGATTCGGATCAGTCGAGCTCAATTTCAAAGTACATAAGGGGGAAAATTTGTAATTTAAAGAACACACAAAATTTTTATCATAAGCAATAAAAAGGGTTGATATATTCAAATTTTTAGATTTTTTCATCAAAGGGGGGGGGGGGGGCGGAGGCGGGTTGCCGATAAGCGCTGCCGGGAAAAAATTTAAAAATTGGAGTATATTTAAATAACAGAATTTGCACCAAAAACCAAATTTTTGTGGATTTTTTGGGTGCTGGTGCGTTTCTTAAAAACTGCCAATTTCACTGATTTTTCGACTAAATCTTATCATAACTTTTCTCAGAAGCTACCAAATTAAACAATCTTGGTATTGAAAAATAGCCAATGAGTTGTTCAAATAGCTTGCTAAATTTCAAAAAATTTCATTAATTTATTCAAGAGTTATGGCAATTTTTTGTGCTTGTTTGGTTCCATCTTTTTTAAGCCTTAATGAAATTTTTTGATATTTAGTAAGCTAATAGAGCAATTCAAGGGCTATCTTACAATACCAAGAGTGTTTTATTTGGTTGTTTCTGAGAAAGTTATGATAAGACTTAGTCGAAAAATCAGTGAATTGGCAGTTTTAAGAAACGCGCATGCATGGCAGTTTTTAAGAAACGCGCCAGCACCGATTTTTTGTTAGATTTGGAGAAACCCTAAGCAATTGGGGTACGGTGGTGATAGGCGCCACCGGGAATTTTTTCAAAATGGGGGAATTTGTTAACAGATTTTGTCTTTTGGACAAAAAGCCAAAAATTTTGATTTTTTCCCATGAAATTTCATTTTCTTTTTCTGTTTAGCGAATACAAAGCAAATATTTGAAAAGTATGAAATTGTTTTTGGTCTCTAAAATAATGCAATTTGGCATTATTAATCGAATTTAACCCACTTATATTCAGTGGTAATTGGCACGAAAAAATACAAATTTTTATTTAGTTAATTTTTTAATTTTCTGTTAATTATCTCTTATTATATAGATAATTGGGCACGAAAAAATTGTTCTTAATTAATGACTATGGCCTGACAATACTTGGACAATTATGTAATGATCCGCACCAATTGCTCCACATAATAACCCATCCGAGCATGACAAAATTTCATAAAAAAATTAGTGGGTGGTCGGTGAGATGAGATTTGGGAGGAGTCTGCTGTTGGCAAAAGTTAATGAGCTTGACAAACTTCATTTTTTTATTCAATTTTCAACAAAGAAATTCCTTTGGCGCAAAATCCCTACAAGCGTTTTTTTTTTGTACAATTTTGTGACAGGCCTTTTGGTCCCGACCATTTGGTCCCTTAATCTAAGAAAGAACTAATTAAATTTTCAATTGCACATAGACATGGGAATGATAATTTAAAAAAAATAGGCTATCACAATTCTTCTGCCGCCCTCCACCGATAATTCAGAAAGTAAAACAAAAAACAATTTTCATATTGAGTGTTAGGGAAGTCGACCCAACTATTCGAGATCGGAAAAGGACGGGTCCTTGCCAGTATTTTACCGGGATACAGACCTAATCCGGGTATTGCGAAAAAGTGACCAAATCTGAAAAACTTAAAATAATTTTCTTTTTTATATTTATTTTTTTTCCAAACCTAAAAATTCGACTTGTTTTGTCCTAATAGCAGTCTAAAATATTTTTTTATTTTTTGTTTTTCTCCTCTCATTTAATTAGCGAAAGTCTCAAAACCATGCAATTTTTTGCTTCCTCATCATTATGATTAAATTTTTTAACATTTAATTATAATCGTGCTATCTAAATATAAATGCTATTTAAAACGTGTCAGGTGTTTTCGACAGTGATTGATTTCGACAGTGAATTCTATAACGGTAAAAAATACTGATTACAAAAGTTTCGTGAATTGAAAAGGTTGATCTTCTATTTGGAACACCTAGTTAACTGAAACAAAGCGATTAAGTACTTTTTTCAAAAAAAAATGGTAGCAGCAGATTTGTGGCACACCCGACTTGCTGAATTCCAAATCAATCCGTGAATGGAATAAGGGGCCGTATGAAAATGAAGTCGAAATATCGGACGGCATCCTATTCGTACTGGTGGATTCGTATTGTCCCGAATCGTACTTTGTAGCAGAATTCGAAAACCTCGAACTTCTAGAATTAATAATAGCTTGTACTTGTCCTTTTCACTTTTAAATTATCAATTATATGTCAAAAAAACAACATTTTACTGTCGAAATCAACCACTGTCGAAAACAACACTGTCGAAAACTAACAGCACCATTTAAAATCTCTATTATCTTTTCATTTTATTTTTTAAAAATGATTGGGTACTGTCGAATTCAACTACTGTCGGTATCACTTTTCTGGCGAATTCACATACAGACAGCGAAAGATGGGCGAAATAGTTTACTGTCGAAATCCATTACTGTCGAAATCCACTGTCGAAATCACCTACTATCGAAATCAACCATTGTCGAAATCACATAGCGCCCTTGCAATATCCGTACTTCGCCCACACTTGCACTATTCGTACTTCGCACCTTTCTAAACATATGACCATTACTGAATATGAAAATATTTTAATTGTTGGACAAAACCATCCCAAAAAAATATTTAAATGCCTATTTCAATCTGTCTATGTATTATTTTTATTTTATTTTATTTAATTCATTTAACGCATTAAAAAATAATTTAAGGCTAGCATTAGCCCATAATTTGACCTTTTCAATATTGACCAATTACTTCGAAAGACAAATAACTCAAAAATTGGCATCCTCATTTTTCTGAATGCTATTAAAATTTTCATACATAAAATAATAATTACATCGTGCTTTATCTCCGTGTTGGTCATTTGCCCTACATAAACCTCATCAAATCTGTGCGTTTTAAGTTCCCTATTTTTTGTTAAAAACAACGGATTGGTCACCACCATTTTACTACGCCTCTGAAAATGGTAATGGTGGTGGAAGGTGTTGATGATCCGCCAGCCGACCGCCCCTCATTCTCCACACTTATTTTTGATCATCGTTGTCGCGCGACTGGTTGTTTGTTGTTCCAGCCGAGCCGGCGGCTGTGTGGTGTGAGGGATTATTGAGGGATTTATGGGAATATTATTTTGATGATAGTGTGTGATGTGTTAAGTTGTGAAATTGTCCATTGTACATATATATAAATGTTCTTTTCTCACTCAATTCCCCATTTTTTATAACGATTCTTCATTTATCTAACACGGTAAAGGGTTTAAATCTAAACAAAATATTCGAATCTAGACAGGCCCACCACGGAATGCCTCGGGGTTACCCGACAATTGAAAATTTTAATGAGTTTTCTGCTTGATGCCTACACTGAATTTTTTTTCAGCTTATCGTCTGATACTTAACCTAGCCTTTTTTTCGACCCGGCACTTTCTGTGATACACATCCGCTATTGTACTTTTTTGGTGTCAATCCTGCAGAATGGGGGTCCCTAATCCCCATATACCAATTTTGGGCTCAAAATAAAAAAGCTAAATTAAGGACCCCCATTCTGCAGGATTGCCTTTTTGGTTCTATTTTAAATACATTCTCTTTTTTAATACAAAAACTATTTTTTGTATTCCACCAATCTTACCACCATGGACACCGTAATGCAGAGTCAAATGGACACCGTAATCCATTCATTGCGACAACGCTTTCGACAAACTCGCAGCTCTTCGCGCTCCTCATCACGATTGCAACAACACCATGACGACAGCAGGTTGGACGCGTACACGCCCGACTTGATGAGCCCGGCGATGTACACCGCTTCCACCTCGCAGGCACCAACTCCTCTGCCAACGAAAAACACATGCGCAGCCGCCGACAGGATGTGGCAACGCGGCAGTTCCGTGAAGTCGCGCAACTCGTTGAAGCTGCTGAAACGAAAACTTTTTGGCGGCACCTCCAAAAATGGCACAAATGCACACGCAGGAGAAGCGAACATTTCGGTAAATTTGGCCATAAAAAGCCGCACTGTCAGTTTATAAACATCAAGTTAATTCTGTACTTTTAGAGTTTGCTACCCCCCCCCCTCCCTGAATGTTATTTATTGATCACGAATTAGGAAAAGGAAACCCGAAAATATTGTAAACCTATTTAAGGCTGCTCCTATCGGAGGAAAACCTTGTTTGGACTGCTCCGTCTTCTCCTCAAATTGGAGCATTTAATAGTGGCCCAAATATTCCGCGACGTCGAAACTCGGCTCGTCTTCGTGAGCTGCAGCGCTTGCTTCGGGCATACCATGAACAACGGAACGGTTGGACATCGACACCAAGCAGTCCAAGGACCAATCGCCGTCCATTGCAAATGGAACAACCGTCTCCAAGCATAACATATCATGCTACAAATTTTGATCGGCCCAGCAGACAAACAGTACATATGCCAGTGGAGAGACTGAGTTATTGTCGCGGTGAACTTGGCCCTGAACGGCCTGTGGTCCTTGAACCGCTTCCGGATCAACAAAATTACCCTAATTATCCTTACACCGGATCAAATGTGATGAGGCGGCAAGTGAATTTGTCAGAATTGGAATTGGCACTTTTGAATAATGCCAATCCGTCATGCCCACCAACCTTGATCACAAACTCCAGTCAATCCGTATCACCACCACAACCATATGCAACTGTTCAAACTCAGCCAGGAACATTTGAACGAGCTACAACAGTCGTTGAGGAAAAGCATGCTTATCTCGCAGCACAGCAGCATCAAATCACTGCGTCGTCGAAAGAACTACGGTATCAGGGTGCGACGACAGTAACTTCGACAACCTATTTTCCATCATGGGCACCCCCACCACAGAACGACTTTTTGTCAAAAAATCAGACTCCAACAGGGGCAATAATTGATTTGCCGTCAATGAGTCCATCACCTTACGAACAAATCCGGTCATATGTGGCACCTCAAGCAATGATGCCGAAATCAAATGTTCAAATAAGCAACCAAATCATCATTGATCAGAAAACACGAAAAGATTTTGGTGAAAGATCAACAGAGAAGCACAAGCAGAAAAAGAAAAAACGTAGAAACAAGACAGAAGAACTGCCAAAATTTCACAGTACGATTGAGCCGTACACAGAAGATCAAAGTCGTCAAATTTCTGACACGCTACCGATTGTTCAATTGGATGATTCATATCCCAAACTGGAAAAGGCTGAACAGATTGCCAAAATGTGCACAAAAAGCGGTCGATCAAATATTTTATCGCTCGGACTTCATCAACTGATACAACGGCATCGTCATCAAAATAATCAATTCCAATCAAATCAACCAAAACAACAACAACAACAGAGTGCTGTTGTTGCAGAACCTTTGCTGAAGTCCGCTCGGTCAGAACCCCGTCTTGCGTCACGGGCCAACCGGCGTGAGCATTGGCTGTTGATGAGCCGTCCCGAGTTGCCCGGCTCCACATTTCTGTCTCCTACCCCATCATTTGCTGCACTAGAGCATTTGGACCGTCTCCGTGATCGGATCAGCGAAACAAAGTGGAGGAATGCCAAATGCTATAATTTTTGAGATTTTTAAAAGAAAAAAAGATTTTTTTGAGATATGTGACAGCCGTTTTTGAGTCGCGCGGTGGACTTGGCCCCGTGTTGAATGATGTGCAAGCCGAGCTGGAGCATTGGTTGGGCGACACATCCAAGTTGTTTGCCATCGCTTGTGAGGTGCATTGGTCGGTTCCCGAGCGTTTCAGGAGTCGTCAGATGGAAATTGAGTAAGTTTTTTTTCCATAAATTTATGGGGCCTAAATTTACACCAATGATCAGGTAAAAATCTTAAAAATTTTGATAAACCTAGACCCCTATACTTTGGCTTCGATATCTAAAAAAAACTTGCCGTGGGCATTGCCATAAAATTGTTTTGCCATTTGAAGACTTAAACAATGCTTACACGCGGTGCTGCGTCTGAACAATCGACGCGTGCTGAGCCTTAATGATGGCAATGAAGCGGAGCAGCAGGCGACAAGCCCGGCAGTTAGCCCCTCGGACAGTCCATTTTTGATGGCACGCGGACAACGGCACCGTTCCTACTCGACCCATTCACTCAACAATCGACCAACAGTCGGCGGCGGTCGACCATTTCCCATAGCGTTGGCACGTTCCAAGACGGAAGAGTCATGCATTCGTGATGCCGAATTGGATGCATTCCAGGGTTCGTGAATGCTCAAAAATAGTGCCATAAAGGGGTAGTAATGCATTACACTTTCAAAAGGTATTTATCGTCGTTTCTATCCCGCATTGCTTCCGCTCCAAGACCCGGCAACCGTTAAGGCACATCAGGTAAAGCGACAGTCCTAACCTTTTTTTATTAAGAATTTTGTTACAAATATTCTTAGATTGGTTATAGGGTGCTCTAGGCAGGGACGTATCCCGGGATTGGGTCTGGGGGCGGGGGTTCTGGGGGGGATACTGGGGGGGGGGGGGGGGAAGTCAATTTTTTAATGGTGTATTGATTTTTTTCCCTTACCGAGGGGGGTCTTGGGGGGGTTGGGGGCGGGGGGCGGGGTACGTACCAGGGATGCAGCCGATTTCCGATTTCCGGTTTTCCGATTTCCGATGTTTTTGGGACCGGAATTCCGATTTTCCGATTTTCCGATTTCCGATATTTTTGGGGAAAAATCGGAAAAAATCGGAATTAATTTTCTCAAAAATAAATAAAAATTTTCGAAAAATGAGAAGTTTTTGGTCAAAAAAAAAAATTTATAAAAAAAATTTAGTAATTTTGTAGAAAAAAAATTTCCGATTTCCGATTTCCGATGATTTTTGGACCGGAATTCCGATTTCCGTTTTCCGAAGAATTTTTCGGCATCGGAATTCCGGTTTTCCGATTTCCGATTTTTCAAATCAGAGATCGGCTGCATCCCTGGTACGTACCCCGTGTACTGCCGCCCCCCATGGATACGTCCCTGGCTTTAGGTGCCCGCTCCCGTACTGTTCTTGATTTTAATTAAAATCTTCATCAAACCTTATAATTTTCAGGAATCAATTATACAAAAAATTTTTTAATTTTCCAAAAAAGCCATAAAAAATTGATTAAAGCAATAAGCACAGTTAAACAAATTGATGGTCGTACAAACAATCAAAAAAGGGTTATTGGACATTGGAAAATCTGACGGACGAACGGAAAGCGCCGTTGGTTCCGGACCCGGCACGTTTCCTGTACCAACCAGAACAGCCGGCACAGTTGGTACGAAAGTCGCTGGTTGCGCTTAACATGGCGGTTCTGCGAATGGTCGGCGACGAGCGCGACTATGACGCGGATGAAGCGCGTGTAAAGCAGGCAAAAATACCTGGCCTGAAGGAAAGTGATCTATGATGAAGGGAAAGTATGATCAATTAATTAAGCGATCAAAATTAATATTTGCCTTATGCTTTAGTAGAAAAGACAATCGCATTTATGTGCAAAATAAATTTGTTCCAATTTTATTCCAGTAAATATTTTAGTATTTACCTAATCCCCAGAAATTTGTTTTTGTTTTTTCTTGCATTTTTCTCAAAGTTCATATTACATATTGTATTAAACAAAACTTAAATTAATAATAGCTTGTACTTGTCCTTTTCACTTTTAAATTATCAATTATATGTAAAAAAAAAATTTTTACTGTCGAAACCAATCACTGTCGAAATCAACACTGTCGAAAATTAACACGCCCGAATCCGGGCCCTAATTCTTCTAATTTTTTGTATATTTGTTGATGAAGAACTTTTTAAACAAAACAAAAAAAAATTCAAGATTTTTTTTTTGGCACACTAACTACACAAGTGTTTTATTTATACAAAACCATCACTGCAACATAAATCATCATTATGAAATAATAAGATATGGTGAATACATCGAGATTTGTGAATATAGATCATTGACAATTAGCGAGATCAATATAATACATAACTGGGCGTACAATGAGTAACAATAATAAATTCGGCAATTTTTAGTTGAGGGGTTAGAAATTTTCAAATTTTAGTCATTGAAAACCCCTATGGTTTTCAAAAATATCATAAAACCACCAACTAAATAAGTGCCATACATTCAAACAAAACGCATATCAACTCAACCGCCGAAACATTAGTGTGTGATACATCCATCATCAACGCCGAAAGATCCAACGTCCGAATTCGCTGAATGCTGCTTGCACCAAGTATCCATAGATTTGCTGAAGTCGCATGTCTGCCTGTGCTCCGTCTTGCGCATTCTGGTCCTGGGCTCTTCCAATTGTTTCTGCCAATATCTCCATTGTTGAGCCGGTCCAGCGACGTTGTGACCCTCCCAAGTTGCGCACTGATCTGAAAACAAAAAAGTTAAACCACAAAATATCATTGAATTTCATTTACTTCCATAAGACTCTGTAACATGTTCCCCAGTTGCTGTTGAACATCATCTTGTCCTGTGCCACCGCTTGTCTGTGTGCCGTCATCGGAACTGCTGTCGTCGCTGTCAGAAGAGTCGTCTCCAGTTGAGTTGTCGTCTTCTTCTTGCCACTGTTCTCCATCATCCGCGTCGTTGTTGTCCACGATTGATGTGTTGTCAGGTGGCATTCCGTCCTCTCCACTGTTCGCTTCATTGTTGCGTTTGACCAATTGCAGTTTTCGGCGGTCCTCTCGCACCATGACGAATTATGGAATAGGAATTACTCTATAAAAAATAATAATTGTTGTGGAGAAAAAAGAAATAAATGATGAATTCTTAATATTTTCTTATTTATATACTAGTTCGAGATTACACATACGAAGTAAAATAAGTAATCGTATTTAAACATGGACTAGGACGGGCCATTTGAGTCGGGCCGTTTGAGTATCTTTGTCCTTTTTTATAATTTTTTCAAAACTTTGAATGCATGGGGAGTTTAAAAAAGCGTTCTTTTTTTCGCGTGGGAAAGTCGCACTTCGTTTCATTTCATCCCCAACCCATTATTCCTGCGTCCTTTCCCCTGAATTTCAAAACCAACGTTCGTTTGTTGCTTTTTTGGCCAAGTCTGTTAACGTGGCAAAAGCCCCATACCGAACTCACTTAAAAAAATTTGTTTTGTTTCAAATTCTGTCATTTCCTCATTTCTATTCGCCAGCACAATCATCCAAATTGATGCCCTGCTGACGCCCACCTTTTCATGGAGCAATGCATTGTTGGGATCAGCACAACATTATTGGGTGATTGTGGTGGACTCTGATGCGAATATCATTCTTCATTATGAGAATTTTTTGCTCACCAAGAAAATTGTACGTTATCAAATTTAAAGGGGAGGATAGATTGTCACACACACACAAAAAAATATATATTTCAATTGCTCCCATTCTCTAATTTTTGTTACCCAACACCAATCACTCCATTGTCATTCATTTGTTTGACATTATTATTGTTTGCGTTCACATAACAGGCACTCTCGGGTGAACCACAACGATTGATCTTCACAATTCCGATCAATGAGGACCAAATACAACATTCCTATTTGCTCCGAGTGGCCAGCGATGAATTTGTGTTGGATGACACTGTTGTGCAACTGTCATTGGCTCGCAGCATTTTGCCCTCAACAATAAAACCGCACACCGGTGCGTCTTGAAAACAGCAATAAAAAAAAAATTTTTTATTTTTATTTTACAATTCACTGTTCTAATGCTCAGTTAAGTAGCCAAGTATTATGATAATTCGGGAGGGGGGACGAAATGCTCACATAAAAATAAGCCAAGGATTATTTAGTTTGCTTGTTTTAATTTTTAAAAGGCTTGTCATTTTTTCATCATTGTAAGGTAAAAAAAGAAAGGAGATCATTTTACTAAAAAAGTTATTAAAAAATTATAACTTTTTCGCACTAAACACAGAGCTTTATGCGACGGATGAGAATGCACTGGTTGGTGCACGGAACCCCGACATTTGCGGCCCCGACATTTGCGGCCCAACCCAGAAAACGATATTTTCGGCCAACAAAACGCCAAATTTTGTTCTTTTTCTTAATTTTATGTATAAAAACGGTAAAGTTTAAAAAACAAAATCAATTTTAACCACATAATCAAATTCTTTTAACATCAAATGTTCAGAACTTCTAAGCTACCAATCCTGTATTTCTGAATCTGCAGTCGGTACTGCAAAGCCCTAATGTGTCGCAATAAAGTTTCATCATCTCTATCTAATAATACACTAATAATCACAAGAACAAAGAGTGATGATCACCCTATTGTTCCAAAAACTGAACACTTTATTGTCTCTGAAACTAAGAGAGCTGTTTCTGTTAAAGTTACTCAGTTGCTAACACTTTCGGGTAAAACAGGACGTAGTGTATCCAAAATGCTGAAATTTTTCAAATGGAACAAAAGGACAAAAATAAATTGGGTAAAGGATGCAGCCGATTTCCGGTTTTCCGATTTCCGATGTTTTTGGGACCGGAATTCCGATTTTCCGATTTCCGATATTTTTGGGGAAAAATCGGAAAAAATCGGAATTAATTTTCTCAAAAATAAATAAAAATTTTCGAAAAATGAGAAGTTTTTGGTCAAAAAAAAAAATTTATAAAAAAAATTTAGTAATTTTGTAGAAAAAAAATTTCCGATTTCCGATGATTTTTGGACCGGAATTCCGATTTCCGTTTTCCGAAGAATTTTTCGGCATCGGAATTCCGGTTTTCCGATTTTTCAAATCAGAGATCGGCTGCATCCCTGGTACGTACCCCGTGTACTGCCCCCCCCCCCCCATGGATACGTCCCTGGCTTTAGGTGCCCGCTCCCGTACTGTTCTTGATTTTAATTAAAATCTTCATCAAACCTTATAATTTTCAGGAATCAATTATACAAAAAATTTTTTAATTTTCCAAAAAAGCCATAAAAAATTGATTAAAGCAATAAGCACAGTTAAACAAATTGATGGTCGTACAAACAATCAAAAAAGGGTTATTGGACATTGGAAAATCTGACGGACGAACGGAAAGCGCCGTTGGTTCCGGACCCGGCACGTTTCCTGTACCAACCAGAACAGCCGGCACAGTTGGTACGAAAGTCGCTGGTTGCGCTTAACATGGCGGTTCTGCGAATGGTCGGCGACGAGCGCGACTATGACGCGGATGAAGCGCGTGTAAAGCAGGCAAAAATACCTGGCCTGAAGGAAAGTGATCTATGATGAAGGGAAAGTATGATCAATTAATTAAGCGATCAAAATTAATATTTGCCTTATGCTTTAGTAGAAAAGACAATCGCATTTATGTGCAAAATAAATTTGTTCCAATTTTATTCCAGTAAATATTTTAGTATTTACCTAATCCCCAGAAATTTGTTTTTGTTTTTTCTTGCATTTTTCTCAAAGTTCATATTACATATTGTATTAAACAAAACTTAAATTAATAATAGCTTGTACTTGTCCTTTTCACTTTTAAATTATCAATTATATGTAAAAAAAAAAATTTACTGTCGAAACCAATCACTGTCGAAATCAACACTGTCGAAAATTAACACGCCCGAATCCGGGCCCTAATTCTTCTAATTTTTTGTATATTTGTTGATGAAGAACTTTTTAAACAAAACAAAAAAAAATTCAAGATTTTTTTTTTGGCACACTAACTACACAAGTGTTTTATTTATACAAAACCATCACTGCAACTAAATCATCATTATGAAATAATAAGATATGGTGAATACATCGAGATTTGTGAATATAGATCATTGACAATTAGCGAGATCAATATAATACATAACTGGGCGTACAATGAGTAACAATAATAAATTCGGCAATTTTTAGTTGAGGGGTTAGAAATTTTCAAATTTTAGTCATTGAAAACCCCTATGGTTTTCAAAAATATCATAAAACCATGCCATACATTCAAACAAAACGCATATCAACTCAACCGCCGAAACATTAGTGTGTGATACATCCATCATCAACGCCGAAAGATCCAACGTCCGAATTCGCTGAATGCTGCTTGCACCAAGTATCCATAGATTTGCTGAAGTCGCATGTCTGCCTGTGCTCCGTCTTGCGCATTCTGGTCCTGGGCTCTTCCAATTGTTTCTGCCAATATCTCCATTGTTGAGCCGGTCCAGCGACGTTGTGACCCTCCCAAGTTGCGCACTGATCTGAAAACAAAAAAGTTAAACCACAAAATATCATTGAATTTCATTTACTTCCATAAGACTCTGTAACATGTTCCCCTGTTGCTGTTGAACATCATCTTGTCCTGTGCCACCGCTTGTCTGTGTGCCGTCATCGGAACTGCTGTCGTCGCTGTCAGAAGAGTCGTCTCCAGTTGAGTTGTCGTCTTCTTCTTGCCACTGTTCTCCATCATCCGCGTCGTTGTTGTCCACGATTGATGTGTTGTCAGGTGGCATTCCGTCCTCTCCACTGTTCGCTTCATTGTTGCGTTTGACCAATTGCAGTTTTCGGCGGTCCTCTCGCACCATGACGAATTATGGAATAGGAATTACTCTATAAAAAATAATAATTGTTGTGGAGAAAAAAGAAATAAATGATGAATTCTTAATATTTTCCTATTTATATACTAGTTCGAGATTACACATACGAAGTAAAATAAGTAATCGTATTTAAACATGGACTAGGACGGGCCATTTGAGTCGGGCCGTTTGAGTATCTTTGTCCTTTTTTATAATTTTTTCAAAACTTTGAATGCATGGGGAGTTTAAAAAAAAAATAATTTTAGTGTGATTTGTTAAC
Organism: Heterodera filipjevi; assembly: GCA_039877585.1. Taxonomy (NCBI): domain Eukaryota; kingdom Metazoa; phylum Nematoda; class Chromadorea; order Rhabditida; family Heteroderidae; genus Heterodera; species Heterodera filipjevi. The sequence continues at coordinate 8,613,087 of JBDPZO010000004.1, read as the reverse complement.
AGATTTTGACTAAAAAATGGTCAATTTTGAAAAATTAATTGACAATTATTTTAGAGACATAAAGCCACAAATTTTAAATTTTCCCATGAACATTGTTTACATTGGCGCACCCACGAAATGTCGATTCCACGAAATGTCGACTAAGCCAAAAACCCACGAAATGTCGACTCAGCCAAAAATCCACGAAATGTCGACTCAGCCAAAAATCCACGAAATGTCGCCTCCACGAAATGTCGACTCCATAAAATGTCGACTCGGCCAAAAACCGAATACTTTCGATTAATTTAATCCCCGCAAGGTTCGATGTTCGAAATAGATGTCTAATTGAGTTCGAAAAAAATGGGAATGACTTTTTGAACATAAGTTTTGGGTGAGTCGACATTTCGTGGATTTTTAGCTTAGTCGACATTTCGTGGATTTGTGGCTTAGTCGACATTTCGTGGAATCGACATTTCGTGGGGAGGCGAAATAAATGTTTATTTTTTATCGGTATTATATTAGCTTAATTTGAATTTTTCTGCCCTTAATCATAAAAAAAAACCTCGACTTTTTCATTAAACCAAAAACTTTCATTTTCTTAAAAAATATGGGGGCCCAAACCGCAATATTTCAACCTTTTTCGTTAACATTTAAGCTTGATCTCGATAACAAATTTTAAAAACCATTTTTCTCAGCTTTTCTATGTTTCGGTGTTTTAAAATTAAACACCAAATTTGGCAGAATTGGATTATGCTCAACAAAAAATAATTGCAAAACGCCAACGCATTTTGTCGCCCGCCACTTTGAAAAAGAAAAGTCGCTTATTTTTTTTGCTAAGGGAAGCTCTTAATTAATTCTCAATAATTGAGCACCCCAGCCCTCAACAAGATGCCGTCCATTAGCAAGCAAATTAAACAAATAATCCGCGTTAATCCCTCCCACACCCTCCGACTCGCTTCATTAGTCAACCAATTTTTAAATTACTTTTTAATGCCAATTTACTCGAGTTTTTCTACGTACCTTTTCCGCCCCCTCCCTCCCCGCCTCTCTCTCTAAGACTTTTGTGGTGAAAGGGCGGGGGTGAGGAGATTATGTGCCAAATGGATTAAATGTCGGATAAAACTGCTTCCTTAGGGCACATCCGACCATTTTGTATGGCTTTTTTTTCGTTCACAATAACAGGAAATTTCTCTCCGTCCTTTAATTTGCCAATTTCCGAATAAATAAAGAGATAAATTTCTTATTCATACAGTTTGGCTCCGCTTTAGGGGTGGTAACGATGTCGAATGAAAAAATAGAAAATCGGGAGATCAGATACTCAATTTTTGAGAAATCGCAATTTCATTGCCAATATAACAGAATTCGTAAAATGTCCAATCGTCGAATTTGGCCCCCAAAAATCGTAAACCTCTTACCGGCGTCTAAAAAGGTTATCTTAAAGTGGAATTCTGACCCAAATTAATCAATAGGAAACTGCGCCAGGTTTTTTTTCTCTACAACTGTTAAATCCCGTTCCGTGAAGGTGTCTTATTATTTTTTATTATCATTAGAGCAACCGTTTTGTGGCATATGCCTTTTTTTCTGCGCACTAATTTCGATATATTAAGCATAAATAACACGTTCCACTTGGTTTGAAGCTTCTACCATGACTTTTATAATGCCCTTTTCGGGATTTTCGTGCCCTAAGTACCCTTTTTGGCCTTTTGCCATTTTGGTGCCCTTTTTGGCATTTTTGGGTGTCTTTTTTCAGAATTTTGAAAAAATGGCAAAAAAATGAAAAATTGACCCTTTAAAAAAAATCTTCTCATTTTTTGTTACAAAATCTTTAAATTATTTCGCTTATATTCTGTGATAGGGAAAAAAGGGTTTCTATGTGATTTTGATTAAAAAATTGCTTTAAAAAAAATTTTTAGCTTTCAAACGGCATAAAAAATTTTGCGTTCAAAAATTTTAAATGCCCTTTTCGGGATTTTTGGTGCCTTTTTTTCCGGACTCTAATAATCCCATATACGCAAAGGACTGACATTAAAAGGACAATACATATTTATGTAATAAGCTTCCGTTTTTTGCAATTTTTTGGTGCCCATTATAGTGCCCTATTCGCGATTTTTGGTGCCCTTTTTTGGTTGCGCTAATTATCATACATTATAAATTTATAATTTAGATTTGAAAGCATTTTTGCTAAGCTATTAAGAAATGGTTAAATCACTTTCGCTTTTATCTCTTCTAATGATCATCACCATTGCCCTGCTGTTGTTCAGCATTCAAAGTCAGCAGGGCGCAGGAGTTGAAGCATTTCTGCTAAGCCATCGAAATTTGGTAATAATTGAATTATTATTTTTTTCAATAATTGAAGTAAAGAAAACAAAATGAAAAAATGCTAAATTGTATAAAATAAAAATTTTAGCTTATCGACAATGAAAAAATGAACAATATTTTCATTTCTCAAATAAAGCCAAATCATTCAATTTTGAGACAATCAAATATTAAAAAGTAAAATAATTTTCAAGCTTTTTTAATACATTACTTATTTTGGCATATTTTGTTTTTATTGGCTTTTTATGCTGAAATTTATTTGTACAGGAAACCAATTAATTAACCATTAACTGATTAAATATTGTAAAAATATTTTCACTAAAAATCAACCATTTTTAGTTGGTTCCTTTTGCGTCCACTAAAATGGGCAACCATCCGCTCAAGTTTGACAGCAACACCCGCAACAAAAACAACAACAACAACAACATTGATACTTTTGGGCATCCTTTTGGCAATCTTTTTATGCCAAAGGCCTTTTGGTCAAGAGATGATGACATTCTTGGTGCCAAGAATGGTGTAAAATTGGCGACAAATCATGACAATTTGTCTATTGTGGATGATGCCACCACACGGCCGCGTGTGCATTCACGCCGAAAGCGAATGCATCAATTGTCTTCCCTGCGGCGCTTTGGCATTGGCATACGACGCCCGACAATGGCACTGCTTAAACAGCTCATCGTGGAACACCGGCAGCCAAAATGGCATTTGCCAACCAAATGGACTTCGTTCGATCTTCTTTGGATATTAATGAGGAATAACTGATTAAAAAGTTATGATGCTTGACACCGACAATTACTCGAGACTCGGGATTGAGACCAAAAAAAAGCCGAGATTTTACGCGAGTCGAGAGCGAGTTTTTACGTTAAATAGCATCGTCCCTTTTTGAAAATATACAATTTTTATTCATCTTACTATAATATGTATGTGTTATTTTATTTCGCCATGTACAGTGTATCACTGAGCTATTTTTGTTGTACTATATTTTGAAAATAAAATTATATAAAAAGACAGTTTGACTAGTGCCTTGGTAGAGTTAGTTGGGTGAATCATTCGGCCATGTTCTATGAAATTCATTATTTGATCATGTCCTTGCTAATTGCATACTTATATACCCCTTATACCCTTATTATCCCCCCCCCCCTCTATTATGGCCAAGTAACATTCCTCTATGACATGTTGGCCTCCTCATCCTCCCCCCACCAACAAGTAGTGCTTTGTTCTGCCCTGGTACCAATTATGCAAAGTTTTGTCACGCCAACTGACCTTTTGTCGAGCTGGCCCATCAGACTGACAGAGCGATGTCTGTTTTTCTTTGGGCATTTGCCATTGGGTGTGAAAATTTGAGACTTAAGGCATCATTTATCACATGTCCACACCCTCACCTTGAAAAGTGCCAATTATGCTGCTGCATTTTTCCGCATCAATTAACTCTCCACTCCCTTCTTTGTCACCATGGCCTCCTCACATGCTCCTCCTTTTTCCAATTTATGACAAATTGCCAATTTATTAAATGTCATTGGACAAATGAACTTTTTTTGATCAAAGCTGTCATATGACACTTTCTTGGCGATTTTTATTCTGTTTTTGCGCGAAAATTTAATTAATTTTCCCAATAAGCAAATTTACTCCTAAAATGAAGTAAACAAGCAAAAAAGGAGCGGTTTTTTTGTTTTTGGAAATTTTCGTCACAAGAGAAGGGTTCAGAAAATTGTTGTGATTGAGTTTTATATATTTTCCGTGGGACATATGCCAAGACAAAAGATTCGTCATTTTATTACATAATTAATACATTTATTATTTTGGGCCAAAATAACCCATTATTTGGAGCAGATGTTTCCATGAGCATATAAAAATGAACATTTGTTGCCCAGATAAACATTTCCCCTTGTTACATACATACTTATTATTATAAATGTGGACAATATTAAAATAGTGAATTTACAAAAATAGCTTTTGATAAAGAAAAATTCAGTGACATACTGTAATCCCCAATTATAGCCTCGGTGGGGACTGAATTTTAAGGGGAATACGGTAATTAATTTATGAACAAAAAAAAATTTATTAAATAAATACTTACGAGTCTGATTTCCTAAATAGCTTTTATATTCAGGGTTTTCGATGGTTGATTTTTAATGGTGACCGTTAAAATTCAAAACCGCTATCCGGAATTTGGGTTTTCCTTGCCCCAGACTTACCGACATACAAGCCAAAGGGGAGTTCTAAAGCGGATCCTATACTCTGTACGGTTCGAGTAATTTAGAAATTTTCAAGGTTTTATCCGGACAGCTTAAATTTATTGTGTTGGTTGTTCCCGCTTGGAGGAAATCCGATGCGTACTGGGCGGATTCGTACTGTTTTGCGTGGGAGCGCAGACAGCGGTAGGTTAGACAGCCCTTATACATATAACACGTCAACAGTACGAATCAGGCAGTACGAATCGGCCCAGTACGAGTCGTCTTTTTACCGTCCCGCTTATGACGATCGAAGGAGGAAGGTGTCGTTTAGGTCCCCGCGTTTCGGTTCGTTAGTGATTTGTTAAGTCCCATAAATTTCACAAGGTTCAACAAAAAACCCTTCTAAAGATCTTCAGAGGCTCTCTCTCTATTCGCCCTCCAAAAGATATGTGTGTCGGGGGCCGAAATGTGCGGGGCAAAACACCCTGATCCCGGGAAAAGTATTTACCAGGGATGTCGCCGATTTCCGAGGAAAATGTTTGCCGTCGGAATTGCCGATTTCTGATTTCTGGAAAATTTTGGGCATCGGAATTTTTTTTTTTTTTACTTTTTTGTTGTTTTTTTTTTGAATTTGAATTTATGTTGTTTAATGCATTTTTTCTTTTATTTTCTCAATTTGCGAGCTCCTATTTTTGAAAAAGGCTTTTTAGGGTTAGCCCAAAATAAAAATTGTGAGGGGGTGAAGAGTGGCATTTAAATTCAAATTAAAAAAACAACAAAACAATTTACCAATGGCATTCATTACACATAATACACCCAACCACCCCCAACACAACCCAGCACACTTTCTTCCTTCCACCCAAGCTGACAGCAACCAAAACGGGGCGGGCAAGAATCACATTCATTAGCACATTACCCACCCTCAAATGGGAATCGGCCAACTCAGCGCGCGCGCCCGACTCAGCACCGCCAAGTGGGTTAGACACCTTTTTTCATCAGAGCAATCATAGTCATTCGATAGTACTCTTATTACTGTATTCGCGTGCCGAAGTTTAAACAAAAATATTTTTTTTTTTTTTTGCCATTTAACAAATCAGTTTGAAAAAGTGACAACAAATTTGATAAATTGAATTTTTATACCTACAATCACGATTTTTTGTTTTAGGAATGAATATAATTTTTTTTTGAAATATGTAGGCGCTATTAGAGACAATGTAAGCAGTTGCCAAAATTATAGTCCGCAATAGTTCACAAAAAAAAAAAATTGTTTTTTATCGCCACACCGCGTTGGGCCATGCCAAGATAACCCCCAGTGTGTCCCATTAAAGGCACATAGACAAATGAGCACAAAAAGCCTTTTTCTTCCTCCCCTCCCCCTTCCCGTCCTCCCGGGGGGGGGGGGGGGGCATTGAGTGCCTGCGTTGTTCCGTGTCCTCTGTCGCTGACTGGGCTCACGGGGCACATATTCATTACACCAACATTACGCCAAATGGAATTCTGGGATTACCTACTTAATTTACACCACCCACCCACCCCAACGAAAAAATGATGCCCTCTCGGAAAAGATGGATTACGGGTGGGGGGGGGGGGCGTACCAAAATGTTGGTAATATGCTAAAAAATTGTTATCATTTGACCAGAAATTGCTTATGTTGTATATGTTTAAATAGATTTAACATTATCGTCAATTTTTGTAGGGGTTTTTTTTGTACAGTATACCAATGTTTTAAGGCTTCATTTCATTTCCTTTTTTAGTAAAGCGATTTCATTTCAAATATTTAAATGGTTAAATAATTTTAGACCTCCAAACAATGTCATTTGGCATTAATTAAAACGAATGTAAACAGTAAACCACCTACATTCAGTGGTAATCGGCACGAAAAAATACAATTTTTTTATTTGAGTAAACTTTTTTCATTTTTGCTTAATTATCTCTTATTATATAGATAATTGGGCACGGAAAAAAAATTGTTCTTAATTAATGAGTATGGCCTGACAAATACTTGGACAATTATGTAATAATGATCCGCACCAATTCCTCCACAACCCATTTGAGCGTGACAAAATTCCATAAAAAATTTGTGGTTGGACAGTGAGATGATATTTGGGAGGAGTCTGCTGTTGGTAAAATTTAATGAGCTTGACAGCCTTCTTTTTTTTTATTCAATTTACAACAGAAAAATTTTCTTTGGTGCAAAATCCCATGAATTTTAACAATGAGTTTTTTTGTACAATTTTTTTGACAGGCCTTTGGTCCCGAGCATTTTTGGCGCCCCTAATTAAAAAAAGGATTTCTGAAATAGTTATTCAATTTTTTTAAACGCCTGCCGGAATTATATTTTCTAAAATTCTTTTTCAAATTTCTTTCATTCGAAATTGGCGCCATGCTCAGCGCCAAACTAGCCAATTTGGACACAAAAAATGAAATTTAAATTGTTATTTTTACTAATTTCAGATTATTAGCAGCATTTTTTGGCACACAAAATCCTTCAACTCATCAAAAGTTATTTTCATCATGCCAAACTTCGACTCTGTTGTGGAAAAGGGCCAACCACCAACTTCTATGCCAACCACATGCACTTCTCGGTTGTGCCGACAAACTCGGCAATCGCATCCCTGTTCTCGTTATCGGCACACTTTCATGCTTCGTTCCTCATTGTACCCGTGCATTATGTTGGCATTTTTCGTCAGTGTGCTGATGGCACAACAAAGAATTGGTGCCGATGCCTTTCTTCTTGCACACAGAAAAATGGTGAACTTTTTATTTTAAATCACAGTTTTTGAACCATTCGTATGCTCTACGAGTTTTGGAGCTTTCATTAAGCCATGTTAAGCGATTTAATCACTGACCAAAAAGTTACAATTTGAAAATTGCAAAAAGTCTGAATTTAGAGTTTTCATTTATATTTTTTTTATAGTTTTTTTAATTTTGTTTCTAAAGAACTAATAGAGTACTTGAAGATCTGCTGAATGATACCAAATCTGTAGAATTTGATGAAAGTTCAAAAAAGTTATGAGGGGCTCTAAAGTTGGCTCAGCCGCAGTTGGCCAGATTCGCTGCCCCTCCCCCTCCCTCAGACAATTCAGAAATTAAACACATAAAGACATTTTCCTACTGCATTTTTAGGATTTCCGATCACGAATATTCGTGATCGGAACACAGGACGGATCATGCCACTATAAAAACGGAAGTACTTCAAATTTGTTTTCCTTTTTATTTTTTAGTCTTTTTAAAAACCTCACATTCACATGCTTGGCCTAATAGTACTGTAAAATTTGTTTTTTTTTTACTTTATTCATTTATTCTTCTCACCTCATTTAATTAGCGCAAGTCTCAAACCCATGCAAATTTTTACTTCCTCATTTTTTTTCATGACCAGTAATTTTGTTTGGTTGAGACGTCTCAAGAATTAATATTTGTGCACATTGTGGCCAAATTGGCATGCTGGTGACTTTTGGCCATTTTTTATGCCAAATGGCCAAGTGATGCCGTGCCATTTTGTTGTTGGACGAAGTGATGCACAAATGACTGACACTTTGTCCCTCCCACAGAGAAGGGCGGGAATGGCATCACAACAATCTTTCATATTGACATTTGACACCAGTTATTTTGTAGGAGTGTTAAAATGCGGATGTTAAATGAGCATCTAATTCGACATTTAGCAAAAATTTGATTTTTTTTTTTTTTTTGCAAAATTAAGGTCAATTAATTTATTTTCCCCCTAGGCTTAGGTAATTTTCACATATTTAGCTTAAAAGCCATTGAATTGAATTAATTAAATCGTCTGACAGTAAATATGGGCTAAAAAAAAGTTGCATAAAAATTCATCCACTTCACAAATTGTTCTCATTAAGGCAGTTGGCATTAATCTTCAAAAGCCAATTAAAAAATTGGCCAACAATTCAATATACAAAAAATTGTATTAGTTTTAAAATAGAATTAATTGACACAGTATTACAAAAAAAGTTAATTTGTGGTAATTTTCACGTGCAGTTGGTTCCGTTTGCATCGTCCCGAGTTGGCGCGTTCAAAAATGGTGCCAACACTGATGCGGAAGTGCCGACTCATCTTGTCGGATTTTTAATGATGCCAAAGCGTCATGCCACCACTCCCCTCACTGCTGCAGTTGGTGAACAGAAATTATTGGATGATGATGAACTTGGCCAATTGAATGATGGTGGTGATGATGATGATGTTGGTCAGCCTTTTGTCCGTGATGGGCTAACAGAAAGCCAAACGTTGGAAAATTTATTCGGCACAATGGGACAACGGCAAACTCAGTACGACGGTGAAGCGGCAACGGACGATGACCTCATTCATATGGACAAGCGCATGCATCACCTGTTTGTTTTGGATAATGGACAAATTTTAACAAATCGTGGAATAGACTGTTTTATTAGGATTGCCGACCCCTAACCCCTTTTTGGTTTACCCCTCGGCCATTTTAGGGCCCCAGTTGTATCCGCCCCCAAAAAATGGTGTCATCGACTATATATTGTATACAAATATATTCCCGGTATATATATATATCCCGGCCTGACTTTGAGTCCCGACTTTTTCGGCATGCCCTCTGGCTCCTGACATGGCAGCCTCCGAAACAACCCTAGATAATTCCGCCCCCGAAGGGTCGAGGGCACTCACCCCCCCTGTTCTTACTGACATATACAAAAGCAGTGAAAAGGGGTGCCAAGAATTTTTGGCGATAGAACATCAGACAGAACCTAAGCTGTGAATTCTTTGGGGTTTTTTTAATAGTTTGGGTTCAATTTCATTAAAAAAAACTTAGGAATTGGGGACTCCAAATGTCAATTTGATGCTAATTTCCATTTTGAAGGTCCATTCTGCGCAAAATTGGTGCACCCAGTGCAAGTGGCCCTGCCAGCCGCCTGTTTGGACCGTTTCGACAGCGTGAGCTGAAGAGGCGATCGTGGATGATCCAATACTGATCAGTGATCAAGCAAACACAGAAGAAAAACCGAAGGGACTGATCACTAAGAAATTACTTTTATTCATTTCTTTTAACCTGGTAAATTTTGAATTTTTTTTTTTGGCATAGCGTTTTGCTCCTTGTCTATTGAGTTCCAGTCGCTGCTCATCATTTTGCCGACGCGTCGTTTTGCCGACAAATTTTTAAAAAGTCGTATAAAATATGTTTCCAGCGGTTTTCAGGGTCGCTGATCACGAATATGGCATCCATTTTGCCGAATTCCGAGCCCCGGACCTGAATTCGAACAAAATGTAGAGAATTAAATTTTTTCGAAAATTTGTTTTTATGGCGAAAACTGTTTGATATAGCTTTTCAATGCTATTATTTTGTGTTTTAACCGTTTTCCTGTGTTTTAAGTAGGGTTTTCGCCATAAAAACAAATTTTCGAAAAAATTTAATTCTCTACATTTTGTTCGAATTCAGGTCCGGGGTTCGGAATTTTCGTGATCAGCGACCCTGAAAACCTTGGAAACATATTTTATACGACTTTTTAAAAATTTTATTTGTATGGATGGGTTTTTTGGAAGTAACTTTAATTAATTTAATCTATTAAGTGTTTTTGTTGAGCATTTTGACCGTTTTTGGCTCATTAGGCATTTTGACCATCATCTTGGCCGGTAGCCATTCCGGTTGTCGAATGATTATTGTTTTTTGAAGTTATTGGAAAATTAATCATATCTTTTTGAAACCGAAAAGCCTAGACTAGGATAAATTTCAATAATGACGATATATGAACAAAAAAGGCAAAAAAAGAAGCGAATTATTAGCAGAAGAGTCCCAACAGGACCATTCTTCTCGTGACGCTCCACTTAGAGACACAAAAAAAAAGGAAGAAGTTTTCATTCTATTTTTAGTATCAGTCTCATATTAATTGTCTACACGGAATGTGGAAAAGCGGACATTTCGAAAATAAAATGCCTTGTCCATTTTTGTCCGATTGTCCCTCCATTCACTAATAGGCTGAAGGAAGAACATTTGTTAAAAAGAAGAACTAATTGCACCTCTGCCATAATTGGAAGTGTGTTGTATCGCGTTTCTTAAAGCAGCAAAATTTATTTTTATATATATAGATTTTTCGACAAATAATGACCATAATTTTTATTAAAAAAAAAAACCAAATTAAATATGTTGGCATCATCCGATAGCTCATCAGCTCTATTAACTTTTTAAATTTTAAAAATTTCTTTGAAAAAAAATTTGTTTCATACCAAAAAAAAATTTTTTTTGGCCCATATCTTTTTAAAAAGTTAATAATTTAATTTTTTTTTCCAAACTTATTTAACTAAATTATTTGGAAGCTTCTGATGTTGTTATTAACAATGCTAAAAATCTGCAGATAATTAATCTGCTTATCCGCAGATAAATCCGTATTAACAATTCCATTTTTTTCTGAAAAAAATCCTTTGCCTTGGCATTAGCGCGTGAGAAAGTTATTACTTTGGTTAGTAAGATTATAAAAATGGCAAATTTATAAAATGCACCAGCACCAGTGGGTTTGCACTTAATTGACTTCCATGTTCTAGGATGTCCTTGAAAATTGGCCTTTTTACCGTCCTTATAAATATCAGTTTGCTCTTTTTTTCTTTGAAAAGTACTCCTCTCCTGGTCTCCTCTTGTGGATAGCTAATATATCGTATTATTTAACGATATGCCAATTAAATTTCAATTAATTTTTCGCATGATCGATTTAATTTTCGCCTACACCGCCGCCACCCCCATGGCATGCACTTAAGCGTGAAAATTGGTTAGCTTATTTATCCGGCTCAGTTTCAGTTTGGCATGTGCCGATTCTAGTGCAAGAATTTTGCGGCATAAACCATTTTTTTGTGCCTCATTGACGTCTACACATTTTTTTTTCTTCGAAATTAAACAAAATGCCACATTTGCGCTTAAACATATTATATCGTTGTATTTTAGACAAAACTTATTACTGTAAAGGCCTGAACTGTAGATAGAAACTACCCAATTTCGATATCAAAGATAACCAAACTCTCGATGGCATTTAGAAACCCAGTATTATCAAAACAAGCATAAGAAATTTTATCTTTTGACTTTTTTTTATGGTAAATCGTTTCAAAAATCACAACAAAACTTTTTAATATTTGAATATTTAACTGCTTTTTAGACTGAAATACTTTTTTTAATGAGGCCTTTTGAGTCCAAAACAAATTTTGAAAAATTACATGTCTCTTCTCTGTTATTAACAAAATCCCATATTATATTTTTCATTTTTCCCTCTAATCTTTTGAAAGTCTTACTTAATTGAACTCAGTTTTTTTGATTGTTTTTTTGAAATTACCAACTAATTAAATGCGTCATCAAATCAGGTGAAGCCAAGAGATAAATTTTGTTCAATAAGTGTATCATGCCAAAACAGCCCGCTAAGGGTGCCCGGGGGGAGGGGCAAGCGTGCCATCATTTGCACCCATTGCGTTGCCATAATTAAAGTGGCAGATTAATGCCGCTGCCATACCCTCTGCCCCCGGGGGCGGGGCGGGGCACATCAAACGGATAAATGGGCCAAGGGGCACAAAGCCATCGTTGGCACGACATGGCTGGCCTCACAACAATATTTACACATTTTCTCCTCTTTTTTTGGACGGGGGGGGGGGTCGTAAAACATTTATTGGCAATTATCAATCATGACATATCCTATAATATATCATTAAGGACCCCCCATCAGCACAGAGCGGGGGCATTTTCGTAATGAGCTGTTTAATGGCCCCATCCATTTTTCAGCTTATTATCAACCAACATAATAGCATCATTATCATAATTTTACAAGTTATTAATGTCAAAATGATGCCCAAGGGGATTTTGTTTTAAATCCCCCCCCCCCAAAAAAATTTGCTCCAAAGGATTTATTAATAAAAAAAATTCTTGGCCAACGGTAGCCAAACCGGCACGCGGGCACTGTTGTTGGCATTGACGTTTTGCTGTTCAAGGCCACACCAACACAACCAGCAGAAGCGGCTGCGGCATAAAAAAGCTCGGCGCGATTGAGTGTAAATAATCCTCTGCGGGATTTCCAACAATTTTCGTGCCATTCCCTCTTTTTTCGTATCCATTACAGGCCATCAGCCAACTTTTTGGCCTCATCCCCCCTGCCCCCTCCCCGCATCCCCCATAACCGTTACAGTTCAGCAATAATGGCCCCGGCGGCCAGACGTATGAAGTCCATCATCCATTTTCATTATTTGATGTCTCCGTCCTCGCCCTCTCTCATCCCGTTGAGGACCACAAATAGACGGCGGCGAAGGGCAACGTTGTGGCAACAAAAAAAAAAAAAATCCCCTCCCTCCAAATTTCAGGGAAACCCCATAACCAACCATGTTGCTGAATTAGAGGCCCAAAATTGTTTTAGACTAGGGTTCGGATTCGTCCTTTATTTCAAAGGACGTCCTTTATTTTTGTCTTTCATCCTTTGAAAATTTGAAGCGTCCTTTATTTCAAAGATGTCCTTTGAAAACGGCTTTTTGCCCAAAAATGTAAAAAATGTTAATTTTTAAGCCAAAATCCATTAGCAGATCAGACACAAATTGTCAAAATTTTCCCGGTGGCGCCTATCGGCACCACCGGACCCCTTTTACCTTAGATTTTTTCAAATTTTACTTTAATTTAACTTAGTTTTTGTGCAAAATCAGTTACAAAAATACACCCAAATTTTTGAAATTTTCTCCGGCGGCGCTTATCGACACCGCCTCCGTACCCACCCCCCCCCCCCGCCCCCTCCCCCGCTTGGTGAAAAAATTAATAAATAACAATTTTTTTATTGCAAATGATAAATTTTTCGAGTGTCCTTTGAATTCACAAATTCTCCCTCTTATGTCCTTTGAATTACATATTGGTCCTTTGAAATCGATCTTGCGAACCCTGTTTTAAACCAATTCAAAATTTGCATTGCCTTTATAATAAAAATTGCAAAAAGCTTTTCTTATTTTGGAAGTAATGATTTAAAGACAGAAAGTCAATTCCGAATTCGGTAGTCATTGGTCCTTTTCCAATCAAATTTTAAAGTCTGATGATATGCCAAAAAGCAACAACGCATTTTGCCTGTCACCATTTGAGTAGTTTTGGCTGCCCATGCCGGGTTATACAAAAATTTTCATGATTCATGAGCTGACCAAATATTTAAGCTGCTTTTCCTACAAATTTAGGCGCCCAATTTCATTTCATTTTAAGCAGGATTAATATACTTCATAGTATCTTCATTATCCATAAAAATAAATTTTGATTTTATTTCCATTTTTTTTTTGTCAGAGACATTATTCCATAGAAAATGAGGCTGTTGATCTGCGACGAGGAGCTGAGTTTATTCAACCTGAACAACAGTTTGACGGTTGTACTGCTCGACACTTTGTGGCGCGTGTCAACGTAAAATTTATTAAACCATATTTTTTTACAATAATTGGCTAATTAATTCAACAAACTAATTAGGGCCATAATTAAAATCCAAACTGTGAGTAAGTTCATTGAAGTGACAAATTGTGATTATGTGTGGGAGTGGGTGTTAATTACATATTTGAGATGAAAATTAATTTAGCCAATTATTTTATAATAATAAAAATACCAATTAATTAATATGTTTTCCAAAAAATGTCTATATTTTTAGCCCCCTCCTTCCCCTTTCCTTTTTTATGCCATTTTTTTGTCCTTGTTTCAGCCTGTACAACCAAGTGCACTGTTGGCTCGGGCTGTTCATCTGTGTGTTCGGCTCGTTGGCCAACTGTGTCCATATTTTTGTGCTGTCCCGGCCCGCCATGCAAAAGTGTGCGGTCAACCGATTGTTGGCCATCATCGCCCTTTGTGACATTGCCACAATGGCATCGTACACTGTTTTTGTTGTACGCTTTGAATTTGCGGTTGACAATGATGAGCCACCGTTGGGCTACAACTTCTTTTGGTCAGTCAGTCAGTCAGTGTCAATGAATGCATTTATTTTTGTTATAATTTATAGGACCCTTTATTTTAGGTATTCTTACATACCGTATTCCCTTAAAAAGTACTCCCCTTTTGGAGGGGGTTGAAAAACACGGTTTGGGTCATTTGAGTCGGGCCGTTTGAGTAGGGCCGTATGAGTCAGAGCAATAGTTACCCAAAATGAACCGACTCTGGGGCAATCGAAAATTTGCTTTCATGTGACCGTCTACGCTCGGCAAATTTTCTGATATTTGTACAGGGTTTGGGCCGTCCGAAAACAGTTTTTTCGTCTATATAGTCAAACCAGAGATTGGTGCGAAATAAAAGCCAGTGCCCCTCCTATTCCGAACTTTTCACATATTTGAAAAAAAACTTTAGACTAGGGTTGACATCTTGTCTGAAACCCGATATCGTAAATCGTTGACCTTTGTCGGTCTTCTGAAACTAGACTCGAATTTAAAATTCAGGATCATCTTCCTGCTGGCTCATGTTGTCTGTTCAATAGCCCTGCACACAATCACTGTGTATTTAACAGTAATAACTGCATTGATTCGTTACAAAACGTTGAAGCGGATCAACTCAATGTGGAACCACGAAAACATTGCTTGGTAAATCAAAAACAAAACATTTGGCATTTCGTCTCTTTTTTCAAAATTAAATTTTAGTCCAATTTTCGTCGTTGTTGCTGTTATGACGGTGTTCCTGTGCATTCCGACCTTCCTCATCCATTCCATCATTCCCGTCTCGTCCACTGACCCTGTCACCCACCAAAACATCACTCTCTTCACCGTGGGACTGGCCGAATTCGAACGGTTCGACACGTGTCTGTTCTTCAAGCTCAACCTGTGGCTGACCGGCATCATTTTCAAGGTGGGTTAGACCTTTTAATTTAAATAAAATTTTAGTCATTTTTCAATTTTATTTTCCGTTTTTTTAAAACATAAATAGCTTTTTTTGAGTCATCAACCCATTTTAAATAAAGGAAAAAAATTGAAACGCTTCAATTCATTAACTTTGACGCAAATCCAATTCTATTCTGGACAGTTAAAGAACAGCTTAAAAACGGCTTCCCTCCCCTGTGTCAATGAGGTCATGCGATTACGTAAAATATTGGTAAAGCTCTTTTTCAAGCCATACATCATCAATTTTTTATGTCATCTGTTCTAATTGATGAATCGAAATGGAAATTTGTTGACTATTTTTGGGGGATAGAAAAATCTTTTAAAAAAAAAAATTTCCGAGTTTTAAATTTCAAAAAAAAAATTCTCTTCAAGGTGATCCCATGCGTTCTGCTGCTGTTGTTCACGTTGGCCCTGCTGTACGAATTGGAGAAGAACAGCCGAAAGCGGAAATTGATGTGTTCCGGCACAACATTGGCATATCGACGCCATTCCGCCCAATCTGATCGGACCACAAAAATTTTGTTGGTCCTTCTGAGCGTGTTCTTCTGCACCGAATTTCCCCAGGGTGCGTGGGAAGCATTTGTCACATGGAATTTGGACGTAATTACGTTCATTACGGAGTTTTTGAGCGTAATTACGTTGATCACGGGGTTATTGGGAAGAGGGCACAATTAGGCCGTCCGTCCGTAATTATGGCTTACGGAATTTCCGTCATTAGAACCTGATGACCTTCATCACACAGCTTTATGCTCGTCATAATTATTCCGAAAGCCATCATTTTTTCTCGTGAATGAGACAATTCGGTTGTAAAACATTCGAAAACAGCGCCATCCCTGTTGCACGCACATACTAGGGATCTGACCGGAACGAGAACCCGGCCTAGATTTTCAGATGGCCTCATTCCCGTTCCCAGGTTTTTTACTGAATACCGGGAACGGGGGCCCGGTAAAACGGAGATTTTTGCCCCGCTTTCCCGATTCCTCGTTTATCGTCGGTCACCAATTACCGGAATATTCCGGTTTCTATTATATATGATTTCCACCTCTTCAAGGCATTCTGTCGATTATGAACGGACTGTTCCCCAACGACATTCACCAGTTCGTCTACCTGTCTCTTGGTGAACTGCTTGATCTCCTTTCACTGATCAACTGCAACACCTGCTTCATCGTCTATCCGTTGATCTCCTCCCAATATCGGGCAACATTGCGCAACTTGGCCGACTGTATTCGACAGATTGCGCAAGGCCGGGGATGGCAGGCGGCCACCGCAAACCTTAGGTACTGTAGTTGGGGTTTTCATGAAAATTTTCATCTACCATACCCTTTAAACAGGAGTCGTTCACGAATGTCGGAAGCCAAGTTTGTGGGGATCAGTCGTCGTCATACAATGTCTTCCTCATCCGAGTCCCCATTATCCAAGTAAATTTCTTTTTCAATTTATTATTTTTTTTGTTGATTTCAAAATTTTTTAGGCCTTCATTTTCCTTTTTCTTTGTCAATTCTAACAAGTATATTTCGTCCCTTCGACGCACATTCAATCAAAATTGCACTGCCGACATTGGTCACATTTATCAACAACAGCAGCAGGAAATTTGTTTCCTTGAAGGCCATGATCTATTCCTCTGATCAACAGTGCTTCCTTCCTTCATGTTTTGATCATTTTCCTATGTTTTTCAATGTGATCATTTTGCTCATGTACTGTAATACCGTACCGAAATAATATTATTGTATATATAGCTTCTTTTTGTTAAATTATCAATTGCTATTGTAAAATTCTCTGCTGGCTGATCATAATCATATTTGTTACCATGTCTAGAATTTTTTCTCCACTTTTTTTTTCTGTTGTTACGGGTTCCAGATTGTGTAATTTTTGAATTATTTCATGAAAACTAATAAAAGCAAATAACAATTTCATATATTTATACACCAAGATTATTGTCTGTAAAACAAAATAATTGTTTTAAAAGATAAAATTTTAATTCTTTTAAAAACAAAATGAACTATTTAAACAATTTGGCCATCACTCTTAAGTCCTCATCGTTCAGCAACAACTAATGGGTCAGCTTGAGACTGTTCAGCCATGTCCACAGATCGCTTGCCAAGAAAGTAGTAGTAGGGGTAGACAAATGGGTAGTAGAAGGACGACATCGGATAGTAAAAGGGCGATGACATAAGCAGTTGTGAAGATGAATCTTGGTAAAAACAAATATATTTAAATTTTAATCGGATTTTTGATTTCCACATTATGCCAAACCTAATCAACTCGCTTGCGTATCTATAACTTCCTTCTCTCTTATCTTTGCCCACTCTATCGTTATCTCTCTTTTTCTCCCATTAACTCGCCTTCTCCCCCGCTAATGGATGGCCTTAAATCTAGCAAATTTGTCCCGGCCAACTCTGTCCTAAGAAATTTTGGAATTAAATAATTAATTTTGACTAATTTGCTTAACACTAGATAAGAGATAGTCAGGCAATTTCCTAAGCGTTGGATTGTTTCCGTTCCGTGATCAAATGAATAAATTTTGATCACCTTGAAAAAGAGTACAACCAATGAATATCAGAAGAGAAATTGATTTAAATAAATTGGTGTATGCCATTATCTCTAGAAATATTTTATTTTAATATTAAAATGAAGAAATATTAATTTGAATGTTTATTTTCAAAATAATTTACTTTTTTGCACAATTAATAAGTAATTTTAAATTATTTTTATATAGAGAATAAAAAAATGTAAATAAATTCTTTTCAACATAATTACTTTTTAGAAAAATAAAAATATATTTTATTTATTTGTAAATATCAAAATAATATAATAAGTTTAGGAAAAACGCTTGAAACAATGTGTGAGTGAAAGAATGCAAAATCTTTGGCCTATTATATTAGGCCAATTGCGTAGGCCAACGGGGCGGAAACCAGCGCTTGGCCGCCTTTCTTGTTGCCTAATTATTGCTTAATTACCCGGTTGAACCAGCGGATTAAGCAGATTGGTCCGATCAGAAAGGAAAAGCCTTTCGTTGATTAAGCACATATTTGCTGACCGGATTTGTTTTAGGTATTTTTTTTACAGAAAATGTCTAATAATAAAATGATCGTTAGTGAGAATATATGGCGTAAAAATCGTTGGTTAATTAAAGAGTATTTTGAAAAGATTAATCGTCAAGACAAAACAAAACAATAGTGTCACTTATAAATAGCATAACCATAACATTAAAATTATTTTTTAATCAATTCTTAAAGGAATTTATAAAGTTTTTTTTTTCTTTATTTAATTTATTTTTCATTTTTTTTTGTAACGCAATAATCGTGAAATTAAGCATCAAATTTCGTTTAAATTTATTTTAAGTTTTTCTGCTTATTCTATTTTCAAGCGCCCTACTAATTTTAGTCATTGGCCCTTCCATTTATTTTTTGTTTGTTTTGCCCCTTTCGCCTTCCCCCGCTCCTCTCCAAAATGCTTGTTCACGGAATTTGGCGGAAATGTTTAAAAGCATTTGGCAAATCAAGAAGCATTTTTTGATGGCTTAAGAATGAATACATACAATTTGATTTTTTGGGCAGAAATTGTGAAGAATGAAAGCTCTTGAAAATCACGAAGATTAAATGGACGAATTTAATTTGAAAAAAAATTAAATTCGATTCAATTCAAACTAAAAAAAATTCAGAATTGGGATTTCTGGTATCGGAATTCCGGAAAAATCAGTGGCATATCCTGGATCTTCCATCTTCATAATGGAAATCGCATCCATACTTTTTTTTTTGTTGTTGTTGTTGTTGTTGCTGTTTTACTATTCTTTTTTGTTTGTTTGCTTATCGCCGATCCGTCACCGCCCGCCCATCCATCCCCCGATATGCTTGTTGGGTTGGCTTTACCAAGCTAAGCACAGCTCAGATTGTTCTTCTCGAGTAAAATGTTCATGTTCATGCACCCTAACCCCACCTAACTACCCCCCCGCCCCCCCCCCCCCCCCCCCCCCCTCCTCGCCCCATCCAAAAAATCATCCACTTGTGAATGAATTTTTGCAGCATTTTGGAGTGCCAACATCCAATCATCATCATTGGGGGACGACGACCACTTCAACGAATTGAGCCATTCACAGGGCCCTTTTTGAGAGGGGACGTGTGCCGACTGCTGCTTGCCCGATCGTTTGGCTTGGCCCATATAAAAGGCGCGGGTCTCAATCAAAAATGCATTAGTTTTTCGACTTAAAAAAAAATCCCAATTCATTCCATTTTCACTTTCCATCTAAACTTTCTGCATCACATCATCATCATCATCATGAAGTGCTCCGCTGTGTTGCTGTTGTTTTTCGTCACCGCTTTGTTCATCGGCACTGCCCTCATTGACCAATGTAAAGCACAGTACGGCATGTACGGCTATTCGCCCTTCTCATACATGTGGAGTATGTTGTTGTTGTTGTTGACAACTTTTTAATTCTACCCTATACCAGGGTGAGGAATGGGCGGTGGTTCAAGATAGTTTATATAACCCATTTCGAACCCGGAAACAGGTGGGAGACCATGTTTGTAGGTTGTGATGCCACAGAAAGATGTGTTCTGGGGGTTTTGCACCTAGCTCAGTCGGTTAGAGCTTTCCACGGCTTGGAAGGCCCATGGGTTCGAGACCCACTGGGCGAATAAATAAAACACCCTTTTTACTAAAATGCCAAAAAAGTTTTTTCCCGAATCAGAAATACGCATTGGAGAATGATGCAAAATATGAATTAAAACCATTTTCAGAAATAATTGGGACGCAAATTTATATAATTTATTTTTAATTTAGGCAAAATGGATTAATTTTATTTGTTTTTCTCCCTGTTTTTCAGGTTACCCCTACTACAGCAGCTTGTACAACATGTACGGCTACGGGTTAGGGTTAGGCAAGCGTGAGGCCGGTTTTGGCCCACCGGGGGCTCAACCATTGTTGGCGCGAAAGCCCAATTAGAGAGAAGAAGCAGGCAGAATGGCGCAGTGGAACAAACTGATTATGTGATGAAAATGAATTCGGCTTAAACTGCCCTAATTGAAGAAATATTTCGTTAAGCAAAATTTTTTAATGAATAAAAATGAATTCAAAATTTATTTATTATGTGCCAATTATTTTTTTTACGCCCCACCACCCACTCAGGGGCGTATCTAGAAAAAAATTTCGGAGGGGGGAGTGGCCATTTCAGCGCGCCATTTGAGCGCCGCACTGAAATTTCCTAGCCATTTCAGCCCCAGAAAGTTTCACAGAAATTTAAGTCAATATTTGTGTTAAATTTGTCAATTTTCAGAGAAAATATGGCTGTTTTAAAAGAAAATTGCCCAAAAGTTTCCCTTTTTTTATTTTTTCCTTCCTCTTGCTGGTGAAAAAAAATTTTTTTTTTCATTTCGGGGGGGGGGGGAATTCCCCCCATCCCCCCCCCCCGCCTAGATACGCCCTTGCACCCACTTCCCGTGTTCCCCGGCTTGTACCAAAATTAACCGCTTCCGCTCCAAGTGTCGAACATTCGATGTCGAATAGTGTAAATAATAACCGAGTATCGAATGTCAGAGTGCCAAACGATTTTTAAAATAGACGATAACTGTAGAATTAGGTCTAAATTTTTTCGGCTTAAACTTAGGCCTAAGCTTATGCTCGAATAAGTCTGGACTTGTATGTTTTCATTTTTTTTTCAACAAGACCCAAAAATCAACTAAATTACCTGGTGGGTAACTTGACGACCCGGTTAACTTACCTCCAGCTGCACGTTAACCCGTAATAAATTAATGTTACCGGATTCTCGCTGGGTTTCAGTCTCCGGCGGGAGTTAAGTTATACCCTGTTCTTTTAGTGAGGTGTCGAATTAAAAATTATTGTTCGTTGGCGACTGTTTCATTCATTTTCCCAATTTAATTAAGCAAATTTTCAAATTTATGATTCTCAGTTTTCGACAAACAAAAAAGAAGTTAATGACAAAACATTAATGAACTATCATAGCTTATTAGGTCTCGAAACTTAAGATTTTACTAAAAACTAATTGTCTTTTACCGAATTTACGGAAAATCACAATGAAGTTGGGAGACGAAAGGAACACTGATTGATGGATGGACCAATTACTAATTAATCAAAGAGAAGGCACATGCATTTGTCAATACAATAAATTCAATGGGCACAACAATTTAATTTTAATTAATTAATTATTTTTATTAAAAATTTTAATTTTGTTTTATTTATTTTCTCTACTAATTTAGTTGCTGCAATGTTGAGATTGGAAAATTAATTCTTATATTTCTGCTTCATTTCGGGTTTTTTCCAGAAGTCTGAATGTCTAATGCCGAGCTGAATGCGAACGGTATTGTCGAACAGTATGAATAAGCCGAAAGTAGTATTAAAAAGGTTAAAAACTGACCTGAATGAAAAAAATGGTTTATGAATTTCTCTAAAATTTTATTTTGGCAAATTTTCGAACTGGGCCTCTGAAACTTTGCCGGGCCCAAGAATGTGACTGGCGAAATCTTCAATCAAATTTCGTTATCACACCCAAAAAACATCAAATTAGCTATTTCGTTATAAAAAGTCGAAATTTTTTGCTCTATTTTTATTATGTATAACTGTTGTTTTTTTTTTCTCTCACTTTTTTGGTCTCCTCAAATGTTTGCCCAATGTTTGCGCGCATCAGCACCATTTGGTGGTTCCGCTCAAACAAATCCATCCCGAGACAACCTCATCATCATTATTATTCTTGGATTTTTGCTGCTGTTCTCCCCCCTCCCCCCCGCCCCCATTGATCCCATTCATTTTTTGGATGTTCTTTTTTTATCTATCCCCCCCCCCCCAGCAACTACATTCATTCACTGGCGGGTCGCGAACTGCTTCTTTCACCGATTGGGCCTGGGCCACGGGAGGAGGGGGGCAAGTTCTTGACGGGAAAACAAACACATGCACACATATGTATGTATGTACAAAAAAAAACTAGCTGTTCCATATAAAAGCTCTGAACAATCCCAGAATATACACAGATTGGGTGTAGAGAAGAACCCAATTTCACAGTTGAGCCAATCCCAGTGAATCGGCTCGGGACTCAAAAGTCCCCGGTCGCAGTTTATTATATTTTTTCCTAAAAGTGCCGAGGACAAAGGCGACTCAACGAGTCTCTCCCGTTAGAATTTCCGAGGCCTTGACTTTTTGTACCGGGATTCTTGAAAAAATACAAGGACAAGAAGTCCCGGAAATTTGGGGGTTTTATCTCGATCCCAATGCCGAATTTTTCCCAAAGTTCGTTCTTTATCCAATTCATCACCGTAATTCAAGGCCATAAATAGAACATTTACCATGCCCCCACGAATTGATTAACTTGAGCCAAAATTATTACCAATTAGTATTGGCAAAATACAACAATCCGGTTCAATAGTACCAATAAATTATTTGTCATATTTTCGATTCAATGGCAAAAAAGTTTAATCCCGGATTGGTTAGGTTCCCGAAAATTTTCAATCCCTTTGATCTTTTCTTCTTTTTTTCTATTGTTCAAATTTAAGATACAAAAGTTTAAAGAATGAAGCTCTGCTCCGTGTTCGTCTTTGCTGTTCTGCTGATTGGCGTTATGTTTGGTGTTGGTGAAGCTCAATATTTGAGCAGCTATTGGCCATCACTTTACGGAATGTACGGCGGATATGGAGCATGGAGTGTGTTTTTTTTTGTTTTTTTTTGAAATTTAGTTAATTATATAAAATGGTTTTTTGTAAATTTTTTATCTCCAATTTTAGGTTGGCCTTATTATGGTGGTGGCTACGGCTATTATGGAAAACGTTCGGCCGGCTTTCAGCCCGACGAAGGGAAAAACAAAAAGCCACTTTGAAAATTGGCGTTCATCAAACAGAATGCCAAATGTGAAGATTGACAAAACGGAAGAATGAATCAAGAAATTATTTTATGCGTTATTTGTGATACATAAATAAAGAAATCAAAATTAAATAATTGGGAAATTTGGGTCACAGCAACACGTCCTGATCATCCAAAAAACGGATGGACGGCACTTCGCCAGCGCCACTGATCAGTGTGCGCAGAGTTGGCCGACGACAGGATGTGTAATTGTTGATTGGGGAAGTGGAGGAGGGCGAAGGGGACGGCCTGAAATTTGTAACCAAATTATTATTTTGTCTGCTCTAGCAATGCAGCTAGAGTTATTCGAAACTTGGCCCGAAATCGGACACCGTTTTTCCGTTCCGTGGCAAAGTTAATTACCAAGATTGACATTTCTCGAAAAGGTAGGAAAAATCAAACTAAAACTTTCTCAAGCCGGATTAAGATTTTGAAGATGAAAAAAAATTCTTTGAGATAAAAACGGAAATAGAAACAAAAATTCTGAACCCAAACTTGAATTTGGCTATTCTTGCAACGGATGCCCTTAAACCCTCATCAGTGAATTCTAATCTTTTCACCTGAATGAGGGAGACGGAGTGAGTGGGTAAGGGCTCAACGGTCGGCTGGCAAGTGACAATTTCGCTTCGGACAGCCTCGATCTACTCCTGAAATTTGGAAAAGAAATTTTAAAATAAATTTTGGTAAAATTTCCCAAGTTTAACCCACCTAAGGTTCGCGGTGGCCGCCTGCCATCCCCGGCCTTGCGCAATCTGTCGAATACAGTCGGCCAAGTTGCGCAATGTTGCCCGATATTGGGAGGAGATCAACGGATAGACGATGAAGCAGGTGTTGCAGTTGATCAGTGAAAGGAGATCAAGCAGTTCACCAAGAGACAGGTAGACGAACTGGTGAATGTCGTTGGGGAACAGTCCGTTCAGAATGGCCAAAATTCCTTAAAATAAATGGGGATAAAGCTTCTCAAGCATGTTGATGCTTCAAACGTGCCAATAAAGGAGAGGATAGGCCCTTGGCCAAGTATTGTAAGAAGTAAATTCCCATAAATGCCTTCAACCGGAGTGTGAAAATTGTCCCAAGATATAATTTTGTGCGTAATGCACGTAATTAGTGGCTAAATACATCCCACGCACGCACCCTGGGGAAATTCGGTGCAGAAGAACACGATCAGAAGGATCAACAAAATTTTTGTGGTCCGATCAGATTGGGCGGAATGGCGTCGATATGCCAATGTTGTGCCGGAACACATCAATTTCCGCTTTCGGCTGTTCTTCTCCAATTCGTACAGCAGGGCCAACGTGAACAACAGCAGCAGAACGCATGGGATCACCTTGAAGAGAATTTTTTTTTTGAAATTTAAAACTCGGAAATTTTTTTAAAGATTTTTCTTTCCCCCAAAAATTAGTCAACAAATTTCCATTTCGATTATCATCAATTAGAGCAGATGACTTCACTAAATCCAAATAAAAAATTAATCAACAGCAGAAAACAAAAATTACATATGTGTGTAAAAAATATTTGATTATATTTTTCTTAATTAGATAATTTTTTCGTTTTATTTTCTAAGGTATAAATAGAAATAAGGCCAATCCAGGCGGGTAACGATAAAAAAAAAGGTAGCGTGGAAGAGAAATCGTAGACCAATTTTTTTGGTCTTCGATAATTTTATAATTAAATTACGAAAATTCAAAATTTCAATAATAAATTGCCTAATGAAGAAATTTCTTAAAAACAATCCTTAATTGCTTATGGCAAATTTTTTTTTTTGCCAAGCCTAGCCTTACAATTTTCTCATTATTTTCTGTGTGTTTTTTCCGTAATTATAAGCCTATTCACTATTAAATTATTTTTGTATTTGCGTCAAAATCAATTTTAATCTTTTTCATTTATTCGATGTTCAACAAACATTTTTCGGTGGTCTCTGTCGGGACAAAAATTAATAAAAAAAAAATAACAACGTCAATTTCAATCATTCATAATCGCCTCTATTCCCACTAATTAGGGTTTAATCGGAAACGGATAACATTTGGCGTTTTAAAAAGAGCCGGGGGAGGGGGGAGGGGGTACAGATTAGCATTATTAGATTTTGGTGAATGAACGCACTGAGTCCTACCGATGGCACACCAACGAATGAAATTTGTCATTAAAAAAACAGGGGAAAAAAAGTTAATCCGACAAATTTTTATAGGGTTGCCTGAAAAGTGCGCGCGCCAAATTGACGCAAATTGAACACATGATGGAGGAAGTGAAATTAAAAAAAGACGTTTTTTAATTTTTAATCAATCCCCATTTTCGCTAATGATCCTTTAGCCGAAATTTTGCAGGAATGTGAGAATGCAAAAAGGACAATTATAAAAAATAGAAAAATAAAGATTTTACCTTGAAAATGGCAAAAATTATTTGTATTTAATTTAAAAGGTCTAACCCACCTTGAAAATGATGCCGGTCAGCCACAGGTTGAGCTTGAAGAACAGACACGTGTCGAACCGTTCGAATTCGGCCAGTCCCACGGTGAAGAGAGTGATGTTTTGGTGGGTGACAGGGTCAGTGGACGAGACGGGAATGATGGAATGGATGAGGAAGGTCGGAATGCACAGGAACACCGTCATAACAGCAACAACGACGAAAATTGGACTGAAAATTTACTTATACTTAAATTTTAAAAATGGGACAGAATGCCAAATTTTGTTTTTGGCGTTTACCAAGCATTGTTTTCGTGGTTCCATGTTGCGTTGACCCGCTTCAGCGTTTTGTAACGAATCAATGCAGTTATGACCGTCAAATACAGCGTGATTGTGTGCAGTGCTATAAAAATAATAGGGGAAAAATAAAAATAAAAATTTAATATATTTAACAAACCAATAGAGCAAACAACATGCGCAAGCAGAAAAGTGATCCTAAATTAGTAAAAAAATAGGTACTTCGATTAATTAATCATTCTGTTTACGCTCTAATACACATAAAAAAATGATGACATTGTAAGGGAATCCAATAAATTTCTCATATTCGAATCAATTCCTTGTGGTTTTGACCTCTTACTGATCATGATGATCAGGATTTGGCAAAAGTTTTTTTTCTACGAAAACTTAAGAATTTCGAACTTCGAGAAAATTTGAGGCTTTTTCGAAAACTTCGGGTAGAAATCCGAGCATCGCCTAGCCTAAACCCTAAATTAAGACAGCGTTGGTGATTTGAGAAATGCGCACTAGAGGAGAGATCTACAAAAGCGTGATCAATTCCAGCAAATCAAAAATTGGTATTCCCATAAAAGCAATTCTTCGATGACCTCAAAGTCGGTCCAGTTTGGGTAACAATTGTACTCATATACTGTTTTCCAAACCCCCCCCCCCCAAAAAAAGGGGAGTACTATTTAAGGGAATACGGTATGTAAGAAAAGCTAAATAAAGGCTCCTTCCTATAAATTATAACAAAAATAAAAGCATTCATTTTACACTGACTGACTGACTGACCAAAAGAAGTTGTAGCCCAACGGTGGCTCATCATTGTCAACCGCAAATTCAAAGCGTACAACAAAAACAGTGTACGATGCCATTGTGGCAATGTCACAAAGGGCGATGATGGCCAACAATCGGTTGACCGCACACTTTTGCATGGCGGGCCGGGACAGCACAAAAATATGGACACAGTTGGCCAACGAGCCGAACACACAGATGAACAGGCCCGAGCCAACAGTGCACTTGGTTGTACAGGCTGAAACAAAATGAGAGAAAGGAAAATTTTTAGGAAATTTTGATTATTTCAGATTTTTTTTTGGTTCATTGTTGATTAGGGGAAACAAAAATGTGTTAATTAATGACCGGTAAAACCCCGAAAATCCGATTCGTAAAAAGATTTACAGGTATGAAAAGATCAATCGCTTAACTGTAGGAAAAATAACAACAAAAAAGGGTCAATTTTTTATAAATTGAAACATTTACGTCGAAATGCCCCACAATGCTTCCAAAAAAGCAACAGTTGCATTGCTGTTTAAATCGAATAAGCTCAGTTCTTCGTCACAGATCATTAAACGCATTTTAGGAAATAATTAAATTAATCTGTAAACGAAATTGTGGAAGTAACACTAATTAATTAACCCATTAATTATTAAAATGAAAACTTTCAAAAAATATATGCGGAAAGAAATTATTAAAATTTGCCATTCCTGTTTTGCTAATGGGCATTTTATTAAGGCAACAAAAAGGGTCCGCTTGCTGACGGAGCTGGGGTGAAGCGTGACCGGACATATACAATATACATGCTTTTGTTGATGAAAAGCTTTTTGGGGCGCACCAGCTACAACAAACACACGCACCAATGGCACCGCGCGGCACACCCCCCCCCCCAGTGATAACGGCGTCAAACGCAGGGGGGGGGGGGGGCGGCGGCGGAAGAGGCATATTTTGCGGTACTTCCCCTCCCCCCCCCCCGGCCCAACCCCGCGGGGATTTGGATGCCATGGTGGTGTAAAGAGGCAGTGTGAGCTCCGCTGGTTGTTGGGTGTGAGGGATAACCATCATCCGCCGACGGACGGGAGGCCAACTATAATCCGACCATAATTACCCCTCCTGTTAGCAACCTCCGCCCCCCCCCTCACGTCCCCCGGGGGGCCAATTCATTCTATTGGATAATGATGATGAAGATGTGAAGCTGTGAGGGCAAAAGTGTGTCAGTGGTGTCCAAAACTAATCAGCGGGCAGCTGAAGGGGGGCGGGGGGGGGGCGCGGGTGATGGCAATTACAATGGGCACAGAATGAAGAAAAGCCAATGCCCGAGGGGCACAATATAGTGGCAAAAGACCGACATAAATACAATTGAAAGAGCAAAAAATGAGTTTCAAACAAGAATTATAATGGATAATTAGGCAATAATTAATCGGGCTTGAAAGATGTAAATTATTAGAAAATGAAAGGGTAGCGGAAGGAAACTGAGGGTGCGTGGGGGCGGGGGATTTATGAAATTTTTTTTTGCACTTTTGAATCAATGCTCTTTGGCGCCATTGTAAAATTGCTAAATTGTTCATTGGAATGCATGAATGCAAAAGTCATATATGCATACAATTCGTAATTTTTAGTTAATTTTTGTGTGCACAATTTTAATGGGCGTTAGGACATAATTTTTGAATAAAAATTTTATATTATAATATTTTTTTGAGCCATTGAATTTCAGGTTTTTTTTATGAGTAAGGCCTTCATAAATGGCTTAACAAGTTACTCATTAGCAGTCTAGACAGAAAAGAAGAAGAGGAAATATGTGTGTTTGCTGATGTGCAACATGGACTTCATTTTGCATTTGAATTGGCAAAGTGAAAAAAAAGGAAGAAGACAAATTGGCATTGTGACAAAAAACCAATACGCATTAAAAGCAAAGCGGAATGACACTTAAACTTAGAAACAACCAACTTTTTTTTTTCAATCAAGAAAAGTGGCAGCAGCAGTAGCAGCAGCAGTTAATCAAATTTAATGCTCACAATATTGTAATTGAATATGTGTGGTTGTTCGGCATTTGTCCAATTTGGCATAAAAATTGGCATTTTGCCTTCCCAACATTGGCAATTGGTATTTTTGCACCACGATAAGGGGCCAAATGGAGGACAATTATGTTTTTATTGTTTTAGTTATGGGAGGGGGGGGGGGGGTCAATTACTCACGCTTTTTGCCCGATTGCTTGGGTGTTTTGTGCCATTGGGTATTTTTTTCGTAAAATTTTATATTTATTTTATAATATTATACATAAAAATTACATGAAAAAATGATGCATTTTAAATAAATTCTAAAATTATATATTAAAATTGGTAAAAAAATTTGAATAAAGAAAAAATAATTTAAAAAAAGAAAAATTAAAAAATAATTTATTAAACTTTAAAATTAGAAAAGCATTTCTTGGAAATAATTAGGCAATTTGTACTATCAAATGCCAAAAATTAAATGGCATCCAAAGATATATTTAATATACTACCGGAACTATTTAGTTTTGCATATATGGGAATGGGCAAAGGGGCTTAATTATCCGGTTTATAATTATAGGCGATCGGAACACGCGATTTAAAAAATTAAATGGTAAATTTTTTTTTAAGCAGGGTACCTTTAATGAAAATTTACATTCCTATCTTAAAAATTTTCAAAAAAAAAAAAGTACACGTGAAGAATTAAATATTTAAAATTAGTCAAATTTATTATTTTAAATTTCATGCAAATTATTTATTGCTCCATATTCACTGCCCAAATAATAAGGAACCCTTTTTAATAGGTACATTTTCCCAATTTATGTTTTCCAATTAGTTAATATTATTCAAAATTCACAAAAATGATTTTTTAAAAGTTATATTGTGACGGATTTTCCCGTGTCGTATTATTCCGCTTGTGTCGGATTTTCTGGCTCCCAAAAAAAACTTAGCCTTTAAAGGAATTTCAGTAAGAAAAAATACGAAAAAATATTTGATTGGAAAATTTATAGAATTTCTCTTTTTTTGCTTAATTTATGGCTTTCGTTTTTGATAAATGTAATTTATTATGACTAAATATTTTATGCAATTTCTATTTTCATTTGACGCTAATCATATAATAGCAAATTGCCGAGAAAGAAGCAATGTGCTAGTTCTTTCAGTTTGATTGAAACCCAACCAAAAAAAAAAATTTGTGAATTATTGTAAAATTTTAAAACTATAACTTTTTTGTTTAGGTCACTAGATCAAAGCTGCTAGATAAAAATTTTCAAAATTCAATAATAAAAAAAATTTACATTCAAAAAACAGTGAAAAAATTATTCTATTTATATATTCAGTCAATTGGTCAAGCTTCACTTTAATTTTATGGCTTATTTTTCAACCTGCTGTTTAAGATAGGCTTGTCAGGCGATGTTGATAGGCCCCGCCTGAAAATTTTTTTTATTTTCGAATTTTTGTCTTACAAATAGTTTCATTTTTTGAGAATCTTTATAAAAAAATTACCAAAATTCCACATTAATGCACTTTTCATCACAAATGCATTTTATAAGGACTTTAATCCTGTCCTATGCATTAATCCCTAAACTTTTGTGTGCTGATGGGGCTGGCCGTATTAAAATTTTCCTAGTCTAAATGACTTCTTCAGCTCATCACTTACTTATTACAAGGGCCAAACACTCGACTAAACCCTTAGTAGAAAAAACTCGACCAATAGATTCTTGACTGTGTTTCAATGAAATTTTTTTTTGTTTGAAAATTTTATTGAGATTTTGTCGTCCATTTTTTGTTGGACCGAGATGCACACGCTATTTAAAGCAATTTTTTTCATTCTACAAATAGTTATCGGGTAAAAACAAAATTTTTTTTTTTTAGTTTACAGCGCTCGTTTTGGGAGATTTTTTCTGAGTGAAGGGAGCCTGCCTTGGGGGTTTTTTTTGTTTTGTGGCACAATTGAAATCCCCCTCCCGTAAGTCAATGTGCCTCTTTTCCATTGAAATTTTTAAATTCCATTGGCATTTTGAATCTTTGGCTCCTCTCTTCTTTCGCTTTTTGTTAGTTTGTGTGTGTGCGCATATGAAGTGGAAATAAAATTGGGATGAGACTGGAAATGTGAGAAAGAAGGACCGAATTTCCCTCGCCCCTCAGCTTTTTTTAGAGACGGATGTCATTGGCAGACCCTCCGGGGAAATTCTTTTTTTTTTTTTTTCAAATTAATTTTCCAATGAGAAAGTAGAACAAAATAAGAGAACGAGAGATAAAGAGAGAGAGAGATAGAGAGAGAGAGAGCGGGCAGACAAATTAATTAATATTTATTGGTAATACATAAGAAAACAAATTAAATTATAACTGAATGTGAGACAATCGGCTGCTGTGCTTAATTTTGCAGTCTCACAAAAAAACATTTAAATGTCGTTAGAAAATATAAAATATTTTAGAAAAAAATTTTTATAATTTTATGGGCTTTAAAGTTTAAACTAAGTTTGTTAAAAAAATCTTTAACTATTTTCATTTATATAATTTTTTGTTATTTTAAGTTCTTTATGAACTTTCGAACTTCTTCAAAATGGGTACCTTAGGTAGGGAGGGGGACACTAATTTAGGGAGGGGATTTATCGAAGGAAATACTTAATTACTAATTTTTAAAACAGTGAAGCTATGCGACTTTTTGTTATAAAATTTAATAATTAATTAAAGATGCACACACTCTCAAATTGTACTAGGGTTGAGCGGTATCCGGTACTTTAAAAAAAACCGGTACCGGTACTTTTTAGGTTGAAAAACCGGTACTTTTTGGATGGGAAAACCGGTATAGTACCGGTACTGTCTGTACCGGTACCGGTCAAACCGGTACTCTGTACTCATTTGTACGTTTTTTTCAGTACCAGTACCGGTACCGTTCAACCCTACTTTGTACACATATTTGTTCTATTACGCAAAAAAAAACCTGGCAGAGTTTGGCGTGAAATCAACAAAAATGTTAAAATGAAAAAATCGGATGGAATGGCCAAATTTCAAAAACTCTCAAATGCCCATTCCATTATGAAAGATTAAAATGCAAAATGGCAAACCTTCCAAAAATAGAAACCCAACGAGCCGAGGGAGGAGGAGGAGGTGGTGGGAGAGTGGCGCCATTTTTGACTTCGTCAAAATTCGCCAGACAAAATCATGTGTATATTTTAATGTAATTTTATGTGAGAAACCAGCTTAAAAAATGACAAGAAAATTCGTTGATAAAATTTAATTATATATTTTTTCTCCAAGTGAAACAAAAGGGGAATATATGGGAACATTCTTTGTACTATCTGAAGACTTGGATTTTCAATTTTTCAAATTTATTCAATAAGGAAGAAGCATCCAAAGGAAGAAAAAAAGCCTATTATTAGCTTACATTTTTGGATATACCAAATGTGGTCAAACTAGATGTTCTACATTTGTTTTTTAATTTGTTTCTATAGTTTTGAATTGTGAAATTATTGACGATAGAAACAATTTTTCTTATATATAGAGGTGTTCTGTTGTTGATAAAAGAATATTCGGTCTTTGAAGTTTTACACCATGTGAATTTCCTCGGAAATAAGAAATTTCTTCGTTAAAAAATGGTAAAAAAATATTTTTCGCGTAAAAACTCACAAAAATAGGGCTTTTTTGGTGCAAAACATGTTACCAAAAAACACCAATTTTTCAAAATTTGTTCGAGGAAAAAGAAATTTAAGGCTGGCATTAGGCGTCAAATTTTTGGTGGCTGAGATTGTTGGGGGTGGGCCGTTTTGTTAATAAGATGGAAAGGGTGAGGATAGATGGTTGGTTTATTATAGATGGTTGGTTTATTAGACTGTCTCTCTAATTTAGGCTTTGACTTAAAGTCGGTTAGCGTGGGAAGTGTCGTTGAATTTACGTTTCCACTGATGAACGTTTCATATGGACAAAAAAAAAAAGAAATAAGCGAGGGAATAAGAGTTTTTTTTTAATTTTAATTAGACAATTACGTGTCATTTGGGAAATTATTTGTCCAATATATTGACTATTTTAATGAGAATTATATGTTTTATATACGACTAAATTAGAGTTCCGGAATGCGATTGTACGTCATCTGTTATAGAATATTTTTAGCTGTTATTTAATTTGTAAGTCCAATTCCTGGTTGTCCAATTTTTCGGAACACTCATAATTGGCCTGCTTAGAGTGTTGGACAACAACGAGTGGAGCAGCAAATTAAAATTTCTAAAAATACATTACCAAAAGGATAAACTATAAATGTGATAGAATTTTGGTTTTTTTTCTTTGGAAAAAAAGAAAAAAAAATTTCGTAAAAGATTTTATGGTTGTCAAGATCAAAGAATTTAATTCGGAGGTATTCCTTAGGCTTAGTTTTATAAGTAGGGCAGTGACTTTTAGTGACGAAAAATCTCAAAATAGTCAACTAAATAGTTGTGAAAAAATGCCAAAATAGTTACAAAATAGTGAGAAAAGTTCAAAACAGTGATGAAATAGTGAAAAATTTTATGCCCCTATATATGTATGAAAAAAATTTTTTTATTCCAATTGTTGGTTGCAATTACAAATGAGGTAGATCACAAATTCTCGGGAAAAATTCGATGCATTTCTTCAAAATTTTGGGTTTTCAAGAAATTTTATTCTTGATAAATTTTGGCCAAAATTTTGGCTTTGAAAAGTCTATTCTTAGGAGTGTAAATTTTGAAATTTTTTAGACCGATCCTTAGGGGTGTATTTTTCTTTTTTATTGTGTTTTCCTTAAGAAATTCCCCAAAAACCCTAAAATAGTGAGTAAAATATTGACGAAACCCCAAAATAGTGAGTTAACTATTTTAGTGACAAAAACGCCAAAATAGTGATTTCTAGTGACAAATAGTGACGTTCAAACGAAGAATTTTCGCGCTAAAAATGTGTTTTCGTGCGTTTCTCATCGAAACAAAGCTATAGAAAAAATAGTAAATCACTAAAAGTTACTGCCCTAATTATAAGCAGTACATCGTAAATATAGCCCAAAAACGGATTGACCCACGTGAAAAAAGCCTAAGGCTAAACACACGAAAATAGTCCGCACTTTTCTTTAACAAGTGCCAAAAAATTTAATAAAATAATTTAACCTACAAATAATAATTCCGATTATTTCGATAAAATGTACACATAAATCAGTCAATAAATTAATGAATCAAAAAAATAATTGCTTAGTCATCCATTCGTTCAAATATGTGAAAGCTCTCATATTCATTCAGTTGGGAATAAATGCAAAATTTCCAAGACCACTTTTATAACAAAAACAACTCTAGAAATAATTTTTTATTCATAATTATAAAATTTGGGTTTTTTTTAAATTTCTATCCTTAAATTTCGGCTATCTGTCAAAATGCCCAATGGTCAAAATGTCTAATGAACAAAGTGCCCAATAGGCATTTTGACCACTTTTGGCTGATTGGGAATTTTGTCCGTTTTTTTGGCTTATTGGGCATTTTGTCCATTAGGGTATTTTGACGATTTTTGTCCATTGGGCATTTTGACCTAGCGCCTTAAATTTCGAATCTTAGGTGGTTGCAAATTGGATAATGGTTATTTGTTCGTCGCCGCCATCCCTGAGGCTCCCGGACAATCGGACAGAAGTGGATAATCGGACAGTGGACATTCGGACAGAAAATAAAGGAAAATGATAAGAAAAATAACTGATTACTTTAGAACAAGTGGTTGAATGCTTAATCGGGTTTAAAAAGCCAATTTTTAAATGTTTTGTTTCGGCATTCGGTAAGCTATGGCTCGTAAATAGGCATGCTAGTAGTTATGGCCAAAAAACTGTAAAAAACTCAATTTAATTGTCATAACTTTTTTCAAACTTATTAAGACATTCTTAATCGGTCATTTTCTTATCATTTTCCTTTTTTTAATTTTATTTTCTGTCCGAATGTCCACTGTTCGATTGTTCACTGTCCCATTGTCCGGTCACGATCCCGGAGAGTGTACCAAGAGAAAAACAATAATTAACCGAATAATTTAAAACTCAAATCTTTTTTCAAAAAATTTATATATTTATTTTGACGATATATAAATTCATTTTCTTTTTTTATTTCTTTTTTTATATAAATATTGGATAAAAAAATAGTGATGGCCATCTCATCCACCAAATTAGTTCTGCTGGTCATCATCACCTTTTTGGCCATTGTCACTAAATGGTCTGTCAGCAGTTCGCCGTCCGAAGACGCTGAACATTTGCGACGCTTTTTTGAACAATCACAACAGCTCAAGGAATGTAACTCAACGAATTCGTCAGCATTAAATTTGGACAAAATTTTATCGCTGACAAGTGAAAACATTTGGTGTCTTCTGCTAATTGTTGTGCTGTTCTCATTGCTGCTGATCATTGTTTGTTTTTAAATCAAAATTCGACAGTTTAAAATTTTTATAAAAATTTCTAGCCTAAGAATTGGTTGGGAAAAAAACTGGTTTTTCGACATTTCTTTGAAAAAGGACATAAGAAAACAGCCAACTTTGGATATGAAAACGAAAACCGCAATTTCGATACCTAAAAAAACAGGAAATTTTTAGAGCTTAAAATCATTGGAAATCTGAAAACGGCAGCGACTGATGATTCCCCCCAGATATGCGATTCTGAAAATTTTCAAGAAAAATTTTTTAGAGGACCTATTTAAAAGAATTCACTTTTAAGTGACCAATCACTGGTTATTTTCAATTTTCAAAGACCTATTTATAGTTTTGTTGCGCTCTTTGCAAGTTGAAGAAGGCAAAACCGAATGAAATTCTTGACCAAAGCCAAGACGAGCGAGGTAAATTTATAAAAAAAAATATTGAAATAACTTAATTTTTTACAGGTCTTTGATAGGAGAAGCTTTTTCGTCGAAAAAACTTAGGGAAATGTGAACAACTCTAATAAAAACCCTGCAATAATTCCAGATTTTCTTATGTTTAAAGAAATAATTTTGAATAATAATTTATTTTAATTTCCCAACCAATTTTTTTTTTTTTATTACAAATGAATAAATGAAGGGTCAATTCAATGTCAAAAGAAGCAAAGGAAAGGCGGGGTGGGTTCCGTTTTAGGAAATACGGTATCATGTGCATGGTCCAGGTTTACGGTAAATTTTACCTGACCAATGCTTACTGTAAAACGTTGCAAATTACAGCGGGGTAAGCCGACAGAAAAAAACAAACTTTATCTAACTGCATAATACATTTTTGGTCTGAAATTAGGCACTTAAAGCATATGCAAGAGAGAAATACAATCAATGAAATTTGATCGAATTGCTCCATTGAAAGAAGATCGATTTATATTGATCAGATTTGATGACTGATCAACTGACGATGTCTCAGCACAATGTCACTCAAGCTTGACACTGATTGGGGATCACCAATTTTGCGAAGCATGGACAGATGGTGCATGCGCTTCCTTCTTGAATGTGGCTTTAGTTTGGCGTCATGTTTATCAGTGCCCAGACTCTCGATGTGGCGCTCAGATGGCAGTGACACAATGCAGGGCTGAAGTGGGCTTTGAATGGATTCCTTTTTTGTTGTTGTGCCATAAACTGTGGATAAATGATGGGGTTGTTGTTGATGATGATGATGATTTTGCTGATGTGTGTCCTTTCCCAACTGCGTAAATGCGAACGGCGTCAACTAGAATGGGTGTTTATATAATAAATATGATTAATAAATTTAGAAACAAAATGTATTTAAAAAAAAATATATATAGTTTTTAAAAAACCATAGTTTTAATTTTAGAAAGAATTTCCTTTTTTTAAATCTTCCAAGTTTTTCCAAATTCCCAAAATTCTTCTAAATGCAACCGAAAATCAAAAAAAAACAAACAATAATTTTGTTTAAAAAAATTCTTATTTTTTTATTCTACAATCTATTTTCCAGTTCTTTAAACGACTGAAAAAATTAAAAAAGTTTATTCCAAAATTATCAATAAAACCGAAAACTTAGAATATAAAACGATTTAATTTTTCGGTTTTTTTTTCTGCCATTTTTAAAAACTATTAAAATATTTTTCAATATAAATTTTAACAGTGACAAAAACTTTGATTTCAAATTTTCACTACAAAAACAATGATTTGAAATAGGAAAGAAACCCCCGAAAGAAATTTTTTGCTAATATAGTAAAGGTTTTCAAGCCATTATTTAAAAATAAAGCATCCCAAAAAATCCTTGTAACAAATTATTCAAATTTTTAAATTACAGTCAATAAAAGGAGAAATTTTATTTAATTAAAATTTTGGCATTGTTTTTTACTTACCAAATTGCGATGAGCGAGAAGAAAAGCTTCGGCACTCATTTTTTGACGAAATATGAGGAAAAGCATAAGCAAGGTGAACATGCGCAAGACCAACGAAGTTGTTGAAGATGAAAAAAGACGGCGAAGCATTTTTTTGAATTTTGCTAAAAAAATAAGTATTATAAAATTCGAATTCGCTTAATCAATGTATAAAAAAGACAAAGTGCACAAATATCGAATAAATCAGCTAAAATGATCAGTCAAAATGTCGACAAATTTTTTCTTAAATCTAACGGCGACATTTCGATTTATTAGTCACTTAAGCTTAGTATAAATTATAACCTTTTTTAATTTTGGATTTGCTGCAGAGAAACAGCTAATCTTTGTGAGAGATAAAGCAAAACCGTGTGTTCACTTTTATATCCTCACTAATCCCTTTTGTAATGGCTCCGCCCATTAAAGGCAAAAAAGCAGATTGGCATCAGAAACAAAAATAGTGCTAAAAATAGCACGCTAATTTGCAAAAAAAAAAAATTAGCAAATTTAAATTAAACGAGATTTAGCAAAACTTTTATGCTTTTGAAAAAAAATACTTTACTTAAATATAAAATAAAAAAAATTGAGTAATTCATTTTTACGATATAAGTGAGAACGAGATAAAAAAAAACCTTTTTTTAGTCTCTAAAACCCAAAGAAAGAAATTAAAATTTTAATCCTTTTTTAACCTTAAAAGTAAACTTTTAGATAAAAAAAAAAAGCTAAACATTCCACCTAATCGAAGAGAAGACGAATTAGTCACCATAATGGGCCTAATTAGTTATTAGTTCGACTTAAGTGTTAATGCTTAACTCTCCCATTTCTTATCAAAGTGCAGAATTTTAAATCTGGTAAAAAAAAAGGTATTCATCTTAAAGAATTGGTTTAAAAACAATTTAAAATACATTTTTTAAAGAGTCAAAAAGCTGACAATATTGGATGAACTATTTGACTTCAATTTGAGCAGTAATGGATGCCTATGATACTTAATATCGAATCAAGAGAGGAAATATTTAAAAATTTTAACGAAAAGCTCTCTTGCTTCAAATTAAAAAATTATTGATAAGCAGATAAGCAGCTTTAATGATAAAGGATATACTAGTGAATAGAAATTTTTGAATGAAAACGGGCTTAAAAGGAGTGCCGGGGACACTGTTTTTGAATTAGTTCCATTTTTGTTACCTTTATATAACATTATTAAAAGGGCACTTTGCATTAGAATTTCTATTTTGGGCATTTTTAATAGGAAATTCTAAGAAATATTATCTTTTTTTTATGGATGATGTGATTTTAAACTCTTAAGCTATTCACATTGTACTATCGAAACAATTAACCCCATTAATTGCATGTAAAATTTAATTGTATCGGTTGAAACAATGTTAATTATTATCTCACACACTTTTGCCAACGAATTCCGTTCAAATACAAATGACGTAAAAATGTAGTTTTACTTGATAAATTTGCATAACTGTATTGCAAAAATTAAAGATTTTGGTAATAAAATATTAAATATGAATAATATTCAAGTGGTAATAAAGAATAAAAGACTTGAAGGTGTGCACCTACGATGGTTAACCGACATTTGCGCCCCCGACATTTGCGCTCCAATGCCAAGAGGAAATCTCAGAACCAACTAAACTTAAGATTTTTAGTATCATTCGAATGCCCTTAATGTGTTCAATTAGTATATCAAAAATAAAAAAAATTAGTAAAGTTACAAAAAAATTATGACCTGAAAAACACGACAATGTGCAAAATCGAGATGTTTGTAATATTTTTATCATAACTCTTTCAAAATAAAACCAATTTTTTTTTTGATTTTTGGTTACCAATAGAGTACATCGAGAGCTATTGAAACATACTAAAAAATCTAAGTTTAGTTGGTTCTTAGACTTATGCTTTGTCCCGGGGCGCAAATGTCGCTGCACCTGTACGATTGTCTCATCAGGTGCTGATTGCCGGGGAGTCAGTGACGTCAGGGGTATGCAAATGGGGGTCTGGGAAGAGTCCGAAAAGAGTC
Organism: Heterodera filipjevi; assembly: GCA_039877585.1. Taxonomy (NCBI): domain Eukaryota; kingdom Metazoa; phylum Nematoda; class Chromadorea; order Rhabditida; family Heteroderidae; genus Heterodera; species Heterodera filipjevi. The sequence goes on along the minus strand of JBDPZO010000004.1, from coordinate 8,574,229 downwards.
AGGGATTCCGAGTTTGGGTCGGGGACTCATCCAAAAAATGGTTATAATATAAATGGTATAAAAAATATTTGATTATTGCGCCCGGAAATTTTTTGAAAATTTAGCTCTTATTTTTTAACAGTTTAGCCAAAAATGAATGTTTTCTATTTCAGGGAGTGGGGAGGGCGTTAACCAAAACTATAAAATTTTTCATTAAATATATTTGAATTTTTCATTTCGAGTAAGCGAGTACGGGTATAACCCAGGTGCAATTTCCCTCCTCCCCCCTACCCTTTAAATACGGACCTATTTAAAAAAAAAAAAATTTTCTGCCTAATCCAAGTATGTATGTGAAACAAAATAATATTTGCTTCATTGATGTGTAAATATTTCGTCATTGGCAAAAACACTTTCTTCCTTCTTCAACCGCCGATTTTCATTTACGTGCATTGATTGGCATTGGCATTGTGTATTCGCGCCATAATTTTTTCACGGGTTTGAATTGACGCCAAAATGATGCTGTGTGGGGATTAAAAAATGGTGGGTGCCGGCATAACCAACACCATCATCATCATCCATCCACCCTCCCCCCCCCACACCAATGTTGGCACAAATTTACGTAATTGTGCCGTATTTTTGAGTCCCATTTTGGCACTCATCAGCAGCAGTTATCTTCCCAATGCTCTCCCTCCTTCCCCATTGATGGAAGACAAAAAACAATTTCATCTAATCTCATCGCTTTGGCGCAAATTAGCCGACACAGATGAACAACTCAAAATTAATTGAAGTAAGCAGAAAGTATACATCTGAGCTGGATTAACGAGCACTGAGGCAGCTTGTGGCGGCAAAAGGCGGAAAGAGAGGAGGAGTAGAGAAGGGAGGGGAGAGAGAGAAGGAGGAGCGAAAGGATGAGAGAGAGAAAGGAGGAGAGAGAGAGGAGGAGCGAAAGGATGAGAGAGAAAAAGGAGGAGAGAGAGAGGAGGAGCGAAAGGATGAGAGGGAAAAAGGAGGAGAGAGAGAGGAGGAGCGAAAGGATGAGAGAGAAAAAGGAGGAGAGAGAGAGGAGGAGCGAAAGGAGGAAAGAGGAGGAGGAGAGAAAGGAGGGGAGAAAGAGAAGGAGGAGCGAAAGGATGAGAGAGAAAAAAGAGGAGAGAGAGAGGTGGAGCGAAAGGATGAGAGAGAAAAAGGAGGAGAGAGAGAGGAGGAGCGAAAGGAGGAAAGAGGAGGAGGAGAGAAAGGAGGGGAGAAAGAGAAGAAGGAGCGAAAGGATGAGAGAGAGAGGAGGAGCGAAAGGAGGAGAGAGAGAGAGAGAGGAAAAGAAAGAGAGGAGGAAAGAAAGGAGGAGAGAAAGAAGGGGAGAAAGAAGTGAGAGAGAGAGGAGAGAAAAGAATGCTTTTTTTATTGTTTATGCGGTTTTTTATTTTAATGGACTGATTTGAAAGAATATAAAAACAATATCACAATCGAACAAGTATTAGCATTGTTTTTACGGGTGCTGGTGCGTTTCTTAAATTCCGCCATTTTTACTGAATTTTCGTATAAATCAAGTCATTGCTTTTCTCAGAAGCAATCAAATTAAACAATCTTGGTATTGTAAGATCGCCCTTAAGTTGCTCTATTAGCTTGCTAAAAAAAATTAAATAGGGGTTTAAATTTTTAAGACAGACTACATCAAAATGATTAAAATAATTAAAAAAAAATGACAATAGTTAGAAATCTCAGAACCCTTCTGGTCTAGTAAATATGAACACTTCGAGTAAATAAGAAAATATACCGTCTCATATTAAACCTAATCTCAAAAATTAAATAAAAAATTAAAAAGAAAAATAAACAAGTCAATATATTCAAGAATTTTTTGCACGTCCGGCAATTAAAATAGGCTGTTAATTACAGATTTTTGACATGTACGATAATTCTAAAATTCCTAAAATTTCCTTACCTACCAAAGATCTAGAATTTTTAATAAATTAAATTACAGATATTATAAATAAATAAACATAAAACTTTCTTAACTGTTATATAGATACTATCTGTAATAAAATTAATCTCTTCCGACTTTTCGGCTTAAATACCGGTCGGAATTTTATCCTCTATTTTAGGGTTAAGCCCCGACCCTTCGGGGAGAGGAAGTTGGGGATCGGGAAGGAAATTCCCCGAAAGAATTTGTCGGGGATGGCTGGAGAAATTTAAAAAATGTCGGGGAACAGACACCTTCGTCGGGAAGGAAATTTTCATAAAAAGTCGAAAAAAAGATAAAAGAAAAAATTCCAGAACAAAAAAGTCTTAAAAACTCATTTAAAAACATTTCCATCTCATTTCAAGTGCAATTGACGACGTTCGTAATTCCCCAAAACATGTCGGGGCTTAACCCTACTCTATTTTGCCAACCCAACCCAACCTTTTTGTTTTTTTTTTGTAATTTTAGTATTTACTTCTTTTTCTGAGAATTTCAGACCATGTTCTCAATTCTTAAGTTTTATTCATAGTTCCCTAGAGACAGAATGCCGAACTAAAATAAAATCCCACCCCGACAAATCTCAGCTAAGCCAAAAAAAACGTCAAAATCTCACCCCGTCATAATTTCCCCTCGATAAAATTTGAATTTTGAAACACAGTTTAGCCTTTATTTGGCCAATATTTTCTGTTAAGGGTTGCGAGATTTGATCGTTTTGACTGAGGTGATGAGATTTGAGTCTTTTGTGGGTACACGTTTGGTAAGCATTAATATTTGTGTAACCGGATTTAGGCTACCGGTCCGAGTGTCGAAAGTGTTAAAAATTTCCGAGTGTCGAATGGCCCAGAAAAAGCCAATTTGGCTTTTGTTTAAAAAAATGAAAACATAAAAGCTTAGACCTAGTCGAGCTTAAGCTTATGCCTAAGTTTAAGCCTAAACTAAGCCCTAATTTTAAAGTTAGCGTCTATTAAAAATCGTAAAAAATGGTTCGACACTCGGCCATTCGACACTCGGACATTTTTTACACTATTCGACACTTGGAACGTTCGACACTCGGGCCGGAAGCGCCGGATTTGAGTTGTTGTAAAAATTTTCATAATTGTTTATTAAATTGGCGTTATGTTTGTGCAGCCATATGTAGCCAGCTTCTCATTTCACAAAATGTAATTGTGGGCTTTCCTAGCTGATACATAAACAAAAAAGAGATAAACTTATAGAAAGTCCAAAAAAAGAATCAACAAATATATCCGAATTCCAATAAATCCGAACCTATGGTATTAAAAAAGACCAATTATATTCTAATATAGAAAAAATAGCTTTTGAGTTTTTTAATTTAATTAGTGGATGAAAATTTTTTGGATACCTTTAACAGGCATGTTGTTTACCCAGGAAAACTTGTATTTGTCGAGTTATCCTGTTAATAAGTTACATTTATTGTTGCCGAATTTAAAATTCTGTTTAATACATATTCCTGCATTGGTTTTAAGATTTAATGTAATTAAACAAATACATATTTAATTGGCACTATTAAGCAAGCACAGACACAATAACAGTAATGAATTTGGATGACTCGGAGGACAAGCGGCGTCTGTTCGAATATTTTATTGTAGCCGGTCTTAATGACGAATCGGTCGACCCACCCGAAGAGTTTGCCACGACTTCAACTGCACAACAATTACAACAACCCTCTTCATCTGTGATGGATGATGGCCAACAGATGCACTATAACCATGAACAACTGGCGCCAATCACTGACATTTGCGTGATTTTTACCAGCGCAGGCGAAACTGTGATTTTTATTTGAACCCGGATACTGACTTTTCTTGTCGAAAAAAAAACTTTTTTTGTCATCACCACGAGGCTGAGGGTACATTAGTTTTCATTTATGGGCTATCTCTTACTATCCAAAGAATTTGTGTTTATTGCTTCGAAAAGAATTGAAATAAAAAATCTGGCTCCTCCTCCTCCAATAAAAAGTGCAAAAAAACTAAAGTTCAGGGATGTCAAATTTTCATCCATTAATTCAGTTATTACTTCCACTTAAAAAATTGTTTGTTTTAGACACCGTCCGATTTTGAGCGAATTGAAACAACACCGCAGGGCTATCCCGCCAATTTGAATCATGGTTCATTGCGCTCACCAGCCGCCTTTCTGTGCTACAAACGTGGTTATCATAAGCCGCCGTTGATTGATCTAGGCGTATTAGACGAAGGAAAGGGTGAAAAGCCAATGGTGGTAAGTGAAAAACCAATTAGAAAAAACATACTGATTATTGTAATTTTTAAAAGGAAGGGAGAGGGGAGGGCGAGCTTTTAGCAGTAATTTTTTTTTTTAATTTTATAAAAATTCGTTCTTTTGCAAAAGGATGCGGTCATTTTGGATAAAACGCCATATGGACTAACGGCCAATATCTGCAACAGTTCGTCTAGTCTGTTTTTTACCACTCGACGGGCCAAGCCCGACTCGCCACCCCACCAATTGGTGATCACCAACATTTGTGTGATATTGGACAACAAAGGGGAACACCCACCGCACACATTCTTCAAAATACCGAAAAATTTGAACAAGGTTTGCCTTTTACATAATTTTTAGTTAAAAAATACTCGGCTCTGGCGGGTGTCTTCACTAAAATTTGCTAGAAAAAAATGGTCAAAAGATTGGAATCTAAAAAATCAAATTTTTCTAGTAGAATAAAAGTCTGACTCGGCCCCTCTCAAATTCATTGATTGCCTTTTTACACTTAAGAGTATGATTGGTTCGGAGGTTTATGTGTGCTACAAGAAATCACAGTTGGCCTGCAAACGGATTGCTTACGCGCCGGCAGTGCTTGACTGTTTCCCGCGTGTGCCGAACATTGACGACACATTGTTGGTACGCAATGTGCCTATGTTTTTTTTGCCGATGGGTGCGCTCATTGAAGCGTGGCCCGAACGCTGTCGTGGTACAGAGCACCATGCTCGGACGGTCAGCACATGTGTGTTTACAGACCAGGTACCCATAAATTAAAATATGCTATGACCTAGCAGGGTAGAGCTTAATCGAGATGGTCGTACCTATTGTCGGGAAAGCTTTTTCTGCCGGCCCCCCGCTCCCCCATTCGTTTTGTTCCCAGTCCTCTCCGACCTTGAATTAGTCCTTCTCCCGCCCATCGTTTTTCTTCTTTTCATGTTTAAAAAAAATAAAAAAATTTTTTTTTTTTTTTTTTTTTGTAAATTCAGCGAATCGTTTGGGGGGGGGGAGGGGAGGGAAATAAGCCAAATTTGGAAAATTTTTTGATTTGCCTACCAAGAGATTTTTTTTATAAACAATGGCTTTTAAAGGCCTACACCAAATACTATGGCGCATCCATCACATTTTACGAACCCTATACAAAACCGTTGAGTGAAGAACAGTTGGAAAAGTTGGATTTGGGTGCAGGCGCTGGTGACGAGGCAACAAACAACAATGATAAAGCAACAACGTCACAGGTAGCATAGCAACAATAACCATAAAATCAGGCTTACAAATATTGGTTTATACGGGCGCCGTACCGAAAATTCTTGCGATTAAGTGGATTTTTTGAAAATTACTTATTTTCTTTAATTAAAGTTTCGTGGCGGAGCACAAAATAAATAAATAATTTTTTTTGGTTTTTTTTTTAAGGAACGCAAGTATATTTTGTAAAATTTGTTTTTAACTTAGGAACTAAACAAATTTTAAGTAAAAATTGCAAAAATAGAAACAACAAAAAAAATGTCGCTCTTATTTTTTAAGCGATTACACAAAAAAAAAAAAATTTAGGGAGACCAGTCCAATGCGCTGACTTCTAAGCGAGAAGAACAAAAGGCACTTTACTACTGCAACAAAGCTATTTGCATTGTTTCCAGGTGTGATTTTTAGGTAAAATTCACATAAAAGATGGTTTTCTTCAGATATCCTTTCTTTGAACCTTTTCGGCGATTTTTGTACTTTTTGCTTAACACCGCGGCTTCCAGCACTTCTTCACGGATACCAATTGAGCGATACATTTCACATTTGGTGAGCAATTGAAACCGAACGGGCAATTGAGGCCGATTTTTTCAAAAAAATTTTTCACAGTCTGCGGCGGGTTTGATTTTTCTCTTTAGATGCATGAAGTGCCATTTCCATCGCCGGCTAGACCCCGTGTGCTGGTTGAGCTTGGCAGCGACATGATCGCCTTTGAAAGCAGCGATGACAGCCAAACACCATTGACGGGTGCCAATTTTGTGGAAACGTTGAAATGTCTTGGCACAGAAAATCTGCTCTACGCCATGCTGCTGACACTGCTTGAACAAAAGGTGGGAAGAAACTTCAAAATAATTGGTTTTCTTCCTTTCTATTTTCTCTCTCTCTCTTACCTTTATTTCTCGCTTTTTTCTCCATTTAGATCTCTTTTCACTATCTTAATAATGCTTTCGATCTCTTTCTCTTTCTCTCTTAATCATTATTTTGTATCTATAGAATTCTTTATCTCTTTCATTTTAATCGGGCATTCATACAAATTGCATCTTTTGTACACGAAAAAACTGGAAAATTTTATATAAAAAAATTTATTTACCGAATAGATACTTGTCCACTCTCTTCGTCCTTGGCTACTCACCTGTGTGGCGGAAACGCTTTGCGCCCTGATGTTTCCGTTTTCATGGAATTTGCCCTACATACCTCAGTGTCCGTTGCCGTTGGCCGGTGTGTTCAATGCACCACTTTCATTCATGGCCGGTGTTGATTCACGGTGGGTTGAGGCCAGCCGCATACCAGAAAATACTGGGCGGGGGAGGGTGGTTTTTTTTTATTGCTATTGTTACAAGAAGCGCTAAAGAGTTTTTTTTCTTTTATTTCTAATGGTTTTCTTTAGGTATTTTGATCTGTACGAGGAACCTCCATCGGATGTGACTTGTTTTGACTTGGATACGGCAACGGTCAGCCAGTCAGCGGTTCGCAAATTATACCAATTGTCGATGTTGCCGAAAAAACCGCTGAAGCGACTTCGCGCCACGCTGGATACAATTAGCACAAAAATTGGTGAAAAGCATGCCAAAAAGGCCAACACTTCCGGTGCCAACTGCGGCGGCATGGACTACGAGCAAACGCATGACCGTCGAATACAATCCGAGTTGGCTATTCGGGAGGCATTTCTTAGGTGATAATGAAGGCAAAACGCAAAATTCACTGGAATTTTTGCATTGCTTCTCATTTTGATAATTGAGAATTAAAGTTAGCAATAAGACTGAACGCAAAATAATCCTATTGACAATTCCTAAAAAGAAATTTGATTTTCATTTCTGTCGTCCCTCCCTCTTTGATTTTGTTAAAGCAAAATTGTTAGAGGTTCTTACAGATTTATGTGTTGTTTGATGGACGGCTACACGGATTTTCTTTGTCCAATTATGGGTTCGCCATGGAAAAGGGGGGCTACGGATGTGTGCAAACTCTTCGCTTGGGAGCAATTTATGCAGTCACGTGACAAAAATTCCATGGAATTTTATGCCAAGTTTCGTGACACCATTTGTTTCAATCGGTTTATCGAAGAACGATCGGGTGCAATTGGTGGTGTGGACCAGGATGACCAGAGAGGTTGGGTTTTTAGACCAAATTTATTAACAACTTTTTATAATATTCTATCAAAAAAAATTATATAAATGATGATATTTTTTTCTTATTACGTTTCTGCCCACCAAGATGAAAAAGCAATTGATAAAAATGCCAATGAAGCGCCTACGGTTGAGGACAAAAGTGTTTATTACGTGTTCTTTGACGATTGCATTGCAAAAATACGAGCTGGTAGGGTGTCTTTTATTCTGATTTACTTATTTTTTAAAACCGAATCGATTAAAATACCCTTCTTTTTTTTTTGCAGTGACCCCGAAAAACATTTAATTTTCCAAATTTTTTATCTCTGCATAAAAATTTGTAGCTGAGGCGGTCAAGGACAAAAATGCACCGCAAGCCGCCCGATTATTGTTGGACGCTGATTCAATGATGTCTAACCGAACTATGGTATTATTTTTTTGCTTTCAGGCCTGTAATACAACAAGGACTAATGTTTTCCGTAAAGTACCTGGCATGGGTGCTTGGTGGTACCTAAGGCACCACTTGAAGATATTTATGATGCGCGTTAAGGGAACACAAAATGGGATGATTATTTGTTTCCTGATTTGTATCTATTGCTTTGTTACTAGTAGAACATTGTTTAAACTTACAAGTTTAGGTTATACCCTCGCCACATCTGCACAGCGGACAGTACGACGAGGCGTTCACATATGCCGCATTCCCTCGCCATTTCCAAGATGTGTATTTTGAAACAGAACGCATCAGACATGCGCTGCAGGGCAGGCCAACTAATCGACCAGCGGATGGCATGCGAATTTCATCTAGTACATTTTTGCCTGGGACAACGAAATTCCGTCATTTTTTTAGTGACGCTTTTGCGTTGAAATTATTTCCCTGGGTAAAGGGTGGGTATTGGTTCACCTTCGAAATTGAAAATCTAATTTTTAAGCAAAGAATGGATTAATTTAACCATATAGGTCGGCAAAACCTTTCTCTGCTTCGGTCGCGTCAAGAAGTGCGCAAGGCGTTATCCGACGCAATGTTGTTGCAACAACAATATGCTTCTTATTGGCCTCGTTCTGTTTTGTTTTTTGCATATACATTGTGGTTCATGCAGTTGCCGGCGCTGTTGGCTGTGTCCAAAAATAAACGGAAAATGCTGTTGCTTGGAATCCGGGTGAGTTATGGTAAATTCTAATGCATATAGTAGGTGAAATAGTAGAGGGGTCTCGAGCCTTGCAAAAATTTACGGATCTTTACATTTTTACCCCGACGTATACGAAATCCCGGGTGCACCCCAAAATCACGCCGCCGAAATCCCGCCGCCGAAATAACGCCGGCCAAAATCACGCCGCGGAAATTTCAGAAAAAATATTGTTCGAAGCCTGTTTTTTTTTTTGAAAAATTCTAAAAAATTTAAGGAATTTCAAAAAAACTCGTAAAAATTTTTTGAAATAATGAAATTTTTCATGAACTATTTGAAATTTTTAAAAATTTTTCAACTTTTTTGGAAATTTCCTTAAAAAACTTTGAAATTTTTTTTTACAAGGGTTTTTTTTTAATTTTTCTGACGGCGTGATTTTGTCCCGGCGTGATTTCGGCGGCGTGATTTTGTCCCGGCGTGATTTCGGCCGGCGTGATTTCGGCGGCGTGATTTTGTCCCGGCGTGATTTCGGCCGGCGTGATTTCGGCGGCGGGATTTCGGCGGCGTGATTTTGTCCTGTTCCCGAGGTTGAAAATATTTCATCTACCAAAATGTTATCAAAACGTCGATGGGGCTTGTCGACAAAATCCATTAACTAATTGAATCTGGGGTTGCCTTTATCCGTTTTTCTTTTCCTTCCCTTCTATCTCGCTTATTTTTGCGAATGTTTTTGTCTATTATATGCAAACGAAATATTTGCTAAGGTTCTTTCACGGATGGAGAAAGTTGGCGTGCCTCTCCATGACCAAGTGTGTTATCGTTTGTTGATGCATCTTTGCGGCGTATATGGACGTCCTGAGATGGCAGTAGTTATCTTGAAACGAATGCTTAACATTGGGATCATCCCGAACGCAATCACTTATAGGGTGTACCACAAAGCACTGATTCAGGTATCTCTTATTGCTCATTTAATTATACCCATTTTTATTGCGGAACAAAATCATATATTCATTCCACCCACAAAATTTCATATCATAAATACACGGCTATCTGTAAACTATCCTTTGTGAGTAAAGTTCCGTCCCTATAAAATTTAATCAATTATAACATTTTATTATTTGAAACTTAAACAAAGCAATGTATCAATTAAGTTCTTTCAGAGCGAATGGCCCTCCGGGTTGAGGTTATGCGCAATTGCTGCTTGGCGTCGCGTGCAGCTGCGGCTGGACATTTGTGCACGCTTTTACTCAATGTTGCCCAGTGTTTCCAATCTTACTCCAAAAAGAATTTTTTCCGATTCACCCCAAAAAGGTAGGGGTTAGAAAGAAAGGAAACTGCTCGGACCAAATAGGAAAGTAGTCATACCTTAAATAAGGGGGGGGGGGGGGGGTTCGACCCCCCCCCCCCCCCCCGCCTACTTCGTTCGTATGAGGGGACAAAAAAGGGGAGGATTTTTAGGCTAAATTCCGTAACAAAACAAACACTAAAATTTTCCCCGGTGGCGCCTATCGGCACCACCGGCCCACTTATTGCTTAGGTTTTATTAAAATTGTCACAAAAAATAGGCATTGGGTTTCTGGTTTACTTATGGAGTTCAAATTCATGTCATTAATGTATTTTCTATTTGCAAAAGCATCTTTCTTAAAAAAAAGTTTTTTTTTTAAATTATTTTAGAAAATTTGGACTCGGTGAGTCGTGATGGGAGTTTCGTTTCTGAGGCGCTATCTGCGTCAACATCATCAGCTGCCATCGGATCACCAAGCATCCTTTCGTTGGCTAATAAAATGCGCAAGCGAGCCATGAAAAGTGAGTTTTTTTTCTGGTTCTCGATGACTAATTTTTGGGTACATCTCTTTTTTTAATTTTCGAACATACGCAATAAGGGGGGGGGGGGGGGTCGACCCCGGTGCACCCCAAAACTCAGCCGAGACATAACTACCTAAAAAAAATTGAAAAACTTTGTATTTTTCAAGGAAATCACGGAACAACTAAAAAAATTCTGTTTTTTGGCGATTTTCACAAAATTAGTTTTTTTTTGCCATTTCCGCACTTCAGGAGTATTTTTCCTGAGCTTTACAGGTCACGAGAGAACTTATTTTTTTTTGTGGGGGATAGACTATAGTAACTCCCTCCCCTGGACTATGGTTTGGACCAACTATTCTTTTTGTATTCATATAGTTTTAATTAAACTTAAATTTAGCTTACAACGAAATGATTGGTCAAGGCGTCAACGAACTCTTGGAACGGTCCGGACTGAACAGTCCGGCACAAATATTCAAGGAGGTTAAGCAGAACCTGAGCCGATCATATCGCAATGCTGACCAGTCCGGCCTATCAACGGTGTCATCATCGGATGACAATCTATTCGGCACTGATCAAACCGGCACAATGGACTTATTTTTTGTAGGAAACAATTTCTTTGAGAAGCAGTTCATTTTTCTAAATATACAATTGAATTCTGATTTTTTCACAGATGTGTGCCCAACGAACACGAGATCCTGTGTCAATTCACTATTGGATGAGTGACGTGTTGCCCGATGAGGACACTGAGCTGAGGGATGTTTGGCTACGGAACAACGTTGGACCATCCAGTTCACATGATGAATATTTGGGTGCATATTTTGTCTAAAAAACTAAGTCAAAGACACCAAAAATTAAATTAATAATAATAAAAAATAGTTTTAATTTACACCCAAAATGTCGCTGCCAAATGTCGCCGAGACTAACGTCGCCAAAAAAACTCAATGTTTTGCAATTTTTTTTTTCGGCAAAGTTTTGTCCCGGCGACATTTCAGCGGCGCCTGCTTCGAAATTTTAATTACGGAGAGGGTAAGGGAACGTCAAATTACTGTAGTTCTTAAATGGATTTGTTTAGAAAAGCAACTGTTTTGTTATATACTTTTATTTTTGTCATTTTTATAGATGTGCTTGTCTGTTCCACATCACCATGCTCAAACTGTGACCAGTTGGTCTATGATGACGATTTGACCGCTGGCTGGGCGGTGGATGATGGCAACCTGAACACCAAATGTCGTCATTGCCACCACACGTTTCTGCCCTCGTTGAAGGTGTGCGTTCGGACACGGGCATTACCACAGCAACAAAAGCCAAACGATGCGGTAGGGGAGGAAGGTGCAACACCGACAACAAAAACTACGGCACTGGAGACAACGGCATCACCAACATCAACAACAGTGGCAAATAATGCCACCGCCGTTTCATCGTCCTCGTCCATTCAGCCATTTGATGGGGGAAAGGTGTGCGCAATATTTTTAGTAAAAACACCCCAATTTTTTTGACAATAATTGTAATGACTAATTTTTTATCTACATTCTTGGTTTAAAATTTAAAAATATATTATGTAAAGGCAATTTTTTTTTACCTAAATCGTTGCGTTTTTTGCGGTTTGTGATTACTAGATTGTGATCTTTTTGGATTGCAGGATTACGACCAGGGGCGTATCTAGAAAAAAAAATTTCGGAGGGGGGAATAGCCATTTCAGCGCGCCATTTGAGCCGCCGTTTAAGCGCCGCGCTAAATTTTCACAGAAATTTAAGTATATTTGTGTTAAAAAATTTTTTCATTTTGGGGAGGGGAAATTCCCCCCGCCCCCCTTCCCTCCCCCGCGCCCTTCTAGATACGCCCCTGCTTACGACGTTTTGGTGTTCTGGGTTCGCGGAAAATGGGTTTTCTAATTAAATTCCAATTTGGCCAGCCATTTTGATAGAAATTTTTTTGTTTTCTTATATATTTTTTTCATTGGTCTTATGCTTACTTTACAGATTGTTCAGTCTTTCACTGTTCCCTATATTTCCCCATTGGTGCTGCGACGTGAGCTGGAGACGCTGGTGATCAACTCCAGCGACGGTGCATTGGTGCTGGCCCGGCCTGGGATGCGCGTTGCACATCCGATCATTTTTTGGAATCTTTTCTACTACTGCAGGCGACTTGAATTGCCTACCCATTTGCTTACCTGGGTTGCAGCAGCTGTTGTCATTCATTGTGTGCAGGTCAGTGGAAAATGTTTTTTGGAAGGAACTTTGATGAAAAAAAAGTTAGATAAAAATTTTTCGAGATTTTTATAATTAACATGTTTTATAAAGGTTAAACTTGAAAATTTTTAAAGATTAGATAAAAACAAATTTTGAAACAATTGTTTTTTTTTGTTTTTGAATGCGTAATGAGTTTTCCACTTGCACAGGACATGCCTCGTTTGCCATCAACAACCGCAGACGAAGAAAAACAACCGCAACAACAACAAAATGATGATGATGATCATCAAGTTGTTGTTGAACCGTCCAACAGCAATGAAGCGGCGGACGATGGGACGGCATAAACAACAAGCAGCACAAGGAACTGGCACCAATGAAACGCGTAAATAAATGCTCACTTCTCTCAGCATCATCATCTTCCATCACACCCAACTAACATAAATTGTGAGTTCTTTTTGTAATTTTTGTTCAATTTTATTATAATTTAAAATTTACTTTTGTGTATTGTCTTCATAATTTTTTACAAAGTAATTTAAAAATTTCTGAATGGGATAAAGTTTATTGGTTTTTATCGCAATAAATTTGATTGAGTAACATTCACATTTGTTTTTATGATAAATTCTTTTGTGATATTATTAATTATATAAATTATTGTGTTTTTTATACATGTAAATATAATATTGTATGTATTTATCTTTTTGTCTATCCACGCACTTCCCCCCCCCCCTGGTTACGGGTCGTTGTTGTCGTTAAGGGATTTACCTGCATATATATAATGGATGCATTTATGAGTAATTTTAAAGATCGGTCGTAAAATATACATGCGCACATCCTTGGTCTTCCACCTCCTCCCCCGCTTCTTTACGAATTTCTATACATCCTTGAATAACTCCCAAATTTGTTCTTTAAGTCGGCTGGCTGGTTATAACCAGCCACCATCATTACCACCACCCACCCACACTCATTCACAACGCTTCAACTGCTGCTGTACAGCAGCGATTGTGTTGCTATGGCAATTTTTTTTACGCTACAGAGTGTTTGTGTGTATGTATGCCTATGCCTTTGTGTTCGGCACTTTCTTTTCTTCTTCTTTTTCTCTGTTTCTATAGAGGGTGGGTACCTTTAGCATGACTATTTGTATGCCAATTTTTTTCTCAATTACCTATTCAAATTGTCTGTCTTACGCGCGAACTACCGCTTTTCATTATGCCCAGCTCTTTTTTTATGTCTTTGTATGTTGGACTGACTCCTATGACATATACAACACAGTGGGTTACCGAGAGAACCAAATGGTGCCACTTTTTGAAGAGCGAGCGGGGTGCACAATGTTCTCAAGATTCACCGTGGCCGTGCAGCTTTTGTGTGCCATTTTAACTCATCATACCACCACTACACACACACACACACACACACACACACACACACGCGCAGTAACAATATAGTAGCGCAGGCACATTGTTGGTCGGCTGGGTTTTCATCATAAATGTATATTAGACAAAAAAAGGAAGCACAATGAGTGCATACATTTCTAATTGCTCACACACGTACGTCTTTCTTCCCTTTCTTGACAGCGTTTTGCATTTTTATGTTTTCTCTTCATTCATCATTAATTTTTATTCTCTATGACAACTCCTTTCGCCTCCCTCGCCTCGAACATAATTTTGTGCTTTTTCACCATATTTCTATCACAATTGAACTAAATATTTAACCCCCATGGGCAAAGAGATCTCTTAAAGCGCTAGTCCGTTTAGATGTGAAGTGTACCCGAATTCACGGCTTTCATTTGATTGTTGTTAAATTTTTATCCGCTTTTTGATTTGTCATCCACTGCTTAAGGACAATTAATTGTGTCCTTTGGAGAGATGATCCTTAAGCTCCCAATAAATCTCTTTAATCTTTGCCCATATATATGTTGCCTTGTATTCCTTGGTTTTATGAATGGATTAATTTTGCGATTAAATTTAATCAGTTCACCGTTTTAAGCCTTTTTTCAGACTTTATTACCTCTTAATTAATTTTAAAAATAGACAATTTCACTTCTCATCTTCTTTTATCAATCTAAAAGCGTCAAAATGGATACCATCGATCGGACAAAAGAATTGTTTTCCACGCTGATTCAACGACCAGTGCTCACTGACCAATTGCTGCAAAGACCTCCGTTCAAATTCATCCACGACATAGTACATGAGACGTTAGGTGTGGCCGGCGGCTATTTGGACGGTTTGTTCACGAGTGATGAGCTTGATTCGACCAAGGCGGGTTCATCGCGCGACAACAAAGTGGCATTTCTACAAAAGCTAATCGACGCGTTGAACATGGACGGTCACCTAGACGACGTGAAGCCAACAAAAATTGTGGCCGGCAAGGAAGCGGAAATGACCAATTTGTTACTACAGTCGTTGGCCTCCGAGGCTACAATGCATGTGAAGGAAAAGCAGCAGCAGGCGGTGGCAATGGAATTGACTGTAAAGAGTTCAACAAAGTCCAAATCTGTTGCTGCTTCATCCTCGTCAAAAAGTAAAAATGATGAGAAAAGGAAAAGCATCAGCAGCACTAATAAAATGAAGGACAGGGAGAAGGAGGGGAAGGAAACGGCTGCACGATCTTCATCAAAACAACATCGATCAAAGGACAAAGAGAGCAGCAGCAAAATTAGGAGAGATTCGACCGATAACAAGAATGAAGCTGATAAATCTGCAATAGCAGTCAAGGAGAAAAGGAAGAAGCGCCCTGATGGACTTGCCAAAAACAAAGCATTATCACTATCCGGTGTAAAAAGCAAAGATGCAGAAATTGATGAAAATCTTCTAATACGGCAGCAACAACAACAGGCAAATGAAAATGTTAATTACAATACGGATTTACAACAAGAGACTCGGACAACACCGGCCAGGGAGTCAAGCGGCGGCACATCAAAAGGCGGCGATGACTCGGGAATTGCAGAAGAAATGAGTGCCGAAAGTGAGCGGCACGAGCCCGACAAATATGGGTAATGAACAATTAAAAATATTAATAGTCAATGCAAATATTAAATTTAATGTTTAGCACTTCCGATTTCATCGAAGTTCATCCGTCCAGCTCTTCACCCACTCCTTTAGTGGCAACACGCCATGGAGTCCGTCCTGGCACCGCAATAGGTCGACCACAAACAGCGTTTGGAAGGCCTGGCACTGCGCTTGCTCGGATGGCACCGCCAAAGCCAAAGAAAAATATACTTGCAATCAACAACAAAACAGCTGAGGAGGAACAGATTCAGTCCGCTGATAAACCACCACAGCAAATTACTTTAATTTTGGAAGAAAATGCTGAAACAGAGGCAGCAAAAGAGACGGAAAATTTGTTAGTAGCAGAAGATGATGATGATGACAATCAACTGCTTTTGCGCGTTGCTGAAGGCGCAAATGTTACTAATTTGCGACAGGGTGACGAACATGGCATTTTGGTGAACAGGATTGTTGAGAATACGCGCATGCTCGAGGAAAAGCATTTGCAGGTGATGCCATTGTGTCTAAGTAACTCACTTTTTTAGGCTCTTTCGAAAATTAGTTTTTTTTTATTTTTATTAATCAAAGCGAAGGTCTGCCAGACCACACAGGATCATTTATTATGACTCAAAAAATTATAAAAAAAACGTGTTAGGAGGATGGACCATTCGTGGAGGTGGATGAGCCTGATTTGCAAGAACAGCGAAGAGTACGTGCTGAAATTGAGTCAGTGCAACGCGGACTGCAACGAGCAACTCAGAATGTTCAGCCCTTGGTACGAATCATGGAATTTGTGGCGGACGATTTTGACACAATGCTTCGCGAGCTGGAGGAATGTCGCAAGCAGACGGTGGTGGTGGAACGAAAATTGCAAGAACGTTCGACAGGTGTTAGTTCAGAGGTTGTTGCGTTGAGCACAATGTTGCGCGTTTTGGACAACGATATTCGCGATATGCGTGAACAACTGGCACGTTCATCCGCAAACGTGCTCGAAAATGAACGAAAAATTACTGCATTGTTGGAAGTCAATCATCAAAAAGTCAAAGACTAATCATATTTTGTTCTAAATTTTGTCATTTTATATGTGCCTTCGAATTTATGGTTTTTATTTATTTATTTTATTGGCTACTCAACCATTAAGTTATTGCGTTAAAAACATGAGCCATTTTTATCTCAAACTGATGACTGATTTTATAAAAGGGAATTAATATTTTCTTAATAGTTTTAAATTTTTTTTTTCTTAAATATCAACCAATATTAAACAAATCTTGAAGACGAAATCTTAAATTTCCAAAACAATTTTTGCTTGTTCGTGAATTTCAATTTATTAATTGTTATAAATTAAGTTGCGCGGTACAACAAGGTGATGTACAGTAAATGGTCTGCTGAACTACAAATGTATTTCTTTTATATGGTATACTCATATTAATGTTTTGAATTTGACTTCCTCTATGATTGCTTTCATCTATTCGAATAAACTGGCAAAATTTAATGTTTAAAAATCTCACAATTGATAATCATTGTTTATTGTATATGTATTTTTGGCTAATCTTTCAAAAACAAATGCAAAAAGATGAAGAGGCGTATAAGACCCGACAATATTCCAATGACGAACGGCATTAGACTGCGAAATGACCATTTAACACTGGAGTATCGGTCCGATAAACCAATGCTCACATCCATCGGAAAAGCAGTGAGTTTGGGTTTAAGTTGTTGAGTAATTAAATAAAATATAAAAGCTAAAACCATACAAGATATAAGTTGGTTTTGTTGAATGCTCAAATAAATAAAATGGGATGGCCGATCTGTGGTGATAAAGAATGTATGTCTTGGCCGCTTCAAAAATAAATGCTGCCTTAAAATGCGCGTGTTTTTTGGATTGTCATTGCCTTCTGTTATGCTATTTATAAATGGTCTTCAAATAATTTAGTATGCTTATAAATGGCAAATTAATGATCAGTGCAAACGATTTTTGTTTTGGGTCGTTAATTTTTCGTTTTTTCAATGCAGACCCACCACTTAGCCAAAATGGGCGTTCGACGAGCAGATGGTGATTTTCTCCAAATCGAGGAGGCATTGTTCTTGGCCGAACTTGGTGCAGCCGTTGTGCAGGATCAGCGCCGCATTCCGCTTACCATTATGCACCTTTTCTCACTGTTGTGCTCAATGAATTTCTCACTATTCAGGTGGGAGCTTTGCGAAGTGTGCCACTTATTAATTTGCAAATTATCTTCAGAAGATGTTTAAACAAACATTGAAAGAATGTGATTTTTTAAAATTTCATTCTTTGGCGTTGGCATTTTTCTCATTCCACCAACTTCAATTTGCAGATATGCAGTATATGCTCAGCTTGTCCGCGCCGGTTATGTTGTTCGAAGGTCATCTGACGTCGCCAGCAGCAATACGCATTCCCCACCATCCTCCACTTATGCAGTCAAAGCATGTGCTTTCCACTTCTCGCAGCAATTGTTGGACCAGGTGATCGATTACTGATTACAGGCAGTACAGATAATGTACAGTAAATCCTACTCGAGGATTCTGCTCCGGGAAAATAATGGAGATCGGAATTTCGATTTCCAAAATTGGTTTGCGTTAGGAATAAGAAACCCCATATTGGAGCCTTCCCTGGTATAATGTTTACATTTTTGCTCGCGTTATAGTTTCCTTGCATCATTCCGTCATCCGATGAACGGCTCGCAGTTACGCTTCACCTCCCTCCCATTCAAGCAGTACATGAGGACAGTGATGGCACATCAACGGCAGAAGCGACAACAGCTTTGCTGAAAAATGATACCATCAACAACAGCAAAGATGGTGTTGACGGCGACGAGCATGACAAAAGGCAAAGTGTTGTCACTTTGGCTGATTTGAATGTGCAAATGAATGCCCACATTCGGAAAGTAAATAAATACTGCCGCGAAATTGTAATTGTTTAAATGATATTAGCAATGGGAAAGTCATGTCATATCTTTTAAATTTGAAGTCCAGTTTTCATCTTATTTGGCTTCAAGTTTTTGCGCTTTGGTTACTTTTTCAATTTCCCACCCTATCCGATATGTTTGTAAACATGTCTGTAAATAGCTTTTTCTGGGGTATCGACCAGGGATGGGACGCGACGCGCGATTCGCGGCCTTTTTTTCCGCGATTCGCAACCGCGGCAAATTTCATTCGCGATCCGCGACTGCGGGTTTTGAAATTCGCGGCCGCGGAAGATTTCAACCGCGATCCGCGACCGCGGGGTTTTTTTCGTCCGCGTCCCACCCCTGGTATCGACCAAATCAGGCCCAAGTCCAGATTCGAACAAAAATTTTGTGGAGACAGCTACAAAATGGTCAAGTATCAAATTTAGAATTTGGTTTAATAAGGCGCCATTGTTGTTTGGTGGAGCATGTGTATTTATGTAACTCTCCCTCTCCCTTTTTTCAGATTGAAAATCTGTTGTTGCGCGATGTCCGCCGTCAGCACAGCGAGCCGTGGAAATGCTGCCGACCCCGTTGGTGGCCATCACTGCGTTCGTTACACGGCTTGGACAGTTGGCGCGTGTACGCGCTGCGACGTGACGCATTACTGCAAAAGCGACGCAACAAACACCAACACAATCACCAACCGACAGCGCAGAGGCAAAGGTGTGTGCGCGGTGCAAGTGCAGATAATAAAAACAATTGAGAAGCCAAAATTTCTCTTTTTGAATAAGATGATTACAAAATCATAAAATCACAGAAAAGCATTCGCTGGATCGTTTTAATTTTTATTATTTGAAACCTCAAGTCATTCATTAACAAATAATGACCTTTTTTATTCAGTGAATGGTGTCTTACCTACGAATTGTTTCCCGATGAGCGGAGCTGTACCAAACCAATTTACAGCGTGATCATTATTGAGTGAGTAAAACAAAGATTTTTAAATTTTTTAACAATGAAGAATTTTTTCAGGCCCTTCGCCAACCCCGGTGTTGCTTCTGCCCAACCAAACTTTGGCGAACTGTACAAATTGGCCACCGAGTGTAAAAGCCGTGGCACACAGTTGCTGGTCGCCACTGGGACGCCAAATTGTGTGAAGATCAATGAGGCAAGAAGAAGCAAATATCTATGTTTTTAATGACATATTTTCAGTTTGTGGCTGAATCTGATGAAACTTTGTGCGTTCCTCGAGATGATTGGAAATGAATTTCATTATTGCGTGCATTCCTAAAGATGATGGAAAAATATTCTATTTTTGTTGTGTTTTTGTTCACTTATTTGTGCCAATCTCGTTCGTTTTACAGGTTCAATCAAAATTGGCGTCGCAAAAAAAGACTTGTTCTTTTCTTCAACTTTGTTATATTTTGTATTAAATGCAAATATAAATAAAATATGCGAATAAAAAAAGTTAAACTGGTCTTGTTTGGATTAGAAAAAAACAAAAAAAAGTTTGGGTGGTAACGATCAAGACGGTGCGGAAGCGTCCGAAGGGAAACAGCGTCACCAGGAGGCGTTTGGTGGAAAACTTGCCACCGAAACGGACCATTTGCAACTCCGACTGTTTGACAACCTCCGAACTTCAGTGGTCAATCTTCTCCAGGACAATGTCGACTGGAGGGCGCCCACTACGCCAATTGCTGGCGAGCTCCCCAAAGCCGCCTCTCACGCTCGCTGCTTAACCTCACCACCATGTTGCGAGCCCGGACACATTACCTTGCAACCGGCGACCACTGCCACGGTTCGTGGTCGCCTCGGGATTGCTCCTTGTCAGCTCGCCCCCCTCCGCGGGGTGGTCACAGGGGACGTTTTACTGCGTGAACCCGAACACGCCACCCACTGAACGTCATTTGACGACAGCAGGGCTGACTTAAGTGACCACCAAACCAACGCGGAGAGGAACCGAACCAACGCGGAAACATTCGCCGAAGCAAAAACACAACCGACGGAACCACAAAGCAATTATACAAAGCAGAAAAAAATTTTTATATAATGGGTTTTAAAACGTGGTGAAAAAATTGATTAAACAATTATAAAAGAGCCAAAATAATTTCCTTTTATCTATTAGTAATTCATTAGTAAAAAATATGAAGCAAAATTTATTTACAAAATAAACACAAAAAATGTAAAATTACAAAATGATGCATCATATTAAATCGTGGAAAAATCATCGTTTCTTTTCCCTTAAACTTTTTTTGTGGGCTTCGGAGACCGATCAAATTCCGATGGCTATTTGGATGTACTGTCGCTGCCGACGCTTGCTGATCGCCATTCCATTGAATCATCATCGACTGAACTCTGACGCCCATCTTCTGCACTTGTAAGAGCACTGACAATGTCCGATGTTGATGAAACCGGGAACAGCGAAGCGTACCTGCAAAATAACATCATAAATTATCGAATTTTTTTGCAAATCTTATTGAATTTATAAGTTCGGAATAAAAATGGGAAATATAGGGGGAGTAAAGAAACACGAAATTTATATTTTTAGAAAAGTGCTAAAATAGTTGCCTAGCTGATTGATTTTTATTGCCCAAACAGTGCTTTTCTCATGAACTGCTAAAAAAAAAAAGCCTGGCAATTTTCGGGTAAATAATCAAAATATTAAAAAAAATTCAAAATTGAGGGATGGATTCACCCAAATTCGATTCAAAAAACTACACACTTTTCGCTGGCCCGCCTTCCGCCGCTGTCTTCAGCACGTCGCACTGGAACAACACCGGGTGTCTGCGCACGTCGTGCCGTCGTCGTCACTGTTGTCGCCGCCGCTGCTCGGGTGCATGAACGGCGTGCCGACCGGGCCAGGATGGCATGCGCAGCAGACTGATGCGACTGCTGCAAGTAGCCGGTGCTGGACTGACGCGTTTCCACTGCCACTGGCGCCGACGTTTCGTCTTGGCCCAACTCGTTGCTGGCCACACATGTGTACACTCCGGCATCCTGTTAAAATGTGCATTTATTTTTAACCATAATTTGTTGTTTATTTAAATGCAAATCAGTTCTATGGTTGGACAAACATTGGTTTTTAGAACAGGGATGGATATTTTAATCGGTCGCTTGGCTGAGGAATTGAAAGAATTTTAATAAATTTCAAAATAAAGTTTTTTGGTTCTTAATGACGGTAAACAGAGAACCCGGGATAGTCCACTCATTGTCTGTATCGTATGGCATCGGCCTCAAATTCAAAAAAATAATAACGTGCACTGTAAACCTAAAACCCTATGGCTATTTTTTCAGAATTTCAGTCGAAATTCCGGACTATCGCAAATCTGAGTTCATTTGTGTTTAGAGAGAAAGAACTCTATTAAGTCAAACTTGCTAGGTTTTTTTCTTCTTTAACCTAGCAAAAAAAAAATAAACATTTTTCTAACTTGAGGGCGTGTGTTGAAAATCTCCAAGGACGCGACACCACTTTTGTACAATGTTTGCACACGCTCCTCGTCCACCGCTTGTCTGTCTTTGAACCATTCAATCTGATGAAAGATTCTTTATTCTCGAATAGTTCTTCTTCCGATGCCGAACAGAGTCTCGCTCTTTTCAAACCAAGTGAATTCGTTTTTTTTTCTTTAGAAATACCGAAATGTCACTGCCCCGTAGAAAGTGTTTATTGAGTTTCTTTTGTTCTAATGATATCAGATTTTTTAAATTTAAACTAGGGTAGCACGGTACCGGTACTGGTACTGAAAAAAAACCGGTTTTTCCCAAAAGTACCGGTACCGTGCTACTCTAATTTAAACCAGTAACTATAAATGGAGTTATATAGCTGGGACCCATTTGTCCCCCCGAATTGGCTGACGACAAGTGATGCCCGTTTGTCTAATTGTCCCTTCCCCCCCCCCCCCCCCCCTGTTGCCCATTTCCATGCCTTCGGCGGCGGATTGCCCGTTACAGTGCACAACAATTTGCATTGGTTATTCTTTTGGATAAGCCGTGGCCGCAGTGAGAAGGTGAAAAAGGGCGCACCGCGCTGCTCCACCACACGCGGCACTTCCACTTGTGTGCGCTGCCGACGCACCACGGACGAGGCCAACACGGGCACCTGTTAAAGAAAAGCGTCTAGGCTTCTTTTTTTTGAATGCACTTAAGAAAGGCGGGCCATAATTGAATTCAGATCCTTTCAGAAAAATTCAAGAATTTCTATAAAGGTTTTGTTTTCTTCAAAAGGATCTTTGTTTTTTGGAAATAATCACAAGAAGCAATTCAATTTACACCTGTATCGCTGCGGTGGACTCTGTTACAGTAGCCAGCATTGGAGGTACAGCAGCAAAAGGATGATCAGTGTTGAAGACAGGAACAGTCGGTTCTTCAATCAGCGGAGATTGGAGCCGAGTGCCGACACCCCTTGACGGTGGTCGTGGCGTTGGAGTTCCTACAGAATTTTGAAATATTTTTAGTATTTTTTATTGAATATTGCAATTATTATTCTGGCAGTTAAACAACAATGAAAAATTATTTTCTATTCTTTAGTGATCAATAACGACCAGTTTTAACTTAATCACATAGGATTGCGGATTTATAAATAAAAATTTTTGGAAAAAATGCTACATTGATCATGTAGCTTAATCAAAAAGTAAAACCTTGAATTGGGCCAAAAATATGTATCTTGGTGCCTTGCCCTGCTCATTAATTATTTTTTGATTTATTGTACAAAGCTTATTTTTGGGGATCAAATCACTTAAATGATTTATTCTTTTTAGCTTTATTTAATTATGTTTTGCATTTTCCGCATCACATAAAAGTTAAAAAAAAAGGATTTATTCGAATCCGGGACCATAAATTAGTCAAATGAACATGCTTGCTATTCATTATCAGCCGCCTTGGTTTACCCTAGAAAAAACTTTGGGAAAACTGTCGTTCCCCGATTGAGACGTACTTCGTCCAGCGGCATTCACGTTCAGAAAAGCCATGTACTCGCGGCACCCGAACACATTCTCCGCCCTCGCGGTGTACTCTGCCCGGTCTTCCATGGCCAAGTCGTTGATGGTCAACGCGTAATCGTTCACATTGTTCTGCATACGGTATTTGGTGCCGGTCAACGGCAATTCAAGTCCATTCTTCCACCTTAACAAATTTATAATCCAAAGTTATCCAATGTAAAAAACAATTTTTTTTTCTAAAATTCTTCGAAAAATTTCTAATTTTTTTTGAAAAGCGCAAGGCGTTTAAGTTTAAAGCCAGCTAAGAAATAATTTTATTGTGGTGGATTTAATGTACGGGTTTTAACCTGACCGGCATACATTATTCTTTAACGTGACCGGTTTAACGTGTTATAAGGTAACCGGTTTAATGTGGCCGGTGTAACGTAAAGGTTTTAATGTGTTTATAAGGTAATCGGTTTAATGTGGCCGGTGTAAGGTAAAAGTATTAATGTGTTTTAAGGTAACCGGTGTAACGTAAAGGTTTTAATGTGTTATAGTAACCGGTTTAATGTGGCCGGTGTAACGTAAAGGTTTTAATGTTTATAAGTAACCGGTGTAACTTAAAGGTTTTAATGTGTTATAGTAACCGGTTAATATGACCGGTGACGAAAGGTTATAATGTATTTATGGTTAATATGACCGGTGACGAAAGGTTATAATGTATTTATGGTTAATATGACCGGTGACGAAAGGTTATAATGTATTTATAAGGTAACCGGTGTAACGTAAAGGTTTTAATGTGTTATAGTAACCGGTTTAATATAGCCGGCTTACCGTAAAGGTTTTAATGTGCTATAGTAACCGGTTTAATATAACCGGTGTAACGAAAAGATTTTAATGTGTTATAAGTAACCGGTGTAATATGGCCGGTGTACGTAAAGGTTTTAATGTGTTATAGTAACCGGTTTAATGTGGCCGGTGTAAAGTAAAGGTTTTAATGTGTTTATAAGGTAACCGGTTTAATGTGGGCGGTGTACCTTTACCGTAAAAGTTTTAATGTGTTATAAGTAACCGGTGTAATATGGCCGGTGTACGTAAAGGTTTTAATGTGTTTATAAGGTAACCGGTTTAATGTGGCCGGTGTAAGGTAAAAGTATTAATGTGTTTTAAGGTAACCGGTGTAACGTAAAGGTTTTAATGTGTTATAGTAACCGGTTTAATGTGGCCGGTGTAAAGTAAAGGTTTTAATGTGTTTATAAGGTAACCGGTTTAATGTGGGCGGTGTACCTTTACCGTAAAAGTTTTAATGTGTTATAAGTAACCGGTGTAATATGGCCGGTGTACGTAAAGGTTTTAATGTGTTTATAAGGTAACCGGTTTAATGTGTTTATAAGGTAACCGGTTTAATGTGGCCGGTGTAAGGTAAAAGTATTAATGTGTTTTAAGGTAACCGGTGTAACGTAAAGGTTTTAATGTGTTATAGTAACCGGTTTAATGTGGCCGGTGTAAAGTAAAGGTTTTAATGTGTTTATAAGGTAACCGGTTTAATGTGGGCGGTGTACCTTTACCGTAAAAGTTTTAATGTGTTATAAGTAACCGGTGTAATATGGCCGGTGTACGTAAAGGTTTTAATGTGTTTATAAGGTAACCGGTTTAATGTGTTTATAAGGTAACCGGTTTAATATGACCGGTGTAACGAAAAGTTTAAATGTATTTATAAGGTCACCGGTGTAACGTAAAGGTTTACCGTAAAGGTTTTAATGTGCTATAGTAACCGGTTTAATATAACCGGTGTAACGAAAAGATTTTAATGTGTTATAAGTAACCGGTTTAATGAGGGCGGTGTACCTTTACCGTAAAGGTTTTATGTGTTATAGTAACCGGTTTAATATAACCGGTGTAACGAAAAGATTTTAATGTGTTATAAGTAACCGGTTTAATATAGCCGGCTTACCGTAAAGTTTTTAATGTGTTATAGTAACCGGTTTAATGAGGGCGGTGTACCTTTACCGCAAAGGTTTTATGTGTTATAGTAACCGGTTTAATATAGCCGGCTTACCGTAAAGGTTTTAATGTGTTATAGAACTGGTTTAATCTGGGCGGTGTACCTTTACCGTAAAAGTTTTAATGTGTTATAAGTAACCGGTGTAATATGGCCGGTGTAACGTAAAGGTTTTAATGTGTTTATAAGGTAACCGGTTTAATGTGGCCGGTGTAAGGTAAAAGTATTAATGTGTTTTAAGGTAACCGGTGTAACGTAAAGGTTTTAATGTGTTATAGAACCGGTTTAATCTGGGCGGTGTAACGAAAAGTTTAAATGTATTTATAAGGTAACCGGTGTAACGTAAAGGTTTACCAAAAGGTTTTAATGTGTTATAGTAACCGGTTTAATGTGACCGGTGTAACGAAAAGATTTTAATGTGTTATAAGTAACCGGTTTAATATAGCCGGCTTACCGTAAAAGTTTTAATGTGTTATAAGTAACAGGTGTAATATGGCCGGTGTAATGTAAAGGTTTTAATGTATTTATAAGCTAACCGGTGTAACGTAAAGGTTTAAATGTGTTATAGTAACCGGTTTAATATAACCGGCTTACCGTAAAGGTTTTAATGTGTTATAGTAACCGGTTTAATGTGGGCGGTGTAACTTAAAGGTTTTAATGTGTTAAAAGTAACCGGTTTAATATGGCCGGTGTAAGGTAAAAGTATTAATGTGTTTCTAAGGTAACCGGTTTAATGTGTCCGGTGTAACGTAAAGGTTTTAATGTGTTTTTTAACTTTACCAGATAAATGTGCCAGTTTAACGTGAGATTTTAAAATGGACGGTTTAACGTGGGATGATTTTAGCCTGGCTGACTTTGCGTGAGGAGTCATTTACTAGTAGTGGCCGTTGTAACGTGGTTTTAACGTAAGCGGCCATGTTATCGTGGAAAAATTGTTTCGAAAAAAACTATTCACGCTGAAATGAGAGCTCCATGCTGAACCGGGCCCAATTCATACTCGTTGCGACAAATTTTGAAATGCCAAAATTTAAAAAAAAACTAACAAAATGCCAAAATTAAAAAAAAATGCCAATGTTTTGAACGAACCAACTTAGCCGAACAGGCATTGGCGACAACACTTTGCAAAAGAATGTCGCATTGTGTCCCTCGCGCCCATCCGCATCGCCAGGCCGTAGTGCAAAGCGTGGCTGCGCATCGCCAGAATCAAATGACGCCTCGCGGATACGGTACCTACAGTATGGTAATATCACGGATACGGCATTCTCAATTGTACTTTAGTACCTATTAAAGCTTACCGTTCTGGTTGGTGGACGCGCAATGAACTGTACTGTGACACGCGTCCAATGGGCACCAGCGGCTCGGGCCAAGCATCCTTAATGGAATTATAAATTTTCTCAATATGTTTCATGAAAAATTAAAAAAAATAACATTTTTACGTCAGTACTTAATGTCACCGCCGGCTTCCTTGAAATATTTTTTTTTCGGCTTCAGTTAACCAAAACTGGCCTTTTTTGGTCAGTTCGGCGACACTCTTTTAACTATTTAGTAAAATTTCAAGTTTCCTCCACGTAGCCTATCGAAACCGGCGGAATTATGTCTTTTTTTATCGAAAAAACTCGTGCCGCTTGTATTTTAGTCTCCATATGTTATGTGGCACACTAAAGTATTGTTTGCTAAAAAAAGTTTTCATTATCACTGAATTTTTTTTTTAATTTCCTAAATATAACAAGTCTTGTGCCCCCTCCCATATGCCCTTCATTGGCTTTGCTTTTGCTCTTACATATCGTCGCCGGACACGGTCTCGAATCGCTCGGAACTGTTCTGGCGCAATTTGCTTCGACATCCGACGTTCCGCAGACGACCGTCGGCGTTGGGCCAACCACGGGTGGTCCAACGCTTGGTGCACGCTCATGCGCTCTTTGGGGTCCAAAATTAGCAGACGACGAATAAAGTCCTTCGCTTCAGCTGAGATGCCTTCAAATGCCGGCTCCTATGGATGTGAGACGGAATGTCATTGATGTTAGTGCGCCAAACAACAAAAAATTTAAATTTTCAAATGGCGGGCACAGATGAGATACTGTAGGCAGGTGTGCAGCAGGCACACAAACCTCTGGTAGAGAGTTTGACCTCCTCGCCTATTATTTTTCAAGAAAATTCTAACAATTCAGTTAAATAAATATCGAAATTTGAAAAATTGAGCTTTTTTTTTTTTGAAAATTAATTGAAAATTGTCCAGGTTATCTTTTAGAAAATATTTTATTTCGAAAAAGTATTATATAATTTTTCTTGGCATGACTCCAGCAATGGAATGACTTGCTGCTTCTAGTATAGTATGAAACAGTGTCTTTCTCACATTGTCCATGTTCCAGTCGCATTTCTTCACATTTTCCAATGTTTCCTCATCGTTTTCACCCCCAAATGGGGATAGACCGGACAGCAAAATGAACGCCAGCACCCCAACACTCCACATGTCCGTGTAGAAGCTGACATCGTTGCCAAGCACAACCTCGGGCGACGCAAATTCAGCCGTCCCTTAGAGTAAAGCGAGATTTTGGTGAAAGAAGAAAATTGGATTTTAAAAAAGTATCTTAATTTTTATCCAAAATGGTCAAAAAAAATTTTTTGTTACGCTACCGGTGGTCACTTTGACACCCTTTGACGGGTCCAACTTGGTGGCCAACCCAAAATCGATCAGTTTCAGCTTATCCGACTGTTTTGTTTGGAACATGATGTTCTCCGGCTGTAAATTGTTGTAATAAAATCATTTGAATTTAAGGGCGAATTTTATACCTTTAGGTCCAAGTGTACATAGGACATCTAAAAGGCATTTTGGATTTTTATTATGCAAATAAAATGAAAATAAATTCTACAAAAATATGATAAAAGTAAAACAGGTTCCGATTCCGAAAACCAAGTGAGGAAGAATTCGTACATAATTTGAAAATTCATATTTTCTAAATTTTGTATTTATTGAACAAAGAAATTAAACACGCCCAAAGGTTGGCAATCATGTAGAATGGGAGATCCCTAATTTAACTTTGTTATTTTGGGTTGAAAATTGGTATCTAGGGGTTTTCAGGGGCGCTGAGCATGATTCTGAATTAATTTTAACGTAAGACATCATCTACACTATGATTTGGTCAATTTTTGTGCACCGGGCAGCGCCATGTTTGCATTGAAAACGAGTATGTACTTGATGAAAAATCATAATTTGATCAAATCTTAGACAAGATGGTGTCATAAGAAAAACTTAAGGTCAGATTCGTGCTCAGCACCCTTAAAAACTCCCAAATACCTATTTTCAGCCAAAAATAATTTTTTTGTAGCTGAATTAGGGACCCCCATTCTGCACGATTGCCAAAAGGTTGAACAAAAAATACAATATTTGGTAATAATTTGTCCACCTCGTGCATGTGTTGCAATGCCTCGCACACTTGTCGAACATAATTGCGTGACTCCTCCTCACTCATACGGTTGTGCTCAGAGCTGACCTTCTCGAACAGCTCACCGCCCGACATAAACTGAAAGAGAAAACAAAACTTAGTTAAACATTTTTTAAATGAAATTTAAATTTATAATAATTCTATCGATCGCCAATTAATTGTTTAGCCTTTGCTTATTTTATGCAAAACAAAGCCCAAAGCTTAAAGGGTGAATTTCTGGAAATATATTTTTTTTGTCATAACGATGTTTTATATTTCGTTTTTTTTAAGAATATCTTATATGGACGAAGGGGGCGTGAAATATAGAAACTTTTGTTTTAAAAAAACGCTCCTAAAAACTTCAAAACTAATTATGTATATATATAAATATTATTTATTGTAATAATCCATAGAAATGCGCCCTATAACTGTAATTTTATTATATCACCTCATAAACCATGACTAATTCTTGGTCAGTCTCAAATGCGTCATGCAACGAGATCAGCGCAGGATGTCGTAGTTCGCTCATTGTCCTGTTGTAATAAAAAAAAAACTGTTTTGGTGTGAAAATGTGATCCTGATCAGGATGCCCAAACTAATTAGTAAAGAATATCATCATTTTATAGGGGATTTAAAAAAATTTCAGATTAAATGCAAAATTTAAATTTTCGACACAATCTCTGGTATATACCTACCGTATCTCGTTGCGCACAGTGCTCTTTTCCTGCTCCCCTCCTCGAATGGGCACAAATTTGGCGGCAAACACGTGCCCAGTGCTTTTCTCCACGCATCGGTGTACCATGCCGAAAGCGCCGTTGCCAATCTCCTCCAACACCGAGTAATTGTCGTACACTGATGCTTTTTTGATCTCCACCGATTGTGGTGGGAACTTTTGCCATGGGTCCCTCACTATTAACAGTTAAAATGATGATCACAATTTATAAAATATGTTCAAAGTCAGTTCAGCGCAGCCTGTTTCAGCGACGCCCATTTTAAGGAGCCTTCGTTTTTTAAGTTCGCAATTTTATTACGGAAGAAACCCTGTTTGTGGATGTCGGATTCGTGGATAAAAACTCCGAAAACTAAGGAAAACAACACTTTTTAAAATTTGATTTTTATTCGAAAAAGAGGATGTGGTGAGCTAAGAAACCAAAACTCGAACATGAAATCGGTTAAAGCATAGAAAATAAATTTTAGAAAAATTCAATATGTCGGATGGCACAAAAAAAAATCAAACTGGCTACTGTCCACATAAGAACTAAAAGTTTGAGCCTAATTTAGACCTAAGCATACAGTTAGCGTCTTCTTAAAACATTGTTCGACATTCGAAAAATGTTTACTTATTCGACACTCGGAATGTCCAACACCCGGAGCGTAAGCATTCCTCTTACCCATCGCATCATAGTTGCCTGTCTGCACCACCGGTGTTACGGATCTGCCTCTGACCAGCCTGCCAACCTCATCCACTAAATGCTGCACAATGTGTCTTGTTTTTCCGAAATCCCAATACAAGAATTTGGATTTTCCTATTTCGAAGCAATGCTTCATTGACCCTAATTTGGTTTTAATTGCTTGAGCACTGTCGAGAGCGGCCGAGTTTTTCCATTTTTTTTTAAATGAACAAACAAATTTTTTTTTGTTCATAGAAATACAACGATTCCCAAAATTTTGTGTCGTTATGGTGTAAATTAAATACTCTTCTTTTTAATTTTCGCCCAAAGGGGAACCAGAAAATCATACGCTTTGTCTGAAATCCGTTTTTAACATTAATCTAAAGTATTGTGCCCCACATTCAACATTTTTCTGGGTGGCCTCAAATGTCAAGGACGCATAAAGATTTTGATCCACCCTAAAAGCCCTGATGGGTAATTAATCATAATTACCTTCCCACCACCTCCGCCCCTCCGCTGAAATGAATACCAACAGACACACACATTAAAAAGGATTAATTAATATTGTTGATACATAAATTAAAAAATGTTTTTTATCATCAAAAGGCACAGTTTTTTTTTTCGTTTTTCATTTGCATCGAGTGAGAGAAAAAGATTTTTTAGGGCAAATTTGGGGCGTAAATTTTTGGACTGTGAGAGAAAAGAGAGACACCACACTTTAGCAATAGGGAGAGTACGAGAGCGAAAGAGAGAGAATACGCGAGAGAAACAATTAGTTCTTGATAGAGCATCATCATCATCATAATAACCGGGGAAACTGACTGAGAAAGAAAGAGAGAGTGATAGCCATGAGAAAGTCGGGCACATGAGGGTAGAGATGAGCCAATAGAGCGCGAAAATTTGGCTTAAAAATTCAAAAACCACCCTTTTGGACGGTAAAAGGGTGATTTCTTTTTGTTACAAAAAGCCAAATATATATTTAAAAAACATCCTTTTGGACGTTAAAGGAGTTTTTAGTCAAATTCCCGAAATTTCAGCAACGACAGCCTCTTTTTTTTCTTCAAAAGTTTTAAATTGTTCTATTATAAAAACATCCCTTTCGGACGGTAAAAGGATGTTTTTTGTTGCCAAATTTTTCTGTCCACCATATCATAACCATTCATTAAGGGGGCGGGGGTAATGCCAAAAAGAAGTAACGATACACAGACAGACACATGTTTTTTTTGTTGGTCGAGAATTATGTATATAAAGAATGAATGAAAAACGACATAATAATTTGGAATGGACTTAGGCCGATGGCCATGTTGGATGGTCTCGTCAATGTGTGTTGTTGTGGTGCCATCTTTTTATTCCATGTCCAAAAAAGTGTCGTCTCTCCTCCACACCTCATTTTCCTCCTCATTCACCAACCTAAAAGCAACAGCCACGTGAAGAAGACATGCACTAATAATGCGAATGGGAAAGGTATTGCTAATCGGAACAGATATTTCGATTGATCATTTAATTTTGGATTTTCCAGACAAGACCAAAAAATAGAAGCGGCCCTATCGCAGGGAGAAAAGTTCTTTTTTACTGGTTTTTGAAAATTTCTAAAAATAGCTTTAATCCCAAGTATCCTTTTCCAAATTTGCGAATACCCCTGCCCCAACATATAACGAACTTTAAGAAAATCGAAATATCGGCACTTTTTGCTTGGCCAGAGAGAAATATGGGGGCAAAAAAAGGCATACCGCCACCAAAGAAAAAGCAAAAATTAGGAAGTAAAAAAAAAACAAAAAATAAAATGATCCAACACCAAAAACAACAAGGACAAAATGAGAGCGGTAAAAGAGAATAAGCCAAAGGATCAAAAACAAACAACAACAAAAACCGGCAGCAGAAGCCGTGAATGCCGCGCGAGAGTGAAATGTGCCGAAGTTTTCGAGACTCCACTCTCGACCAACACTAACCATCACCAAAAAAAAACAACAACCACTAACGAGACCATCACCATGAAAAACGAAAAAAAAAAACCGTTCAAATTTCCATTTATTATTTTGAACTAATAAAAAAACAAGTTAGGGTGTGTGAGATTCGGAGGGGGTAGCATTTTTTTAGAGGATATGAATGAATGTGTGTTAAAGATATTAATTTATAAGGAAACAACGGTAAAAAAAAACTGCAGGCCAAACTTTGATTAGTAGTGCCCACAATATATAGCAGTGTTTATACATGGTCCATGGTAATTGTATCAATATAGAATTTTGACCAGCTAATGATAGATCAAAATTGGTTTTCGCCCCTCAAAATTTTGATAATTTCCATAACAAAACTCCATTAAATTTCTCAGTGGCGCCTAACAAAAACGGCTGAACCCTAATTTCGTACAGATTGCCTGTTAAAATCGAAAAATCAGTATGAACCGCATTTCGCCCTACACTGAAACAAATTTCTATTTTTGCAGCCCTGGGAATGATCAGTTTTTTGACTGATCTGTCATTTCTAAGATTAACCCAATGAACCATGGATAAACACTGCTCACGGACGTTGGTTCCCCTTAATGTTGTTATTCTCTCTGGCCGAGATATTTGTTTATAAAGGTGGGATGGACTGGATTTAAATGCTCAATCCGTCGTTGCCCAATTATCACACTTTTTGGGAGACTAATGATAAAACAAAAACACGCACAATGTTATTGTGTGTGCTGTGTCATCGCCGACTGCTGCTGAACGTGGTTAGTCGTGGGGACGGACTGCGACTGTGCCGGCCGCCCATCACATAGCCAAGCGTGCCACCACCAATACCACCACCGCAGTTGGACACCGCCAGCGTTGAGGAGGTAGCAGCGGAAGCGGAATGGTGAAAGGAGGAGGAGGAGGAGCGGAAGGCGGTGGTTGGAGGCCCAACAAATGCCAACGAAGCGGCAGATGGGGACGGGGACAAGCCGATGGATGGGGACCGGGAACCGGCGCCATACCCGACAGTGCTCAACAGCATGCGATCCGTGCTGGTGGACACCGACATGGTGTCCACCACCACGCGTCGCCGTTTCACGGTGTCCGTCGTTGCGGCGGACGAACCTTCGTACGGTGTCCGACGAATGCGCGACTCGGGAATTGTGCCTGTAGGGGGGCGGGAAAGAAGTCCATCATTGAGAAAAAACGAATTTAAAATTTCGAGTTATGGCCAATAAAAATTTTTAAGAAAAAATGCCAAAAATACGCACCGAAAAGCCAGACATAATGCCAAAAATAGGGGAGTGACCAATTAATATGGAATGTCAAAGAACAAAAAATTTCCCCAAAACTCACATGGTTGTGTGGGTTCGCAGGGCTCCGACACGCCATGTTTGTTTTCAGCTGAGATTCGGAACTCGTAGGCCATCTTCGGCTTCAGTCCCTCCACTGTCAGGTAGCAAAAACGTGACCGAGCACACTGCTGCCATTGGCCTCCCGATTCTCGCTTCTCGACAATGTAACTAACAAAATCGAGAATTTAATTTTAAAATTTATATATTGTCGTAAACAAAGTTAGATTTTCCAAAAAAAAAAAAAATTAAAATCAAAAAAACCAAATGTGTTCGGGAGAAAATGAGGTAGAAAATGTTTTTACTGTTTTTTTAAAAGAAATTATTATCCCTTTATATTATGAAATTTATTACTAATCTTCTTTAATTGTGTCAGTGTTTGGTATCTGCAACAATGACGCAGCGATTTCCGATGCTTTGTACGAAAATCCGACTTTCAAAAAAGCTTAGGTATCGGTATTATTTTTTTTCCAATTTTTAAGTCTGATATCGGGCTGAATTCATGGTTCTCAATTCTCTATTAAGAGATGCGCCCAATTTTTTTTTAAATGAAATTTACTGAAAAAAGCATACAATAAGGGGCAACAACTTAGGAAGAAAATTTTCAAGAAATAATGAAATTTTTTCACAAAAATAGATTATCGTGGTTTTTAAAATTAAACTCACTTTGTGACCAGAGCACCTCCGTCTAATGCGGGCGGTTTCCAGGACAGAATTGCGGCTTCGTCCAGTACATTTTCCACGACGGGGAAACGCTTAAAAATTGTGCGCGTTTGTGTGTCCTTATTTTGTACTTGGACAAAGCGTCTCTTTCTTTCTCTCTCTCTTTCTCACCGGTGGTTCTGGCTTGTCCATGACGGTCAATTTGAGCACCGCTGTGTCCGAGCCCACACTGTTGGACACGTGCAAACGGTAGTCACCCGCGTCTGCTCTTGTGGCGCCCGATATCCGCAACGAGACAGTCCTATGAGCAGGGAAAAGGAAATGATGCAGGCAACCGACTCAGAAATGATCCTTTAATTGATCAATTAGTATCCCAATACATAAAAGTAAAATATTCTGGTGTTTCTTATACTATAAACTCAGTATTTCCAGGTTTAAAAAATTTTATAATTTTTTAGAAAAATGCCCCCTTCTGATCATCCTTTTATATTTCAAAAAAGGCGCCCTTAAAAATGAAAATTAGGATGTCTGTTTCAATGTAGATAATACACATCGCTATAAATCAGAATTTTGGAAACTTCGGGACCAGCAGGAAGTTGGGCCTAGGTCTCAGATCAGAGTTAATGTAACAAAAGGCTCAAATATCCCTTTTCTGTCTCGGTATCGAGTCGAGAAAAGTCTCGGTGTTTCAAGTATCGGTCTTTGTAAATTCTGTGCCACGAGCATCCCTTTCCATGTCATGTTCTAACAAATAAAAACGCACTTTTCGTCAACGATAATTGCGTAACGGCCGCCATTTTCGATGCTTTGCTCTCCGTGATGCCATGTTGCGTTCACCACCGGGTATGCTTTGTATGGCACGCGGAACTCAATGCTGTGCTCCGCGCTTACCTCAAGCCCTTGAGCGGTGAAGTATTTTGGTGGCACAAACAAGCGCGGTTTTGCTGGAAAAAGTGAAAAAAAATAATTTTAAATGAGAAATTAATTTCTCAAATGTTGGTATTTAAATATATATTTAGCCATTTTTCTATATTTTGTATGCAAAATTTGTCAGAATAGAATTAGTCCATTCCTGAGATTTTCAACCCTTTATTTGGTTAGAGTTTCGGAAACTTTTTTTTTTTTTTTGATTTTTCAGAGATTGAGGTTAAGTTTCTGTTTGAGATGAAAGCAAAATCAAAAAAAAAGAAGTGTTCAGCATCTTCTACTTACTGCTTAGCTTCAGCTGTGCCCTGGTAGACCGAGTGCCGAATTGGTTGGTTGCCCTGCATGTGTACTCGTCCTCGTCCTCCGCTTGTAAATTGTTCACAATGCATACCTGTAATTTTTTTTTCAAATTTTCCGGTTTTTTTAAGGTTCAAATTTTTCAAAAATTTTTAATTTTTGTTCATTATGTTCTAGAAATGTTTTTATCAGTTATTTTTTTAATTTTACGGATTTTTTTTAGTTTCAATTTTTTGATTTTTTTGTATTTATTTAAAAAATTTCTTGGCCAGCCCACCTGTTTATTGCCCTTGTCAATCAGTGTGCATTTGGGTGTGTCCACCATCTCTTTGCTGCCCCGGTACCATTGGATGTCGGGCTTTGGTGAACCGCCAATTTCGCACTCAAATGTCACTATGCCACCGGTGCTTCCCGCTTGGTCTCGCAATGCGGTGATCACTTCAGGCGCTTGGCCTTTAGCAGCCGGCTTGAACACGTAGTCATCACTGAAAATTTAGAGGGCTATTAATTGGGGGAGGGGAGGGGGAACTTTCAAAAAAGAAGTTTTTTTTAAAATTTTGATTTACTGAAATACGATAAATTAAATTCATTTTGATTTACTGAAATACGATAAATTAAATTCATCACACCTCTGCAAGGCCTTTATTTTTATTCTTGAGATTTCAAAAATTTTCGAAAATACGATATTTAAAAATGGTCTTGAAAACCGAGAACAGCTTTCGAAAGCATAAATTTTCAATGTATGTATGCCAAAAAATTCTCGGCAAGGCAAAAAATAAGAAAAAAATTTTTAAAATAAAATAACAATAAAATTTTCATTCTCATACATAAGTGCCGGCTCGGAATCGCCGGCATCATTGACAGCGATAATTCGGAATGAATATTTGCGTCCATCAATCAGATTTGTGACACTAAGCGATGTTGACGGGGATGGAGCTTGAGTGCATTTTTGCCAATAATCTACATAATAATAAAAACCAATTTGAACAGTTTTTTATATAATTTTTTTTTATTTTTAATATATTTAATTGGTAAATTTTTAAATGAAGTACATTAAAATTTATTTTTATCATAAAGTTGCTCGAAATGTATCGTTCGAGTTTTTTCGGTTTGCGAAGAAATTAAGTGTCTGTTGTATCACTTTTAAGACTTGTGAAAACTTCCAGTCTCGAACAGCGCATTATTTGAATTACTTTAACATCATAGGTACATAGGTATTAATTTACAAATTAAATAAAAAAATCTAATATTATATTTTAAATAATATATAATCCCTAATAAAAATAATACGTCATTTGCAACAATTAAATATTAATTAATTAATTAGTAATGTACACCCACCGGTGCCTTCCTCCTTCTTCTCCACCATGTAACCGCGCAGGCGTCCGCCTCCGTCACGCTCGGGCCGTTGCCAGGACAGCACCGCGTAGTCCCATCCGACGTCAACAACGCCGGCCAGCGCGGGCGGGGACGGCACACCGAACGGTAGCCGTGCCACTATTGGCTTCTCCGACATCAGCGGTGGCCCTTGGCCGTTGGTGTTGCACGCGCTGACCCGGAAATCATACTCATGGCCGCTGAACAGGCTGGCAACGATGAAGGACAGCTCGCGGACCGCGGACGCCACGACAACCTTTGCAAAAGGGAAATATATTTATTACCATACCAAGACACAGTTTACAGTAGTAGGGCACAGTTAAATGATACATATATGTTTGTAAAGCAATCGAAACAGTGACATTAATTTTTTTTTTTCAAATTTTAATAATTTTTTAAGCTTTTAAAAAAAGTTTTCTGGATTTGTGTATGAAAATTTATTAAATGTAAGACCAAAAGTACCCATGTGTCTTGGCCTTCGCCAAGACCAGCCGCGCCTCGTCCCAAATCGCGCTTTTCCAGCACATAGTTGGTAATGCGACTGCCACCATCATTCGCAGGTGGGCGCCAGGAAACAGTCTGAAAATTAAAAAAAAAATCATTTTCTGCTTTAATTGTTTTTACGAACCGCCTGGTGTTCTCCAATGTCCGTGATTTGCAGTGGGCCTTCCGGCACAGACGGCAAACCGGAAACGTTAAGCCAAAAGGCGGTACTCGCTTCGCCAGACTCGTTTTGGATGTGGTACTCGTAACGGCCCGCTTCGTGCGCATGCAATTCAGGAATGGTCAACAGAATGTGGTCGTCAAAGTCCACCCAGCGGATGTTCGGCGCGTCCGGGCTCACCTGAGTGGATTTTTAATGAAAATTTATGAATTTTCGATTTATTCAAAATTTTACAATGGAATTCCGAGCCCTCAAAAAATTTCGGAAATCGGAATTCCGACCCCAAAAACGTCGGAAATCGGAATTCCCCATCCCTGGTACAGATCCCTAATGAATTTTAGGTGGTGAATTTTTAAAAAAAGGCTGGATCTTAAGATTAAAATTAAAAAAAAAATTAAGTCGAGCATTAGGGGGTATATTTTTCCTTTTTTTTTGGTTATGAAATTTCCAAAAAAGGCATGAAAAAAGGCACGGAAATTACGTGCCAGATTCGCAATAAAAAAGGTAAATGCCTCAAAATCCGGTCCCTACTTATAACGATTTAAAATTATTTATTTTATTTTGAAATTCAACTCACCTCAACGCCGTTCAGCAACAGTCGATGTGTGAAGGGCGGTGAGCCGGAGAAGTAAATTTTGATACGCACCTGTAACAATATATTATATAATTAAGTTATTTTTTAATACAATAAAAATTATTGAATTAAATATTATTATTAATATTGTTTTGATCTTGCCATGTCGCCCTCGGGATGGACAGCGTTTGGCACTTGCTTTTCCAACACGGGCGGCGCTTGAACATTGAGCATTGCAGTTGCTGTTTCCGAGCCGAACACGTTGGACACCTCGCAAGTGTAGTCGCCACCATCAATGTCCCAGACTTCCTTAAAAATTTTGAGTTGTGTCAAATTTGGACATTCAAAAATTTGTGTTTGATTAGCTGATTGAAAAATTGACCCAAATTTTAGCCCAATTTTAAGCCTATCGGAAATTTGGGGAAAAAACAAAATTCAATTTGTATGGTGTGTTTTCTGCCTACGTGTCTAGGCCAAAACATTCAGAATTTTCGTATATTTGGTTCTGAGGCCGAAAGACAAGGATCGAAACAACTCTGCCACGCGGGTCACGTGCCTTGATGATCAGCTTGAACTGGCCCTCGCCGTTGTCCTCCACGCGGTAGCGCGCGCCGTCCGGAATTTCGCGTCCGTTGCGCAACCACCGGGCGGTCGGTTGTGGTCGACCAACCGCCTCGCAAGTGAACACCGCGCGCTTGTTGTACGGACATGGCACATCGGCTGGCTTTACCACAATGATCGGGCGACCCCCTGCCGTTTCTTGGATTTTGATCGGGGATGTTGGCAACGAAGGCGGTCCGCGACCGTGCGAGTTGAGCGCAATGACGCGGAATTCTTAAAAATAAATAAATAAAATTAATTGAATTTAAGATAAATTTAAAAAGACCGTAATCGTGGAATTCGCGCAACCCGGGCACCGTAAATTCAGTCAATGGACACTGAATTTTACAAAATTTATGATAATGAACTATTAGATTTGATGTTATATTTAGTAAAAAATTTTCATAGCTAAACTCTCCCCTTAGCAAATACCGATTCAGTTCGTTACTGTATGGATGGGTATAACTACCGTATCCGGTGTCGCCATCTCCCACTGTTGGTGACCGTATTCCCGCTTCTCCACCACGTAGCCCTTCAATTTTGAACCACCGTCTTCCGCTGGCGGTTGCCAAGTAAGTGTCACCCAATTGGGACCTGATTTAGCATTTATTTTCAAAAAAAAATATTCTGGCATTCCGTTTACCGATTGACTGCGCGTGCAACTGAATTGGCGGGCCCGGAGGTCCGTAGCGTTGACGCAGTTGAATTCGATCAGACGGTGGTGACGGTTTGCTCCAACCCGCCGCATTCTTTGCCACCACACGGAATTCGTATTCGCCCAGGTCACGCAGATTTTGGACTTTGAAATGCGTTGACTCGATCAAGAATTTGTTGCAAGTAACCTGTGAGAAGCAAAATAGATGAAAGATTTGCAGGGCAAAAATTAAATCTGTCAAAAAAGCATTGAATAATTAATTGGTCCAATCTAATTACATATTGGCGGCCATGAATTTCGGTA
The DNA here is from genome assembly GCA_039877585.1 of Heterodera filipjevi. NCBI lineage: Eukaryota > Metazoa > Nematoda > Chromadorea > Rhabditida > Heteroderidae > Heterodera > Heterodera filipjevi. Next base: position 8,534,649 of record JBDPZO010000004.1, on the reverse strand, counting down.
ACGATAACGGTAAAAAGCGGTAATTACCGATTTTCCACCAAATCGATCGGTTAACGGTAAATTTACCGATTTTGCCGTTACCGAGTGCTGCACTCTAATAATTATCAGTGTAATTATTCATCCGCATCTTTCCCCCTTGCCACAGTTTTAATATTAAAAAAAATTAAAAAAATTCGGGAGTAAAATTTCTAGCTTTTTTTGGCCCACAACTCACCCATTTGTGGGAATGTTGGTCCCGGTATTGGAGGTTGTAGCCAAGAATTTTTGATCCTCCATTGGATTCCGGCGGTTCCCACTCCAATTCGGCCCATGTTCGGTCAAAGTTGCGCACCACCGGCTTGTCCGGTTGGCTTGGCACCGAGAATTGGTACTTGGCCACAATTGGTTCAGGCAACTCCAGCGGGTCGGACAATCCGTATTGGTTTTCGGCCAACACTCGGAATTTGTATCGCTCATTCTCCACAAGGCCTGTCACCTGTGCAATGGAAGAAAATTTTTAATTTGGAAACGGGAGGAAAAATTATAATTACTGTAGTTGATTTTACAACTCTTAAATTTTCTCCTTTTATTTTCTTAAAAACCCAATATTTTAAACTTAGGTTCATGCAAAAGCCTTTAAATCAGGGTTCCCAAATGAAAATTTTCAAAAGAAATTTTGCACCAAAAAAGCCCAATTTTTGGGAGTTTTTTGAAGAAAAATTTAAATAGGTTGTTAAAAAAATAAATAAGCTGTAAAACTTAGCGCCTTGTGCCCAAAAATGCCCGACCCGAGGCCGTAGTTTCTGAACGGTATTTTATCCTAATTTTGAGCACTCAAAAGAGCAGAATTTACTTTATTTTATAAAATTTATTTTATATTTTTATCTTTTTTGACGATTTTTGCACGGGTTTACCATCATGGTTATGGTTAGTTAACCATAACCATCTCTTTTACTACGGCCCCCGTTGACGGCACTTGTCATAGGATAGGACCATGAAAATTCAAAATGTTCCAAACAAACAGCGCACCAGGGTGTTCGTATTGCGAATAAATGAGCTCAGTCGCTCCCAGTTTTCGGCACCCGCTCCAAGTCGGCACTTCTCAATCACGTAATTGGTCACCGGCGCACCGCCGTCATCCAAGGGCGGTTTCCACGCCAAACGGCACGACTCGGGCCCAATATCGTCCACCTCCAACGGGCCCTCAGGCGGTGATGGGCGATCGACCACCTTCAAGCGCAAGTCCACCGAATCCGAGCCCAAGTCATTCTCAATGCGAATGGCATAAGTGCCAGTGTCCGATCGTTCGCATTTTTGGTAGTTCAGCTGGGTGAGGAAGTCTAAAAGAGAGTAGAAAAGTTAGTGTTTGGCAAATGCATTTTTTCGTTATTCGGTATTTCGGTATATACCAAGACCGAAATCTCCAAAAATTTTTCGGTACGGTATATCGACTCCAAAATATTTCGATACGGTATACTGATCGTTTCAAATTCCTCGTAAAATGTTTTTTTATATTGTAATTCCAGCTTAGGAACTGGCCTGAATACTGTAATAAAGGGAACTGTAAGCTTAAATCCTTTAAAATAGCTACCGCCATTTAGTTTTATAAATTATTTTTATTGCTTACCGCTGCTTTCCACCTCAGCGCGTGGGTCGGCACGCGCTTCCAACGGCACGCCATTCTTGCTCCATGTGATCTCGGGGCGTGGACTTGCAGCGTAGGGCACAAGCAGCTTGGCCGGCTCGCCCACCAACACAACCATGTCACGTGCCAACATGCCCATGGAAATCAGCGGCTTGCATGCCGATGGAGCCGCAACAATGGGCACCGAATTTTCACTCCACTCGCCTTGGCCCGCCGCATTCACTGCCGCCACACGGAACTCATAGGTATGTTGCGGTTTCACGCCCGTCACCTTCAGTGATGGATAGAGAGAAGTTTAATGCTAATTTTTCCAAAAAAAAAAGAAGCAAATCTTTAAAGGCCAGCTAAAATAAAACTAAGAAGGAGCTTCCGGGTGCACTTAGTCTTTTTTTTCAGAGCTTCAAATTTGAGATTCTAATCAGAAAATGAAAAGAAAATCCTGGAAAATTTAAAAAATATATACTTTCACAAAAAGTTTTAAAAATTTTGATGAATTTGATATTTTGTGAATATTAATTTTTTGAAATATTTGGAAAATATTTTCTAGCGAAAATTTTAAGACTGAAATTTAAAAATTTCGCCGAAGAGAGCTATACAGAGGGGATTGAATTCTCCGCCTCTGGTTCCTTAATAATTTCTTTGAAATTTTTTTTCCTTTTTTTAGCATTACTTAACCCTTAATATAAATGAGATAGCAGAGATGAGATCAGAAAAAAATAAAATATATTTTACTGCTCACTTTGCATCTCGTGTCTGGCACATTGCCAAACGCCGCCTTTTCCCATGGTGCGTTGGTGCCGTGCTCACGTTTCTCCAACACATAGCCGGTGATCGGCGCTCCGCCATCCGTCAACGGTCGTGCCCATTGCAGCGTGATTGAATCGTATGCGGTGTGCAGCGGCTCCGGTGCGCCTGGCGGTCCTGGCACGTCGAACGGTGCCTTGGCCAGCAATGGATCGTCCGCATCCAACGGTTCGCCCACGCCAAATTGGTTCTCTGCCCGCACGCGAAATTCGTAGCGCTCTCCGCTCGTCAAGCCGCGCACGCGTAGCGACAGTCCAGCCGGCGCACCAACACGCTCCCAGTCACCGCCACGTGCCGACTTGCGCTCCACCACATAATTCGTCACGGGTGATCCACCATCATCCTTGGTCGGGCTCCAATGCAGTGTGCACGCGTCAGCTGCAAGCTCGGAGAACAATAATGGCCCGCTCGGTTTGCCGGGCACGTCCAACACGTTCACATTCAGTTTGGCACTGTCTTTGCCGTGTCGGTTCTGCGCCACCACTTTGTACGGTCCGGCATCGCTACGTTTTGAGTCACGTGTGGTGAATACAATTTTGTCATCCTCCACTTCAATGGTAGTGCGTTCGTCTTCAAAAATTGTCTTGCCCATGTTTAGCACGTCCACATTCGGCTTAAGCCCTCCAGAGCTGTACGGCAATGTGAAGGTGATGGTCTCACCGGCGCGCACTGCAATTTTTGTTTGGCATTTTGATGTTATAAAAATTAAATTTAATCATATAAAGAAAGGCAAACAACAATTTTAAAATCTCATTGATAAGTTTTGAAGCCGAAGATTTGCCTAAATTAGGCACTAATAAGTTTTTTTGGGCACAAAGATGTGAAAATTCAGCCTTTTTAACTGATATTTACCAAAGGCCGAAGTTTTTTTTTTTGTTTTGTTGGATATTTTCGAGGAAAATCAAAAATTGAAAAATTTTTAATGGAATAACTTAATATATTTCTTCATTTCGAGGCGGGGGGCAGCTCTCCGCCGAACTTTATCCACCCTATGAGCTTGGTAATCGTTTCTGGAAAACGTTTGATGCCAAAATTCCTAATGCAGAATTTTCAGTACACCATAACATACCCGTGATGTCTTTCAGTTTGGACAAGTCGAACACGGGGCGGCCCGGCTGATCGGTGGTAAATACCAAGTCGGACGGCTTCGATGGTTCACCCTCGCCCGCTTTGTTGACGGCTCGTACGCGGAACTCGAACTGCTCCTTCTCCGGCAGTCCTTCGACCGTGCAGCGCGTGTCGCGCACCGTTTTGGCACCCGGAATGCCGACATTGGCACGTGACCAATCGTCATCGCCCATTTTGCGTTGTTCCACCACGTAGCCATCAATTGGTGCGCCACCGTCGTGCAACGGACGAACCCAGTTCAGGTCCACCGTGTGCTTGGTCACCTTGCCAACACGTGGTTTCTCCGGTGGACCAGGCGGGCTGACAAACGGTCGGCATTCAACCGGCTCACACGCTCCGCTGGGCGGCCCTTCGCCCGCGGCGTTGACCGCACGCACACGGAATTGATACGTTTCGCCGTGGGCCAACCCGGGCACAGTGCACGAGGTCAACGGCACGGTGCCAAGCCCTTTGACCGGTGCCCAATCGCCGCCACCACGCTTCTCGAAGCGTTCGATCACGTAGCCGGTCACTGGGGATCCGCCGTCATCCCGTGGTGGGTTCCATTTCAGGGACACGGTGTTGCTGTCGTATCCGGTCACATCCGGCGTGGAAGGCGGACCGGGTGGGTCTGGAGCAAAATTAAGAATAACTTAACGTAATAAAACTAAAACCGCACCGAACGGGTCCTTGGCTGTCACTGGATCGCCATTCAGCGGCTCACTGATGCCAACCATGTTCTCGGCGAAGACACGGAACTGTTAATTAGAATGAAAAGGTAATGAACTAAGATATGCTTAAAAATGCCAAAATCTTGTTTTTACGAACTCTTTTTCGACATATTTTTTTATAATTGGTAGAAATTTTCAGAAATATTTGCTTGCTAATAGAGAATCTCTAGGGCTATCGAATGATACCAAGAAGATTTGATTTTGATGCTTTGAAGAAATAAGAGAGCGTCAAAAATGCTACATACTCAATGACTCGCACTCAATGGGTGGGTGCTTCTCCTCCGCCCTCCCTCTTAAATTGTTATGCATTTGGCATTTCGACATGGCACTTTAAAATTATTATCATTTTAAATTTGCCTGGTACTGTGCGCCCTTCTCCAAGTTGCGCACTGTGTAACTGAGCAGTGTCACATTCTCCGGCACGCGTTCCCAGTCGCGTGCGCCCAATTCTTTGTACTCGATACGGTAGCCGCTTAGCTCGGCGCCTCCGTCATCCTTTGGCGGACGCCAGGACAGCGTAATAGAACGCCTGAACAGAAAAAAAAGTACATTTTACAGTAACTCTTAGTATGGTACTGAAATTTTCGGGAACTTTTATTAACAAATTACATTCAGATTGGCCCATTAATCACCACTATTTGATTATTTTGGTGAAATATAAGTAGATTAAAATCCCAATCAGCGACTGATCAGCAAACGCACTTTGTTGTGGCCGGATAGGTAATTGGTCCCTCCGGAGGTCCGGGCCGGTCCACCACTGAGATGAGTACACGCGCCTCCGCCGTGCCCTTCTCGTTGGTGGCAACAATGCGACATTGGCCTGAGTCGGAACGGGCACTCTTCGGGATGTACAAACGTGTGGTGGTCGGTGTTGTCTGAATGCCGTTCATCTCCTGATCTTTCTTGTACCATTTGATGTCGGGCTGAGGTGCGCCCACATAGGGAATTGTCAGATCCAGCGGTTGTCCGGCGCGGACACGCACCTGAAAACCATACAGAATCAATCCGTTATAAAATTCAAAGAAATTATATTTAATTTTTAGATGTTTTTAAAGGAAATTTCGACAGGTGGGGCCGAAATGTTCAGGATAGACATCACCTCTTTGCCGTCAATGTCCAACTCGAAACGGGGTGCTTCAAATTTGGGCTTGGCCCATGCCAGTTCGGACGGGTCGGACGGTTTGCCGGGTCCTGCTTTGTTCACAGCGATCACTCGGTACTCGTAGCCGTGCCCAGGCTGTACTCGTTCATCATTGTATGTGCAGTCGTACACCGGATGTGTGTTGACCTACAAAGAACACCAAGGTGGCAAATTTTGATGAGATTTAATTAGGGCTAGGAAAATTTAATTTCTCGGATCCGGAATCGAATTTTCAAACTGAAAAAAATTTTCGTCGGATCCGGTTCCGGAAGGATTTCTGGTCAGGTTCATTTTTGCGTGGGCCATTTTGGCATCGTCGGTTATAACTTTTCTCAGACTCAACCAAGCTAAGCATTCTTAGTACCATTTGAGAGCTCTTCATAAGCTCTATAAGCCTGCATAATTTCAAAAAATTTAGCCTAGTTAATAAAAAGTTATGTTGAAAATAGCTCAAAAAATCGACTTTTATCAAAATTTTAAATCTTTTTTAAGCTTTTTTTATTAACTGGACCAAAACGCCAAAATGGCCACGCCAAAATGACCGGTTCCGAGGATTTCAGTAAGGGTTCAAACCAAAATTTCGCTCTCCCCTTTTCACCTTAATCCAACGGCCCGTTTTTGCGTCCTTGCGCTGTACATCGTAATGCGTGATGGGTGAACCGCCGGTATCCGTTGGCGGTGTCCATTTAATGCTGATATGGTGGTTGTCGTGGTCGGTGACTTCGGGTCGTCCCGGTTTGCCCGGTCGTCCGTACGGGTCCTTGGCCAACACGGCCGAATCGGTGTTCAACGGGTCCGAGCGGCCAAACGCATTCTCTGCGCACACGCGAAATTCGTACTCATGGCCCTCTTGCAGTTTGGGCACTGTGCAACTCGTGCCGACGACAAAGTTGTTCACCGGCACCCAAACTTGACTGCCCACATCGCGTCGTTCGACCACATAATTGGTGATTTCAGAGCCGCCATCGTCCTCCGGCGGTTGCCATGACAACGCGCACGAGTCACGCGTCACATTGTCAACTGCAAGCGGCCCTTTTGGCGGTGCCGGTCGGTCTTGCACCAACACTTCGAAATGGCCTTCAGTTTCGCCTACATCGTTCTTCAGCCGTAGTTCATATGTGCCGGATTCAGAGCGTTTTGCTGCCGGAAAGAAGATTGACGTGTTGCCCGGACGGCGTACATCCATGATCAGTTCGGACGGAAGCGTGCCGGCACCGCCTGCCTTCACCCACCCAACGGATGGGTCCGGCGTGCCAACAAATTCGATGTCCAGCGTCAGTGTGTTGCCAGCGCGAACTTTCCACTTGCGTTGCGATGTGATGATTTGCGGTTTCAGGAAGCGTGCCTTGCATATTTGTGACGCGGACGGAGCTGACGGTGCGGACGGGCCCGCTTCGTTGACGGCCAATACGCGGAACTCGTATTCTTGTCCCTTGCGTAAGCCGGTGCAGGAGAACGAAGTGGCGGGCGTGTGCCCAACTTCAATCCAACTGGGCGAGCCCTTCTCCCGCTTCTCGACAATGTATTCTTTAACTGGTGCACCGCCGTCGTTTGCGGGCGGCTTCCATGCCACGTCAATGCGCTGCTCGTCATAGTCCGTGATGGCGGGCGCATCTGGTGCATCCGGCACATCAAACGGATTCTTGGCCACCACTTCCTTGTCCCCCTCCAACGGCTTGCTCTCCCCATACACGTTCACAGCTTTCACGCGGAACATGTACGACTTGCCGGGCACCAGCCGGTTGACTTTGGCATCGCAGTCAGGGAATTGGCCCACTTCTTGCCATGTACCACGCGTGGTGTCCATTTTCTCGACCACGTAACCAACAATTGGTGCACCACCGTCGTCCTCTGGCGGTTTCCAGCTCAGCGTGCAGCCTTCTTTGTGCACGTTGCGTGCCTGCAATTAGAATGGTTGCATGTAATGGAAATATATTAATAAGTGCCGCTTCCCCCTTCCCGCCCCCCTAAAATCGAGAAAAAGTTTTATGAAATCAAATGTGAATGTTTTTTAGAGCAAATTATGTTAAAGGAGAACCGAATTTCCAAAATTTTCCTTCTGCGCCTGCAGAAACTTTGGGATTATATTTCAAAAAAATTTTGGTTTATGAGCCTTCGGCATCGTCCACCCTCGCACCCGCTTCCCACCTCTGAAATTTTTTCTGGATATGGGCCTAGACTATATAAGTGCAAAGACTTGCCTGCAGCGGTCCTTGCGGTTGGCCGGGCACATCCAACACGGTCACTTTGCACTGCGCACTGTCCACACCGTGATCATTCTGCACACTGATGATGTACGTGCCGCTGTCATTGCGTTCAGCTGCAGCAATGCTGATGCTGCTCAAGTGTTCTTTGCTTTCCAGGTCCGCGTGTGCCGTGCCATCAAATGGTTTGCCGTCAATTGTCCACGAAGCGACTGGAGCAGGCTCGCCCTCAAACTCGGCATTAATGCTGATCGGTTGACCGGCACGGACACGGATGTCCATCAGCGAGTTTAGGTTGAGTTTGGGTGCCAATGCTCGTGGTTTTGCCTTTTTCGGCTCCGTCGGGTCAGACGGCTCACCCTCGCCCGCCTTGTTTAGCGCTTTGACACGGAACTAAAATGGAAATATTTTCAGTTTGGCACATTCTTTGGCACCATGGCTGTACGAAAAAAGAAGGTTTTTTCGTATACAAAAAACGAAAACGCATTCGCTACTAAAACGAAATACGAATCGAAGAAAAATTAATTTTCAAAAACGAAAAGATAAGACTAAAATTTGATAAGAAAAGGAAACTCAAAAAGTGCCGAAAATATAGGAAATGAAATTTCGTCCAGCCCTGTTTGACACATAATTTGCCATTTTGGCCACCTGATACTCTTCGCCCGGTACCAAACCGGATGCAGTTCCTTTGCACTGATTGCCCGCCACTTGGGCACAAGGAATCCAGTGCCCGTTCTTTGTCTTCTTCTCAATCACATAGCCGTCAATGGGCGCTCCACCATCGGTGATCGGCGGTTTCCATTCCAACTGGAAAATTACATATGTGATTTAAGCGTTCTTTAAATCCCGAATGGATAATAAATAATTAAAATTATTATTTTTTTGATTTTTTAAAAATTACAAAAATTCTCACGGCCTGCCTCATTTAATCCCTCCCTTTAGTATATTTCAATTTTTCGTCAAAAAATATTGGGAATAAGAAAAAAAAAATTTTTTAGCCATAAACTCACATCCATGTGGTCCTTGTCCCAGTCGACCACTTTCACATCTTGCGGTTTGCCCGGCGTCTCCCACGGATTCTTGGCCACCACGCCACGGTCCATGGCCAATGGCTTTGACTCGCCCTGTCGGTTGACTGCTTTCACTCGGAATTTGTACTCTTTGCCCTCGACGAGCCGATTGACACGCAGCTGAGTGTCGGGCGTCTCACCGCACGGCACCCATCGGCCACTGTCGCCCTCCTGACGTTCGACCATGTAATGCGTGATCGGTGAGCCGCCATCATCGTCCGGCGTGTACCACTTCACGGTTGCACTGTCTTTCGTCACATCGCGTGCCTCCAACGGTCCGTTGGGCGGCCCGGGCACGTCCAGGACGACCACCAACACCTCGGCCTCATCTTGGCCATGTTCATTGGTGGCAATCAATTTGTACGTTCCGCTGTCCATCCGTTCGGCACCCATTGTGCGCAACCTTGTGTTGTTCTCATGCGAGTTGTCCACTTTGGTACTGAAAAATTGAATGGAAAATAGTTGGGACACTCTTGCTGATAAGCGCCGGAAAATTAGGTTCAGGAAACTGGGTGATCAAAAATTTTCCTGATAATTTAATAAGACTTGGTACCCTTTTTACGGTACCAACTTTTCTGAAAAATAATTGATGAGCATATGCATTAAAGTCCTTTATCGAAAAAGTCTCCCAAAAAACTTAGATTAATTTTAATTGTTCAAAACAAGACCAACCGGTCTGATGTGACGAGCGGAGTGCCGTTGATCATCCATTGGCACTTCGGGTCCGGTTCGCCCTCCACCGGCACATTGAACTCAATGGTGCCGCCCTTCTTGATCCGTATTTCTGGCATTGCCGAGCGGTCAATTTTTGGTGCTTGCCGTCGTGCTTTGGCCAACAGTGTACGACTTGGATTTGACGGTGGCGACTCGCCCGCCTTGTTGACGCCCTTCACTCGGAATTGGTATTGTTTGCCTTCGACCAGTCCCTCCACACGTGCATCCGTTTTGCTGGCCGGCACTTCCGTGGCATATTCCCATTCGCCGTTGCCCAACCGTTTCTCCACCACGTACTTCTCCAGCGGTGCACCTCCGTCCTGAACTCAGCATGTGCCAAAAATTATTTTTCACCAAAAAGTTTTCTGGAAATGAAATTTATAAACCTATAGAGAAAATTAGAGCTATCGGATGATACCAATATTGTTAAAGTATGGCTTGTTTCTGAGAAAGGTTCTGATTGTCATAAAATCTGTAAGAAAGCGCTTTTAAGAAAAGTTCATGGCAGCAGAATTTAAGAAACCATTCAACATAGATAATGTAAGACATGCATTTTTTTTTGTTGTTGTTGTAAATTTTTGGTTTTTTTAGCAAAGAGCCAAAAAAATAAAATTATTGATAAATTAGCATTTAATTATTTGAAATTTTCCAATCAGAAAACGGCAGTTATATCACACGAAGAAGCAAACAGCAAAAACTACCCACATCCGTGGGCGGTGTCCACTTCAGGTCAGCCCAGTTTTTGTCCCAGTCAACAATGTCAGGCGTGCCGGGCCGGTCCGCCGTTTCAAACGGGTCTTTGGCCACCACAGATTTTGGCGCTTCTAACGGATCCGATTCGCCGTAGCGATTAACCTGTTCAATAATAAAAATTTTAAAATTTAAATAAAATAATATTTTAGTAAAATTTACCGCTTTGACACGGAATTTGTACTCGTGGCCCTGTTGCAGGTCGTCTAGGGCAATGCGCGGCTCTGTGCTTTCACCTGCCGGCACCCATCGGCCGGTGGCCATGTCTTGCTTTTCCACCACATAATGAGACACCGGTGCACCACCGTCGTCCTCGGGCGGTTTCCAATCCTGTTTTTAATTGATAATATATTAGCAAATATTGAAAAAATATTTAAAAATGTGCTGACCAATGTGCATCCATTCTTGTTAACAGCAGAAATGTTTAGAGGTCCACGCGGCTCACCAGGCCTAAACGATTGATACTATTATTATAGATGTAACATTTAAATATTCCGCGGGCGAAATACACTGTGATACGGTAAAACTAAAAATTATTTATCCAAATGGAACAAAAACAAAGTAACAACGGGTACTGATTTAAACAAATTTGAAACCTAAATAGCCTAAAGCCAGTAATGAGCCCAGATACTGTAATTGTGGTACTGTAGGCTTAAGACTTTGCTGAAATTTAGTTGAAGAAAATATCGTTCAAATAGTCAATTTGTTACAGTATCACTGGGATACGCTTTTTTCACTAATGCGCTACAGGATTTATATAAAATAATAAAATTATTGATAAATTAGCATTTAATTTTCTTAAATTTTCCAATCAGAAAACGGTAGTTATATCACACGAAGGAAGCAAACAGCAAAAACTACCCACATCCGTGGGCGGTGTCCACTTCAGGTCAGCCCAGTTTTTGTCCCAGTCAACAATGTCAGGCGTGCCGGGTCGGTCCGCCGTTTCAAACGGGTCCTTGGCCACCACAGATTTTGGCGCTTCTAACGGATCCGATTCACCGTAGCGATTAACCTGTTCATTTTAAAATTTAAATAACATAATATTTTACTAAAATTTACCGCTTTGACACGGAATTTGTACTCGTGGCCCTGTTGCAGGTCGTCTAGGGCAATGCGCGGCTCTGTGCTTTCACCTGCCGGCACCCATCGGCCGGTGGCCATGTCTTGCTTTTCCACCACATAATGAGACACCGGTGCACCACCGTCGTCCTCGGGCGGTTTCCAATCCTGTTTTTAATTGATAATAATTAGCAAATATTGAAAAAAATATTTAAAAATGTGCTGACCAATGTGCATCCATTCTTGTTAACAGCAGAAATGTTTAGAGGTCCACGCGGCTCACCAGGCCTAAACGATTGATACTATTATTATAGATGTAACATTTAAATATTCCGCGGGCGAAATACACTGTGATACGGTAAAACTAAAAATTATTGTATCCAAATGGAACAAAAACAAAGTAACAACGGGTACTGATTTAAACAATTTGAAACCTAAATAGCCTAAAGCCAGTAATGAGCTCATAGAATACTGTAATTGTGGTACTGTAGGCTTAAGACTTTGCTGATGTTTAGTTGAAGAAAATATCGTTCAAATAGTCAATTTGTTACAGTATCACTGGGATACGCTTTTTTCACTAATGCGCTACAGGATTTATAAAATAATAATAAAATAGCGCCACTACACTTGCCTGTCCAACACAGTAACCAGCACTTGGGCCGTGTCCGTGCCGCTGTCATTGCGTGCCGTGATGTTGTACGTGCCGGTGTCAGTGCGCAGTGCACGCTTCACAACAAATTTGGTGCCTTTGTCGTCGCACACAATTTTCATTCCGATCATCCGACTGCAGTGGACGCCCTGCAAAATCCCAGCTGATCTCGGGCGGTGGTTCGCCAGTGATCGGGATTTCCAGCTGGAAGTTTTGTCCGGCACGCACACGAATTTCGTGAATCGAGTTCCGATCAATCTTGGGCGGCACTGATCAAAGGGGAATTTTTTTGTTTTTTGTAATTTATCAGTTTGGGCGCTAGTGATCAAGGAGTGAGCGAAAAAGTACAGTATTCCATGAAAAAGAACCCTTACTTGGATTAAAGCCGCATTTCTCTTGAATAAAGCCCCACATTTTAGGGTCAAAAATTGTAAAAAATTTGCGAAAATTTTATTAACTTTCCAATCTTAAAAATTTTCCTTGAAATTTTAGCGAAAATTTTTAAGATTTAGGTAAATTTCTCGTGTGGAAAACAAAACGTTGAGGAGGGAACAAGCTCCGCCCCAAATCGATGATGCTAAGAACAGTACCATTTCTGTCTTTAGCAGTGATCATTTCTGATGGGTCACTTGGCTGTCCAGGGCCGGCCTTGTTTTTGGCCACGATGCGGAACTCGTACTGTTCGCCCTCGTGCAGTCCGTTCACCGTCGCCTGTGGTGCCGCATCAGCGGGCACAGTGGCAACCGGCTTCCAATAGGGCGAGAACTTGTCTTTCATCTCCACAATGTACTCCTCCACGGGTGCACCGCCATCCTGGACAAAATTCGATTGGTATTCAAATGAACAAATGTTAAAAAGTGTCAATAACAAAATTAAGAAAAGTGGACTCAGCCAACTGAGTCCATCACGATTGAGTCTCATGCAATTTAACTGGAACCAACTTTTCTCAGTCCACCATATTCCGCAATAAATGCAGGACTCAGTCAAACAGGACTCAGTTGACCCATATTTGACAAATGTTGGCAGTCAAAGAATGCCAAAATCAAATTAATCCTATAATTGTGCAATGATTGATTGCCTCTGTCGGTGGTGTCCATTTCAGCTCCGCGTGTTCTTTGTCCCAGTCGATCAGTTCAGGCTTTCCTGGTTTGCCTGGTGGATCAAACGGCTCCTTTGCCACAATTTTTTGGTCCGCCTCAAGTGGCTCCGACTCGCCCTCCGCATTCACCTAATAGAAGGCGAATTTATTCCATTTAAAATGTCTAATTGGCTTGCAGCCTGGGAGGGAGGCGGGGAGGAAAGAAGATCCTCGGTCACATCCCCTTCCTCGTTTTTCTGATGCCCGGAAACAAAGACAACTATCTTAGGGCGGAAAATAGCAATATTAAAAATAGTAATAATTGTGAATCCAAATGATGGCATGTGGTAAAATTACTGAGCTTTGATTTCCACCTTTTGTCCATTAAAATTTTCCTGGCGGAGCATATTGGCATTATCGACCTTTATTTACTTAAGACCAAAAAATTTTCTCCTATAGAATCATGGATTTTCATCAGTGTCCCCGTTGCCCCTTTTGCCCGGACGAAGATCGCCCCTCCGCCCCTGGCTGCAAGCTTAAATGAAATGATCTAATTACCGCCGACACGCGGAATTTGTACTCGTGGCCCGGCTGTAGTCCATCAACCGTAAATTGGGTGGCGTCGGGTCCGGATGTGCGTCCCGCTTTCACCCAACGGCCGTTGGCCAAGTCCAATTTCTCCACCAAATAGCCGTCAACTGGTGCACCGCCATCATCCAACGGCGGTTTCCAGTCCAATGTCTGTACAAAAAATTAATTTACATCAATAAATAAAATGTAAACAAAATAAATTCATAATTTCTTACACAACGGTCTGCATGGATATCGGACACATTGAGTGGACCTTCCGGTGCACCAGGTTTGTCTATAAAATAGGATTTGTACCAGAGATGGAGATGAATTCCGGGCTTCGAAGAAATTTGTCAGCATACCAATTTTCCAAACCCGCAAAAATTTTTGAGCAGTGGAATTACGAAAACAATTTGGAATTCGAGTAGCATTCCAATATTCTTGAATTTAAATTAACAGAATTACCTACGATGTCCACTTGCACACGCTTTTCCACTTCACCGTTTTCGTTGGTGGCACGAATCACTGTAAGAAGAAAAATAATTAATTAAGAAAGTAAATAGATAATTGCAATTAAAATGGCCGTGTGCCCCATGGGTCCGTTGGGCCCCTTCTGCGTCGGGATAGGATCCCGGCGCAGAAGGGGCGCGGACCGGCCAAACGAAGGGAAAGCCGAAGAGTCTTTTAAAAAGCCTTTATTATCGCCAAGAGGAAGAAATAGTTGATCAATCCATCCGACCGAATTATCCCAACAACTGATCACTTGTCCGCCCAAAAAGAATTGGTATAAGTAGTGGTGAATGGGCGGGGTAAGAAGGAGAAGGGAGTGACAACTGACGGGTAAACTGTGAGAGAGACAACGAAGGGGACAAGACATGGGAGCAGGGAGAGTGAGAGAGGAGACGAGCATAACAGCAATAAATATTTAAATAGGCAATTAAAAATTAATATAAAAAAATTTTTTTGTGTTTACCATTTCTAGACACTCTAATAACTCAAGCAAAAATTTTTCCATTGGTACCCAGTTTTCTGGCATTCATAGGGAGGAGGTCAAAAACTTCCAACTGACCATACTCGCCGCTGTGCGACCGCTCGGTGCTCTTGATCTGCAGCTTGCATCGGCCCTGCTCTTCGTCATGCTCAAGCCGTACTTTGCCGCCCGCTTTGATCTCCTGCCCGTCCGGATACAGCCACACAACACGTGGCGTCGGTTCGCCCTCCACCGGTACGTCAAAGTTGATCATTTGTCCGGCATGCAGTCGCAACGGTTGCAAGTCGCCAATTTGGGGTGGCAAGTTGCGCGGTTTGGCCACAACGGATTTGCTTGGTTCACTGGGCTCAGAGGGGCCGCCCTTGTTCACGGCAGTGATACGAAATTCGTATTCCTCGCCTGGCCAAATTTTGCACTTTTATTCACACGAACTTTTGAAATTGTTGTACAAGACGAGACAATTCAGTACCACAAGTTGAACAAATCAGAATTGCTTTCCATTAATTGAGCCTATTCAAAATAACAGTTCTAGTCAAAATGCTGAGGCCGTGTGGCTAGAGAGCATTCCCGCATCGCCACGCCACCCTCCAAAAAAATTAAAAAGAACAGTTTTATAAATTTTTTAAAAAATTCTATTTTTTGAGGGGGGAGCGGGAGCCGAATGGGACGACGCGCTCTGGAGAGGGAGGATTATTTTCACCTATGTGGCTATGCTATACCGTAGAAAATTCAAAACATAGTTGCAAAATTTTAGAGATATTTTTTTCTCATTTTTTTATTGGGAAATCTTAAGTTCCAATGATAATTGCAACTTTTTGGCATGTAAATCTTTGGTTTCGCTTTCACACCTATTTACACACTCACCCTTTGTCAATCCGGGAACTGTGCCGGCCGTTGTGGTGCCATCTGTGGTCAAAGCCGGTTCCCATCGTCCGTATTTGCTGCGTTTTTCCACCACAAATTGTTCAATGGGCGCACCGCCGTCGTTTGCCGGCGGGTCCCATTTCAGGTCCACATGGTCCGCGTCCCAGTCCACCAACTCGGGCGCGTTCGGCTTGTCCGGTCGCTCGTACGGGTTCTTGGCCAATGTTGACTTGTCCGTTTCCAGTGGATCCGATTTGCCTTCAGCATTCACTGCCTGTGAAACAAAATTTGAGAGGAAATATTTGATACTGTAACTGCCAGACGGAATTACTGTAATTCTGAGACATAAGATCAAAATTAAAATGCTGAGTATAACTTGAAGTATTTCAAATGATTTCACTTAGTTAAATTTAGTTAAACAAAAAAAAAGTATTCTAATAAGAAACGCAGATAAGTACCGCTTACTGTAATAATGTACGAAGACTTTAAAATTTTTCACATTAATTAATTGTCAAAAAGAATAAATTTTAAAAGCTCGGCCTCGGGTAATCATTTTAATCCTAATGATCACTTTTTCAATTCAAAATCCGGTCTTATTCAGCTGAATTATTAAAAAGCGGTGAGTGTTTCAAAATTCTCATTTTTATTTTCTTGCACCGGTTTAGTCCGCCATAATCCAGTTTTTAAAAGCTTGGGTAAAATGGATTTTTTTAAACATTAAAAATTATGCCTGTTGAAAAAAAAACGAACGCGCCAACCTTTACGCGGAATTTGTAGGTGGCCCCCTTGGCCAATCCGTCCACCACCATGTGCGGTTCGGCACATGTGCCGACCGGCACCCAAATGCCGTCCCGTTCGTCCTGGCGTTCCACTTCGTAGTATTGGATGGGTTCGCCACCGTCGTCCTCGGGCGGTTTCCAGTCCAAAGTCATCTGATTCTCGAACACATCCGAAACTTCAAGCGGACCTTTTGGCGCGGTAGGTCGGCTTTTTACAGCAATCTGGAAAAAGTGAAAATAATTGTGCAAAATCAAAATAAAATTTGTTTTTTTTTTGAATCGGCAATGATATGATCAGCAGTGACCAATTATTTTGTGTACCGGAAAAATTCATACTAAACAAATTCCGACTAAACCCAAAAATATTAGGGTCATGAATTTCGCGTCAAGATTTTTGAAAATTTTTTTTATTAGATTGGTTTTGCATTCGAAATTTTTTGTTTTTCGAAATATAAATGTTTCGGGACGGTATTTTGTAGAGATGCGCCGTGACTGATAAAACCCGTGAATTGACCCCGTAAATCATGACCGAGATCAAAAAAACCGTGAAATTCACGGTGACTAGGACCGTGAATCACGGCACATCTCTAGTATTTTGTCTATTTTACAAAAATATGACTTACCGTTACAGTAACCGAATCAGTTCCGTTCGGATTTGTTGCGGTTATGGTGTATTTGCCGGAATTCGCACGTGTTGGTTTGACCATGGCAAATTTGCTTAGGTAGTCCTGATCCTGCACATTGGCACAGCTTGGCAACGCCTTGCCGTCCTCACATGTCCAGGTCACGGTCGGCGGCGGTTCACCGTCAATGTGCACGTTGAACTTGACATCCTCGCCTGGTCGAACAACAAGATCAGACAGGTCTTCGCGATGAATGCGCGGCGCCACTATAAATTATTTTAACAATTTAAGTCTTTATTTTTGCATTTCAGTAAACAAAAAAATTATTATTTTATTATAAAATCCAAAAATACCTTAGAAGAGTCAATAATTTTAATTAAAAAATAAAAATTACTTTTAAAGTGAATATAATTTTTTGTATTAATTATCTTTTTTTAATTGAATATTCAGTGTCGTCTTACTGTTGCGTGGCTTTGCAACCACTGGGTCCGTCGGCTCGGAGAATTGGCCCACACCGCCCTTGTTTTTCGCCGCAATGCGAAACTAAATAAAATGTTAGGCCTTATACATTCTTATAAAAAATATTTTTAAAATTTTATTTAATTTATTTTTTGTATTTCTTCTCTAATGTTTTTTTGATTTTATTTGTATTCTTTTGTTCACTTGGTATTGTTCGCCCTCGCGCAGTCCCGGCACCGTGGCATGGGTCTGATCCGCCGGCACTCGAAGGGCCTCAACCCATTTGCCAGTTGTGGCATCCTTTTTCTCAACCACATACTCTTCCAACGGTGCTCCACCGTCGGTGGCTGGCGGTTTCCATTCCAAGTCAACATGGTCCTTGTCCCAATCAGTTAAGGATGGCTTTTCCATCTGAAAAGGGGTATAATTTGAAGCCATTCTATTTTGAAAATCATTTAAAAGGGCAAAAAAAGGTTTTGGTTTTTAATATTTTATGCTTTAATTTATGATCAAATTAAATAATATGTTGGTTCAAATTGAATTGAATTACAGTAACACACTAATTAATATTCAAATTTTTGCTAAAAAGATGCCAAAAACTTGACCAAGAAAAAAAAACAAAAGAAAATTAATTTTCTTAAATGTTTTGAGTTTTGAATTTAAAAATATTGGGTTGATAAATATTGAATAAAAATGCCCACTTTTCCCGGTGCATCGAACGGGTTCTTGGCCAACACCGGATCCTGGGTGACAAGCGGCTCCGACTCGCCCTCTTTGTTCACCGCTTTAACACGGAATTTGTACTCATGGCCCGGCTGCAGCCCGGTGACAATGATGCCCGGCTCGGTACAGCGTCCACACGGCACCCAACGACCGCTTGCCATGTCCAACTTCTCTACCTCGTAGTGGTCGACAGGCATGCCACCGTCGTCGGCCGGTGCATTCCAGTCCAGCGTCATACGGTCCTTCAAATTGGGATATGGTATATTTAGTTGGATTCCGAAAGCGAATGCACTATAATATTCAATTTTTGAAATTTATTATTTATTATATTATACGTTTTTTTAATTCAGAGAAAAACCAAAATTCGAAAAAATTTTAAATTTATAAATTCAATTTTTTAATGAAAAATGTACAAAATTATTTTAAAAAATTGAAAAGGAAATCTTGCCTTCACAAAACTAATAACTGCAAGGCTTTTTACCGCTTTGAATACAGTTACCGTGTCGACACATTCTTTTGGATTTTATTCCCATGAAAAAAAATCGAAAATTAGTCGTAACAAAATTAGTTGAACATTTTTTAGCTCTATGCATGTTTCAGTCTCTATTCTGGGATTCGGTTTTCAATTCCCAGAAAATCACCAATTTTTGTCATCGACTAACAACAGTACCTCCAACACGTCTTTAACTTCCAGCGGGCCCTCCGGCGCACTTGGTCGTCCCAGCACATTGACCAGAACGCCATGCGTATCGGTGCCACTTTCATTGGTCGCCGTCAATGTGTAAGTGCCGGCATTTGCCCGTGTCGCGGTGCGAATTGACAAATTGGTTTTGTAGTCCTCATTTGCAATGCGCACTTTGTCGTCGCTGATGATTGGCGCATCATTGAATGTCCACACTTTTTCCGGTGGAGGCTCCCCGGTCACCGGCACTTTGAAGTCCACCGGTTGGCCAACCTTTGGACATTGATAATAATAGTACAGATTCATTGGAGAAAACTTCAATAAAATTGGTAGGGCTGTGAGGGAAAGATTTTTACCGGGAAACGGGAACCGGGACGGGAAATGCACCCGGGACAAGGAGACCGGGATACGAAAAACCCGGGAACTGGGACTGGAATTCCCGAGTCGCGACCGGGAAATTTTTTCAATTCGGGAACCGGGACGGGAACACGAAAAACCCGGGAAATTTCCGAGTCGGGAACCGGGAATCCCGCACAGCTTACAAATTGGGCGGAATTAAGAAAATTTTAAAGAAAAATTGATTTGGCAAGTTTAGAAAATTTAAAGAAAAATTTGGATAATTCTGAATTTATTTATTACCTCGAAATCTCCTCTAAATCAAGAGCCCGGGCAACGCGCCCCTCTCAAGTGCCAATTCTTGCACTCTACCTTTACGGTGACTGTCTGCATGGCACTTCGGTCAATTTTCGGCTTTTGGTGACGCGCTTTGGCCAACAGCTTTCGGCTCGGATCGCTGGCCTCACCAGGTCCAGCCTTATTCACCGCTTTAACCCGGAATTCATATTCTGCAAGTTAAACAAAAAATATTTATTTTAGTAAAAATCAATAATTCTCTAACCTTCTCCCTCCTTTAGTCCCTGCACCGTGGCTTGGGTTGTCGGTCCGCCGACCTTTGCGCATTCTTTCCAATTACGGTCATGTTTGCTTTTTCGTTCGATGATGTAGTCTTCGATCGGTGCACCACCGTCATTCTTCGGCGCCTCCCACACAAGATCGGCACGGTTTGCATCCCAATCGACAATATCCGGCACACCTAAAGGTATCAATTATTATTAAAATATTTGCAATGCAATATCCGATCATTTTGCATACCGGGTTTTCCAGGCTCGTCATACGGGTTTTTGGCAACAATTTCATGCTCAGTGCTCAGCGGCTCCGATTGGCCTTCTTTGTTCACGGCTTTGACACGGAATTGGTACTGTTGGCCCTTCTTCAGCCCTTTGACTTGTGCCTTGCATTCGGGCACTTTTGCGCATGGCACCCATTTGCCGCCTTCCAGTTTCTCAACCTGCATATGTTTCAAAAAAAATGATTTGCCAAGTCGAAAATATGCCAAGTAGTATTCTATGTATTCTATCGGTTCACAATAAATTGGTAATCTCCGAAAATAAGAATCTGATCATCATCATCATGAAAGTAGCCAAGGTATCACAGCCTCCTCTCAAATTCGAAATTTTAAGAAAAATTCATTGTTCATGATCAGCATTTTCCTATTGGCATAAAAATCTTTCGTACCGGAATTCAACCTTATTTATACCCATGTCCTCTCTCTTTTTTTAAATATTTTCCGATCACTCTACCTCATAGTGATCAATTGGCATTCCGCCGTCATCCTCGGGCGGCTTCCAGCTCAAAGCGCAGCCGTCTTCCGTCACCTCACTGACTTCCAGCGGGCCGCGCGGCTTGCCCGGCTTGTCCAGCACTGTCAAATCCGCCGTGACGGTATCCGTGCCACTGCTGTTCTTCACCAACAGTGCGTATGCACCACGATCAGCGCGCACCGCAGCCGGAATGCACAAAATGGTGTGGTCATTCTTCTTGGTGTCCACCTGAATGACCAAGCAGAAAATTAAACCAACCTTTATGAATGGGTGTTTAATTTGAAAATTCCGAAAAAAATGCGCCGACAAAAATCGAACCAAAAGCAAATGGAATCATACAAAAGTTTTCTTTCGTGAAGATTTTTCATTTTCTTTATCCAAAAGATAAGCTCTTAAGTTCGTCCGAAATTTTGGGAGTCTTATTCGGGCCATGAGAATTGAAAATTCCTAACAAATGGGCCTGACCAGAATTCTAATGAATTCGAATTCTCGTTATTTGTCTGACTTGAATGGAGCCGCTCAGATCGGTGATTGGCTGCTGGTTCTTTGACCAAGTCACTTCAGGCGCCGGCTTCCCACCAAATTTGACCACCCATTTAGCCGTTTGACCAGCACGCACCACCAAATTCTTCATGTCGTCATGGTTCAGCCAAGGACGGACTTGAATGAATTTTAGAATTATAATATTAAAATAAAAATATTTTTAAAAATTGTTATTTTTTATCGATAATATTGTCAATTAATTGTGTCCCATTTTTGTTTTACCAATTTTTGGCTGAGTGACCACCTTCTCACAAGGTTCACTGGGCTGTCCTGGCCCCGCTTTGTTCACAGCTTTCACCCGAAATTGGTATTCCTTGCCTTCGTCCAAGCCCTTCACTGTTGCCTCAGGTTTCTCTGACGTGGCCACCTGTTAAAAGTGTTCGAAAAATTGTTTTATAATAAAAAAAAGCATATTAAAAATGACCTGCTTCCATTCCTTGTTGCTCGGGTCGCGCATTTCCACCAAATATTTCTCGATGGGTGCACCTCCGTCCTTCATCGGAGGATCCCATTGCAACGAAACAAAGTCTTTGTCAACGTCCGTGATTTGGGGACGTCCCTGAAGGAGGGGAATTTTGAAAAATTCAGTTTCAAATTTTTTTATTTACTAGGTCACGTCATAAAAATGAGCTCTTTTTATACAAAAAAAAGTGGCAACCAAAATTGAAAAAATACCAATTTGTAAAGATGAAATAATTTTCAAAAATTTCTGGCCTTTAATCACAATTTTTCAATTTTAGGCACAGTAATGAAAAGAAAAATTCACATAAACGAAATCTTAGAAAAATTATTATTTATTATTTTTTTGAAAGAAAGTCTTATGTAAAATTTTTTCAAAAACCCGAAAAAAATCAGAAATTTCCAAAAGTTAAAATGAAAATCGGCTGCATCCCGCCCCACCTTCCTTGCCTTCATTGGCAGGTTAGAAATTCGTGAAAATTTAACAATGGAAAATCGGTTTCCCCCTCCCCCGCCCTTCTCCCCTCCTTGCCTTCCTTCGGCGATTAATTAAACCCAATTAATTACCGGTTTGCCCGGCTCGTCCCACGGGTTCTTGATTTGGTAGTGTTTGTCTGTGCCCAATGGCTCCGACTCGCCCTCTTTGTTCACCGCTTTGACACGGAATTTGTAGTTGCCCTTATCCTTCAACCCTTTCAGTTTTAATGACGTCTCGCCGGGCCCGACTTGGCCAACAGTCACAAATTTACCGCCACCATCAATATCCTAGAAATATGGAAACAGAATAGAAAATTTATAGAAAAAAATTTTGAAATACGGTATATTGTTATGAAAAGCTACGGTATAGTGTTTAAATTTTTGAGACTTAAGTATACTGTAGAAAAGCTATTCAAAACTGAGGCTATAAAATTTTAAAAAGTACGATACCGTAGGATTTAAATACAGAGGTAAACATGATCAATGATCATAGAAATAAAGAATTTTACAAAAATGCGTCTTCATTTAAAAACTGCCACGGTTTTTTGATGAATACAATTCCGGGTCCCGGAACCCCGGAATTTTAATGCCAGAATTGCAACCCCGGCTATTTACCAAATCAATCCCGTTCCCAATCCGGTCTTTTTCAAAATTTCGGTCTAGACTGGACCTGCGCTTCCACCACATATCCGGTCAGCGGCTCGCCCCCGTCATCTCCCGGCGGTTTCCATGCCAAAGTCTGCCAATTTATTAAAATTAAAAAAATAAATTTTTAACAAAAAACGTACCGCTCCATCCGCACAGATGTCGCTGACCTCCAACGGCCCCTTGGGCGGTTCGGGCCGTCCAACCACCGTCACATTGGCACTCGACACGCAATCGCCGCTTTTGTTCTTTAGTTTGATGGTGAATTTTCCCGAATCACTGCGTTGTGCGTCCTCAATTTTCAGCACAGTTTTGCCCTTCTCCGTCGTCATTTTCACACGTCCACCAGACTTAAAAAAAATTATATTGCATAATGCCAACAATTTGAAAAACCAACTTTCAACGGCTTTCCATTGACCTCCCAAGAGACAGCCGGAAGCGGTTCGCCAGAAATGGCAACCTCGTATTTGATTGTTTCGCCAACCATAAGCCGTTGGTCTTGTATGCCGCCAGCAGTGAATGCCGGTGGGGCTAAATGCCAATGAAAGGCATTAAAATGTTATTTATAAAAGCATACTGTAATGTAGGGATTGCGGGAAATGATTTTTACCGCGAAACGGGAATCGGGACGAAGAAACCGGGACACAAAAATCCCGGAAAATTTCCCGAGTCAGGAACCGGGAAATTTTTTTACGAATTGTTCTAAACATCAATTCATTGATCAAAATTGAAATGACAAAAAAATTATTGTTTCGCATGCTCTTCTGATTTTCATTTGAAATGATCAATTCCTGTATGATATATTATGCCCCATTTGATACGCACCATAATCAGGTATAAAAGATTAAAGCAAGTATAAAACCAAAAGTCTTGGCCTCAAATCAGTTTAAATCCACGCTAAAACGGACTGACCAGCTTTGGCTTGTATTTTGAACGGCTTTCCGTGGTCGCATGGATCACCAGGGCCAGCCTTGTTTACGGCTCGAACTCGGTAGTAATACTCCTTGCCCTCAACAACTTTGTCGTCCACCATTTGGTGCTTGCCCGAACCAGTGGCCGGCACAGTGCCGAGAGTGGCCCAGTCTTTGTCCGACTTGTCCCGCCGTTCGACAGTGTACTGTTCAATGGGTGCGCCTCCGTCCGACTCGGGAGGACTCCATTGGAGCGTCAGAGTGTCCGCACTGATGTCGGACGCTTCCATGTTCCGGGGTTTGCCTGCAAATTTTGTGAAATAATTTTTTTCAAATTTAATTCGTTCAGACCGTAATAAAATTAAAGGGCTAGACATTTATATGAATTATATGCGGGAGAATCTCATCCTCCCTATTTTTTTAATTTATAAATCTTATTTTAAAGTAGGACTTACAAGAAAATTTGAAATTTTAGCAAAATTTTGAAAAAAACTAGAAATATCAAAATTTTGCAAAAAAAATAAAAATAAATTTTCTGACTGAAAACCAAAAAAAATTCTGGGAAGGGAAACGGCGGAGGGCGGGGAAACCAAGTAACCCTTATGTTGCATGTTTAACCGAGTTGAGGCTGTCTAATACATCCATACGAATGGTGCCATTACACTTGCCTGGCACTGTGTAAGGGTTTTTAGCCAGTATTGTGTCGCCCGTCAGTGGATCCGACTCGCCAATTTCGTTAAATGCTTTGATCCGGAACTAAACAATAATAAAAATATTGAAAATATTAGTCGGATTGCCCACTTTGTACTGCTCGTGCTCCTTCAAATTGTTCACTTGGAACTCGGCAATTTTGGTCTCGCCAAGTTTCTTCCATGGACCACCGGCAGCTTCTTGCACTTCAACGATGAAACCTCGAGTTGGGGACAACTCATCTGCATCAGCTGCTTTCCATTTCAGTTTCTGTAAAAATTAAATAATTATTTATAAATATTTTCTTTAAATTTTTAAAGCAGTTTAATTTGTCCATAAAATTTTAAATAAATATTTATAATTATATTTTTGGTTCATATGTATAGAGGTTTATTTATAATAAAAAAAATTCTCTCTAAAATAAGTAAAATTAAAAACTTATTTTAAATTTTTTCTTTTAATAAATAGTAATTATATTCCAAGAATTCCTTACGCAACTGTCCGCCGTTACGTCCAATGTGTCCAGCGGGCCTTTGGGCGTCTTCGGCTTGCCTTTGACCACCAATTCAAAAGGCGCCGCTGCTGAGACACCGCCAGTGTTTTCCAATTGTAACGACCATTTGCCGGCCTCGCCTTTTTGCGGGTTCTTGAACACAATCTCGGCCACATCTCCATTGATCACCACCTTGAAAAAACGCCAAAATCTATGCAGAGTGCCAAGTTACCAAATTGGGACAATTCCATGAATTACTAATGAGAAAATTGGTCCATAAAAAGCAATGATTAAACCTAATTTGGATTTGAAAGCCACTTATAATAATGAACTCAAAAAGTGAGAACAAAAATGGAGGAAAATAAAACCCCAAAAATCTTTCAATACATCGAAATTCTGTTAAAAAACACCTTAAAATTATAATCAAGTGTTCTTTGTACCTATCAATGATCGCCATCGCTCTTTGATCATTCATTATGAATAATTTTATTGATTTTTGACATAAATGTGATATTTTCTACTCCCATGGGGAATTTCCGCTTTCCAAGTACATTCTGGAAATAAGTATGCTTCGGATTTTCAATGAAAGCAGAAACCCAAGCACGTACTTTAATCCAAGTACAAATCCCTACCAGCATTAAAAATATACAACTTGCGACTCACCTCAACAAGGTCCTTCATTTTGTCCAAATTCACTGGCTTTCCGTTGCGCAACAGAATCGGTTTCGGATCGCCTCGTCGCGTGCCTTTGACTTCAAATGGCACTTTGATGCGCTTCTCCTTGCCCGCTTCGCATTCGAGCTTCTGCGGCTTCCATTTGATCACCGGCTTCCGCTCCGCTTCCAACACAGTGATGCGGCACGAGCCGCGCAGTCCGCCAACATCAATCTCGTACTTGTCACCTTCGTTCATCTCAATCTTCGAGATTTTCATGGTGTGTATTCCGCTGCGCGATTGGCACTCGTACTTTGAGCCGGGCATGGAACTAAAATAAATTAAATAATATTCAACCGAATTTAATAAATAAAATAATAACTTATTATTCTGCATTATTTGAGTGAATCCTGAATTCAATTTTCTAATTCAAAAATGATACAATTAAATGAATTTAAATTATAAATAATTTTTATCGTTACTTCAATTCTTAATTGGCTGTAGAAGTACTAATTTTTTTGGAATTTGGTTCGTTCAAAATTTATAATTTAAAATATCCTAAATTATAAAGAATGTTTCTCCAAATAAGAAGGATCTGCGAGATCTGAGATAAAGACTGAAGGCCAAAAACCCGAAAAAAAAGTACCAAACTCACCCTTCCCTATTAAGGACAATGAATCTTTTGTATAACTTATTTAATTTCTTCCCCAGTTTTAATCATTTTTTACCTGATCGGCTTTCCGTTACGGAACCATTGGGCCGGTGTCCTTGTGTCCTTGGTTTCACAGTTCAAATTCACGTCGTCCTTCTCGTACACTTGGTTGTCCTCAAGCTTTTTGATGAATTTGTTAATTGGGTCAACAATCAGTTGGGCCATTGTTTTGTCATCTTTGGTGACGCATTTGTACTCGCCATGGTCCTCAATGCGCACTTCATTGATCAACAGACGACGACGGCGTCCAGCCTTTTCTTCCTGAAATTGCAAAAATTATTATAGTTCGTGCGGGGTCCGGAATCGTGCCGGATTTATTGGCATTAAAATCTCATTTAGTTCCTAGTTTCTTGGGTTAAAGTCTCATTTTTTTTGTGATTTCCGGTGCCAATACGTTTGTTTAGCTTTGCTTATTAACGGTTAACCATGGTAAAGCTCGACGGGATTCTAACCCTGTCTAACATGGTTACTTGATAAAAGTCAATCGGGTCCGGGCTAAAATATCATCAGCAGCAGATGATTGGTTAGTCAGTCACCTTGAAGTGGCGTCCGTCCATCTTGACCTTGTTGCCATCATGGAACCATTCCACATTGATGTCTTTGTCGTTCACATCGCATTCAAAAGTGGCATTTTCTTTCTCGTTGGCACGTTGTGATTTCAACGGGACAACAAATGTGTCACGGGGCTCCTCCACATACACTTGGCATTTGCTAAAAAAAGGCCAGTGCCAAAATTAAAAAAAAATCTCGAAATCTTTTTTTTTTAATTTTGTTTCTAACTGATAGCATGTGTAAAATGGACGTCAGCGACGTCCAAAAAAAAAAAATCGGAATTCCTACCCCAAAAAGGCTGGAAATCAAAATTCCTTGAATCCCTGGTATGTAAGCAATTTGAAAAAAAAAACTCCACCTGGTCACGTCTTTGTTTACAAATGCGGTCCACATGCCTTGGTCAATTTGCTCCACTACTCGAATGGTAAGAGTGAATCGACCCGCTGCGTCCTTCTCAATTTGGTAGCGCGGGTCATCACTGAATTATTTATATTCTTTATAAATGTTTCATTTTAATAAATAAATAAAAAATTATTTTAAATTAATTAAAATTTTATTTCGCAATGCTTCTTACACATCGATCGCTTTGCCGTCCCTTTGCCAAACCAACGGTGCCCTGGCACTGTTCAATTTGCAAGTCAGCACGCCTTGCTTTGTACGGTATATTTCCATGGTGTTTGTCAACGGTGTCAAGAACACGTATTTGATTGGCGGCTCTTAAATTTGCGAAAATTTTTTTTCAAAAGAATTAGGTCCAAAAATACATTTTTTTTTTTTAATTTTTGGAGCCGTTTTTTGAAAAAAAAAAACCCTTATAGGAACAACTATAATAGCAAAACCATGGTGTTCCAAAAAACGAATTTTTGATTACTTTGTTAAAATTGTCAAATAAAATTAGTCCAAACATACCCTCCACGGTGACAAATGAATGGGTTGGCACTCCGTTCGCTTCGCATATGTACTTGCCGCTGTCGTCCGGGTCCGGGTTGTTGATCACCAACGTAACGGACTGTTTGTCGATCAGAATTTTGTATTTCAGTCCGCCAGAAAATAGCTCTTTACGGTCTTTGTACCAACGCACTGAAAAAAGAATTGTTTTTTTTTCATTTTTCAAATAAAATTTACGAATTTAATTTTTACAAATTCAAGAATTTTCATATATTAGAAAAACACTAATGAAGTAAGGGTGGTTCAAAACGCATATGATTTGGCCTAAAATAATTAAATTATTGCAAAATTAATTTCTTGTGCTGATCAATCAATGATCCTTAATCACTGATTAAAACATAAATTCTCTTCACTTTTTCACCTTTGGCATTGGCGCGCGAGTAGGTGCACTTCAGCTGCGCAATTTTGTTCACTTGCTGTTGAAAATTCAGTTTGTCCGGTAACGGCTCCACCCATCGTTCTTCTTTCTTTCCAGGAAACAATGAGGCGCTGAAAACATTGAAAAAATTTCATATTTAAAACAATTATGATAAAATGACAAAAAGACAAGAAAAGAGAAGAATTGAAATTTTCGGTGCTGGTGCGTTTCGTAAATTCGCCATTTTTACTGAAGCTTCGACTAAATCTAGTCATAACTTTTCTCAGACGCAACCAAATTAAGCAATTAGGTTGCGTACGATAGCCATAGAATTAATTAGCTTTGTTGGCCACAATTTTTTTTAAAACTAAATAAAATTTTCTGAAATTTATCGGACGCAACCAAATTGCTTAATTTGGTTGCGTCTGAGAAAAGTTATGACTAGATTTAGTCAAAAATATAATAAAAAAATAACAGATTTACGAAACTCGCATAGGTGGCAGAATTTACGAAACGCGCCAGCACGGAAAATTTTTAAAGACTGACTGAACGATTGTAGCAAATTTTTTAATTTAATAAATTTTGTTTGTGCCGAATTTTCCGAAAATTCCAGTTTTTCGGACAGCCGATTTTGTTACCGTCGTTCAGCCTCGCTTTTGGGATCCGCTTCGCTCTTCTGGCGCTGCTTGTCTTGTTCCGCAATGCTGGTGTCACGCTTCTTCAACTTGGCCCGGAAGTCCAGGTTCGACTGTACAATACGACAAATTTTTAATCCATTTTTGGCATTATTATAATTTATTTAAAATTATAATTTTTGATAAATTTTATTTCAATTTAAATGGCAAAATTCACATCGGTCGCTGGCGTGACAAGCAGCTTTGCGCCAACTTCGTCCTTGCCATGCGCGTTTTTCACCATTAATGTGTACTCGTCGTCGTCCTGTGTGCGGCATTTGCCAATGATCAGTGAGACCTGACAAAACAAATTTTAAATTAATTTTCTTTTGTATTTCAAATAAAACGGAACTAGTCACGGTTTTTTCGCCGGTAGTCCCGGTCCCGGATTTATTCCGGGATTTCCCGGGTTTCCCTAGTTTTGCCGTCAAAAAGCGGAAAACCGGTTCCAGGTTGTTTAAATTTCCAGGCCTAGGCTACACTGATGAAAAACCAAAAAAAAAAATTAATTTTACAAAAACAGGGCAAACAAAAACTCATACTAAACAAGGATTAATAAATCCATGGGTTACTGTAATAGTTATTTGCCAAGTGCTCTTAAAAGTTCAGCTCTTCTTAACTCAATCAGGGGTTTACAGTACGAAAAAAAATAATACGTCAAAATTGTGCACAGAATTTTGTAATCCCAGCAATGGATCTACTCTGAAAATCGTGCTAAAAAGATCTGCCAAGGTTGGTTTATGCCAAATATAATTGGCAAATTTGAACTTGAAAATGTCCCTGTTTAAAAATTAGTGTTGAATCGCTTCGCCAAAACTTTAAATCCTTTTCTTCTCACCTGTCCAGTGTCACCGTCCGTTTGACACCGCACGCGTCCCGTCAATGGCACTTCTCTGCCGCCCTTTTTCCACGTAAATGTGGGTGCCGGATTGCCTTCCACAACGCATTTGAGGATGGCCAATTCACCCTCAACCACCGTCACATTTTCCGGTATTTCAACAATGCGTGCCGGTGTGCCGGAAGTGCCCAAGTCCTTCAGCGGCACCGGGGGCTTGTCCAAAATTTCGGCCAACGACTCACGTCGCATGTCCACACTGCTGCGACGCTGCAAAAATGTGAACAAAAATGCCAAATTTTGTAAAATTTAAACAGGCAGCGTGTAGCAAGTGGTGATGCTCGAGAATCAATGGACTAAGATAAATTTCCGTAAATTCCGACGGTTGAAAAATTTATGTTTCTCGGGCATCATGAAAAAAAAAAATGGAGGCCGAAAAAGTGAAAAATACAAAATCCATTATTGAAAGTGCTTCAAAATAAATGTGATAGTAGTGCATGAGATTAGAGAAACTTTGAAGAAAACAATGGAAAAGAGGTACTGTATGTGTTACCATATATGGAAAGTTTAAGAAAAATTCGGAATTATTTTTTTCATAATAAAAAAAAAATTGAATTTCGTAAATTTGTATACATTATCTATTAAAAAAATTCCGAATTTTCCGTAATTTTCCAACTAACCTAACTGTTAGAAACGGTAATGAGTGGGTACACATTGGTAAGAAATGCAAAATGAGTGTGCGATAAAACGGTTGACCAGAGGCGTCAAACTGTACCCTCAAGCTGGACCGCCTGAACTGCTCCAGCTGGGTGGTGTCGCGCGCCTCCGCACTCTCGGGCCGCAACGAGGCACGCTTCATCGCCTGCACATGGTCCGGATGCGGTGACAGACTGTGCCGCGGCTCGGACATGCGATGCTTTAAGTCGACCGCTTCCAACTCGTCCTTTTGCTCATCCTTCTTCGTTTTGGCCGCTTTCTTCAGCTGCACTTGTTGAAATTCGTGCTCCACCCGCTTCTTGCCCACTTGGATGCCTTGCAAGCGTTGCATTGAGTTACGCTTCAACTGTTGTGTGCCATCCTGCTGAGTGAGTGAGTGAGTGGATGGAGAAGGTGGTGGTTGTGCATTTGGGGTTGGGTGGGTGCGTGGTGTGGTGGTAGGTGATTATTTTGGCATAAGGTCGAGACCAATTGTAGCCAGGGACCGTTTTTCGGGAGGTGGGTTGGTTAAAAAAATGTTTTTTGGATTTTTAAAGTTTTTGGTACATCGTGCAAAGTTAAAAAGGTTCCCGATTTTTCACATTTTTTGTTCTGCTTTTCTAAAGTAAAGATGTGTCGTGGAATCCGGATTCCGACTTTCAAAGTTAAAATCCGACTTTCCGAAAATTTTTGGAAAACTTGGAACTTTGAGTTTAATATTAATCATTTTCTTCGTGGCGGTCATTTAAGTCGGGTTGTTTGAGTCTGAGATTAAAAAAAAAATTTAATTTCAAAACTTTTTGCAGGTAGCAATTTTCGAGAAAAACTTAATAGAAAATATTGTCAGGCCCTAAATTTCAAGAAAACCCTTAAAATTTTCAAAGAAATTCTGAATAATCGATAAAATTTTTGCGTAAATTTCAGTTTTTTTTCTTAAACTCAAGGCTTAAAAATATTTCCTATTGTTTTTCTTGAAAAAGTGCTGCATGAAAAATTTTTTGAAATAAAAATTTTGAATCTCCGACTCTAACGGCTCCGACTCAAATGACCCGTTCCGGTTTTCTTTGGGGCCTACGGGACGGGATTTTCGGGATTCAAATCACATTTCCACTCCGTCCCGAAAATTTTGCAAAAAAAAAAATCCGGAATCACAGGAAAATACCGGCAGAATCCCGATCGTATGCAGACGCTATTTAGTCCAACCCTTATGAATACCATAAGTGCACTACTGTATCCTCATTTATTTCTATTATCACCTGTTCCGACATCATCATTATATAGGGTTAATTAGTAGCAATTCAACTGAACAGAAGAAGACAAAAACATCCAATAATAATTAATAAATTCTTAAAAAAAGAAAATTGGACAAAAAAGAAACATTTTATAAACAAATTAATCAGGGGAAACATTTTAAAGAGAGCAAACAAAGGGGAACAGGGGAAAAGCAGCAGATAACCACAAAATTAGAAGAAGTGCTTCATTAATTGATGATGAGTAATGAAGATGACAGAAAAAAAATTACAAAATTGGATGCTTTTGGAGAGCAAAATAAAAAAAAATCGCAAATGAAAAAAAAAAATCAGATAAGCAATGAAAAAAACGCGAAAAATAAGCCTTTCGACCGATCAGAACTTTTTGGATCTCAATAAATTTGTTGGCAATTAAGTAAAGTTTAAAATAATGTTAGTTTTTTGCATTGGCCCTGCATCAAAATCGATGAGCAATAAATAAAATGTGGAAAAGTGATCAGAGCAGGCAGCCTCCGCTTCAGCAATCCATTTGATCGCTGATCTGCCGCTGACCTCCTCCCTCATAAATTCTTACTCAAAATTCCAACCCAATGGGCTGATCGATCGGAAGGCCTCTTTTTTGAGAGCAGTTTTTTTTTTTGTTGCTGTTCGCTTACCCTGTAATCATCCGACGGCTCACTGATCAGTGCTTGGCTGTTAGGCTTTTTACGACCGACCTGGATCATTGTTGGGGTACGACCATTGGCCTGAATCAAACCAAAAAATTGAGCACGGAGGTGGTAAAGCGACGAGGGGTATATATTTTCAAAAAAAAACACCAAATACGGTAGCACGGTGTGAAAGAGTATGGTATGAGACAGTGGACAAACAAAGAAAAACGGAAAAAGACGAGTCAATGATGGCATTGTTATGAATAAATTTCATCATCAAAGCTGTAAGTAATAAAGCGCCGCCAAAATATTTAGGCCAAAAGCTACGCCAAATATTTTTCAAATTCAAATTTTCCCGCGCGCGCAAAAAGCAATGTGTTTGAATGACAGACAGCAATAACCTCCATTGGCACAAATGGTGGGGCCGTTGTTGATGTTGCTGCTTGTTGCTCATCAGCAGCATATGATGGTGGTGGGGATGATTGCAACGCATTTTTGCGTCGTGGGCTGCTCACTCGCATCGCTGTTTGTTTGATTTCGGTTAACATGGATGATTTGGCACCGCGTGTCTCGAAACGGTTGGCCAAATTTGCTACCGATGTGCGACGGGCCGTTTTGGCGGGCCTGCTGGACAGGCCGCCGCTTTCATCGCCATCGCTGTCATTAGTGGTTGTGTTGATGATGGAGGTGGCCATTCTCGGCTCGTTCAAGCCTCTTTTTTCTCTGATGCTACCCTAGGCCAAAAAGCAGCCAAAATTTCAGGTATTTTGGGTACAAAATTTCAAACAAAAAAAAAATAGCGCCATTTTTGGCAACTCTTTTCTCTTTGTTGTTACCGCTATGCCGTCATTGTTTCGCTTGACATGGTAATGTGTGCGCGAAAATTGATGCCGCTGGCTCGACATTTATTCCATCATCATTAGAGGGCGTGGTAGAAGCAGCAGCAACAGCAGCGCATTGTGTTAGAGCTCTGATTGCTTAAGCGATAGCAAGCACGATGACTGATCGAACCAGTGACAAAATAGACAACGGAAGTTAAAATGGAATGAAATTGATGGATGAATCTGAGTCTGAGATGATTAGAATGAAATTTTGAAATTCAGAATTTTAGGCACCGCAATGAACCAAATATCTAAGCTGACCCAGACTGATCAAATCGGAAATCTACGATTTGCCGATCATATAGAATGATATGATATAATGTCGGAAATTCTGATCAAAGATGATCAGATAAAACACATCGCGATTAAAAGTGTTTTTGATTTTGGCTGACGATTTAATAAATATCTGATTAATCATGATTGGCTCTAATCACTAATTTTTTAATTAATCCAGAAATTAATGAATGTTGATGATGATGAGGATGAGAGCGAGATTTGATCAAAGCGAACATTCAATTAGAACATCGAGAATTGATGACGTTAATGAGAGGGGAACGGCGACGACGGCCGAGTGTTTTTGAAAGGCACTTGAAACGGCAATTTTGTTGGGACAACAAAAAAAAAAATTTTTCATCGAGTGCTGGTGGTTGGTTGATTTAGGAAGAAGATGATGGGAGAACGATTCGATCAGTCAGATTGATCACCACCGATCGGAACATTGTCCCCTTGCCCCTGCCAAAAGTCTATCGCCACTCATCAGAAAATTCGACCCAATTGTTTGCAAGCAGTCAGCCCAAACCCAGTCAAAGTCCGTGAGTACGGAGTGATTTTGTTGTTGCATTCGTTTGATCACTCTTCTTACTATCTCTGCTGCTTCTTTCTTCTCCTCTCTTCTATGCTTTTTCTCTGTGATAAAGCCTTTGCCGTTTGGTGGCTAACTGATTGGGCCAAAGCGTGGTGAAGGTGGCATATCGAATTGCTTGAAAAAATTTTGGGGGAGGGAGGGAGAAACAAGCGGAGCCGTGTGCCATCACACGAAATAAGCGTCGGGGAACTGAGAGAGAGAGAGAGAGAGAGAGAGAGAGGGACAGAAAGAGAGAAAAGGGAGAGAGAGAGGATGGGAGAGAAAGAGAGAGAGCAGAGAGAGAGAGAGGGAGGAGAGAGAAGGAGAGAGAGCAGGAGGGAGAGAGGAAGAGAGAGAGAGAGAAAGGGTGAGAGAGATAAAGAAAAACGGAACAGATGGGCTCTCCTATGCGGACCGGAAGAGATGGAAGAGCCTGGGATGAGTTGTTGGGAAAGTTGAATGAATTTCATGAATTTCATCCGCCTGCTGGTGCTGCTGTCTGTTCCCCGATCAGCAGAGCAGCGATAACGGTGGCGGTGGCGCCGGCGGCGCCTTCATCAAAAGAAATGATCGGCCTAGTGGCGGCAAAAAGTGCGAAAAAAATTGATAGGTTCTGCGGAGGGGGAGGAAAGGAATGAGTAAAAGAAGTTCATTAGCTCAATGAGAGAGAAGAAAAAAAAACGAAAAAAATATGAAAGGCATCCCCCGCGGGGTTGAGGGCGATAAACAAAATAAATAAAAAAGAAGAATTTCACGCTAATTAATTGTAATGAGAATTGCTTGCCTGCTCATCGCAATAACGCTTAGTCAAAATCGCTCTTCAAAATGGTGCCGCAAATGCTAATGGTTATGCCATTTTTGTTTAATTGGTTTGTGGTTAATTTAAACAAAATAAAAGCTTTAAAATTATTATTGTAAAAGAAAAAAGCTTAAAATAAAGCAAATAAAGAAACTGCAAACATAGGTATTAGGCTTTGGATTTGTCGGCTCCAATGGACACACCAGAGGGATGCAGCCGATTTCCAATATTTTGTTGACCGGAATTCCGATTTCCGAAAAAACTGGATCAGAGATTATTGGCTGCTTCCTGCTGGTGGTATTTTACACTGGAAATTTAGCTGAAACCAAGTTGCCAACCTCATTTTGAAAATGTTTTGCTTAATGTTTTCCATTTTTCAATTTCTAGAAACTTCAAAACACATAGCACCCAAAAAAATGAAACGCCGGATGAAGGAGTACAGGAATGTTGTTTGATGGTGGCAGGCACCACATTCAGTACCAGGCCAACCAACCGGATTTGGGGACGGCGATTTTGCTTGCCGCGGTGTTGGTGACTTTGACTTGGCATTTGCTTGTTGCTCCTCCTCGTCCTCTTTATGGATAGTGACGGATGGCTGTTGCTGCTTCTTGGCCACCGTTGTTGTTGTTTTGGGCTTCGCTGGCGGTTGTTCTGAAATGGACGTCGTTCGCTCGTCCTCCGACTCCCCACCGCCGTCTGAGAGTGCGAGCAGTTCACGCCGACGCTCCGGCGGAATGTGGAGTCCGCTGGCTGGAATGCCGTCGTTGGCTTGTGAAATCTGTCACAAAATTTGAGAAAAACAATTACAACGAAAATTTATGATAAATTGAGTTTGGCCAGGAAGCACAATTGAAAAATCGAATTCAAATGAACAAAAAAAAGTGGCCTAAGGTGTTTGCTAATACTGATTTGGGTATTAATTGCATTATATTTAAAAATTTCTCAAATTAAGGGATTCTAAACCCAAAGTGCCATGGAAAATTCAATTAAAAAATAAATATAAAAATTTGTTTAATCCTAGTTAAAAAAGGTAAATAAAATTGTTATATTTAGTGAAAAATTAATCAATTTAAAATAAACGATTAAAAGGTAAAAAAAACATTTAAAATTTAAAAAAAGTATCAGAATTATGAAAGGGTAGATTTTTAGTCGAGTTTTTTATAGTGATCAGCTGATCAGATTAATATTATTTATAATCGGCTACAAATGAAATTAAGTATTACTTTTGTAAACCACCAGTTAAAGTGGTATTATGGCCAATGAGTTAATTAAACTCGAGTCTGGATTAGTGTGTTTTGCAATGATTAAAAGGGGAATTGATCATAGGAACTTTCGATCCTCGAAACTCGCTCTAACGCCGGATAACATCGATTTTATTCAACTCAGTGCTTGAGGGACAAATTTGTTCCAAATGATGAGTATATGCAAGTAGGATAATAAGATCAGTGCCATAGTGCCGGGCCGGGTTTGTGACATGCGTGCTGTTGTAGGAGAAATTGTGCCGCGATAGTCACCACTTTTAATCGCACTAATTTATAAGTGGACTAGGAAACCAACCGTGTTCAACATCGAGCTCTTCCGACGCTCTGTCGCACCACCACTCTCCTTCCGCTCCCGCTTCCCGGTTTTCACCACGGGTTGCCCCGCATGGAAGTCAATGATGTCATCCAAAATTGCATTGCTGGCCACCGAACGGCGCGGCAGCCGGTTGAGCACGAACTCGTGCACCGCGCTGATCCGGCGTTGCGCGACCGCGCGATTCCGTTGCGCCTCTTCCTCCGCCTCTTCCCGCAACTGTTTTGCCCGGGTGGCGCTCCGGAAACTGGGCGGATCTGGCTTTGCAAGTGAATGGTTGTTGATGGTGGCCCGCTTTTGGGTTGTTTTTGTTGTTGTACTGCTTGGTGTCATTGTTGTTATTGTTGCATGCCCAATATGACTTGGTGATGTACTGCGAAAGTCGGGTGAAACAGTTGCCGAGGAAGGCATTGATTCATCATCGAATCGTACGCCTACTGTACTGCTTCGGCTTCTTGAACCCACTGCTTGCTGTTGCTGATGGATAATGCCCAACGGGGTGGACAATGGCGAATCAGAGGATGACGAAAATGACTCTCTGCCATCGCTGGCGGTCTTCTTCCATGACATTATTTTCTTTTTCACTCAGCTCTATTAGTGTCAAGAATCAATTACGAACGAAAAAAAGGTTGTTGCTGTTTAATCCCCTCGAGAGAAAATGTTGGGCGGTTCGTCGATCCATCAGTGCGCTTCGCGCGAAGGAAACAAAAAATTGTCGGTTTTTCGTCTTTCACCGTCTCCTCATCCACCGGTGGCCATTGGCAGCCAACGATTTTCTCCACCAAAAACTGATCAGGCATACAGACACAGTTAAGGCTGGTGTGATGATCAGCAGTGATGGGCAAAATCTACGCTTCACAAATTGGCCAACAAAAGCCTCTCTCTCTTAATCCCAGCATTTTTGCTCTGATCCAAAACACCGCCCCAAATTTTGCTGCACGTGTGTGTCTGTGGGTGTACGTGAAATTTGATGCTGTGCAAATTTTATGGCGATTTTTTTTGGGTGGGGGGCTATTTGGCGTTCGCGCAAATTTACAGAGAGAAGACACAAAAAGTAAAGAGAAACACAACGGAGGCACACACACATATTTTTAGGATGTTTCGCTATTTTAGTAATTCTATGACAAAGAAGAAGAGGAATGCATTTCATAATGATTGAGTTTAGGAAAGAATAAATAAAAAAAAATTAAATTCATTTGGCAAAATGCCCCAGAAAAAAAGGAAAAATTCCGACCGGCGTGCCAACCAAATCAAATTGGCAAAAGAAAATGCCAAAGAAAATTAGGACCAAGTCAAATTGAGTCCCTAACATGATGATCTGTGGTTTATTTTAATAATTAAGGCTGGAGAATGCATTATTATCGTACCGATACACGTAGTTATCTAACGGACACCGATGGATAACTACTGATACAGTAACCCACATCTTCCTGTGTTGAATGTCGACTTCCGGAATATTTTTTGCCGCCCTTTTTTGTTGGTGTTGTTGCGCCACTTTCCGAAGGCGATGGGCTCTAAAGGATGAACAAAAACATTCGAAAAAATTCAAAATTTTATGGAATCTAAAAATCGTTAGAACTAAAGCCTATTAATTGGGAAAAGGATTTTGGTGATGGATCGGAAGGGGGAAAAGAAACAGAGGCAAAATCCCCAATTTTCCGGATTCTCATTTCCAGTATTTTCCCCAAAAACGATGTTACGTGGGCCTCGGGGATCTCTGCCTGGGCCTCGTTTCGTAATTCTTAAAAACAGATTTTTTATTTTCGCCGGGTCAGGGGGTTTTGCGAAATGTCTTTTCGTTTCCTCACATGGATTTGAACACGCTTCTCCGGCACCAGTTGGTCCTGTTCCTCGGGCTGCTCCGCTTCCTTTTTGGAAGCGGTGATCCGACGCTTCTTCTGCGCTGCTGTCCCATTTATGTCCACCTCCATCTTTTCGTCCTGTAAAAAAAAATGGCATCATTGATTTTCTCTGTGATTTTGTCAAAGAACTGATTTGATCTAAAAGGATTAAAATCATGAAAATGTTATTGAAAATTGAAAATAAATAATTTTATTGGAGTTTTTTTCTTTGTGAAATCTTGGGGTTAGTTATTTTTAATTTAAAATTAAAAATATATCGTATGTATGTTTGAATCTCTAAGCTTAAATTTTTAAATTTATTAATTATGAAATCTTATTTTGTGAATATTATTTATTTGGGTCGCATTTAAATTTTGAAAAATACCAAAAAAAAAATAGTTTCAAACACAGTTACAGTAAAAGGGTCCGGTGATGCTGATAGGCGCCGCCGGGAAAATTTTTGACAATTTGGGTCAGATCTGCTAATAGATTTTGGCTTAAAAATTAACATTTTTTACATTTTTTGGGCAAAAAGCCGTTTTCAAAGGACATCTTTGAAATAAAGGACGCTTCAAATTTTCAAAGGATAAAAGCCAAAAATAAAGGACGTCCTTTGAAATAAAGGACGAATCCGAACCCTAGTCTACTCAGCAAAAAAAAAAAGGACGATTGGCCGACTCGAATTGGCCTATTCGACAAAAAAAAAATAAGTAAAAATTTCGGAATATTACTGAGTATCCCAATCGTCCGGTAGGCCAGTTGTCAAGCAACTGGTTCCCCCGTAAGTTTTCAGGACTGAAAATCTCGTGCTCAATCTCGTCGCTAATGTCTAATTAAGCTCTCCGTTTCAATATCTGTTTAATTATGCCATTTATATCTTCGTGCTTCCTCAACCTTTTTAGCCTGCTTCTGTTCCAATTCCTTCTTCTCCGCCTCGGACATTTCCCATTTGACCATGGCGGACGTTTGAGTCTCGCCAAAATCGCTGTTCGCCAAGCACTTGTACAGTCCTGACTTGGACTCCGTCATTTTGGCGATGGTCAGTCGCGCAATGCGTCCGTCAAAGGCGGACGTGTACTCAGAGGATTGGCTGATCGTTTTGCCGTCCCTGAAAATCGACAGAGGTATAGTATGGCCGTTATAGTACAAAAATTCT
Source organism: Heterodera filipjevi (assembly GCA_039877585.1). Lineage (NCBI taxonomy): Eukaryota > Metazoa > Nematoda > Chromadorea > Rhabditida > Heteroderidae > Heterodera > Heterodera filipjevi. Next base: position 8,495,720 of record JBDPZO010000004.1, on the reverse strand, counting down.
TTCAAAAAATAATTTTTCCTTCCGATCAATTTAGGATTTATCAAAGAAAATAGCCGAAAAATGATGGGCCGTATTTTCAAATCTTGAACCAACAGCGAAAAAAGTAATTGCGAGAAAATTTTCAGTATCTCAGAGATAGCCAGAAAACAGACAAAATCCAAATCATAACTTAACATCCGGCAAACTACCGTATTTACCTGAAATAGAACCTCCCCTATCGAGTGGATTGACTCGAGGTTCTCTTACTGTACATACAATATAATATAAACATATTTTTTAATCGATTTAATGACAATTCGGAAAGGGTAAAATTCATTTTTTTTTTCCATTTATAAAATGACATAATATTTTTTTCGAATTTTAATGGGAAAAACTTACTTTGACCATGTGATTTTTGTGGAGGTGTGGCATTGCAATTCGCACTCCAATTTAACACTTTCACCGGTGTGTGCAATCTTAATATAATACATAATGTGATAAAGAACGGAGAAATTGTATCCCAATAAATTTATGTTATTTTTATTTTTTTTTATTTTTAGAAAGAGCTTCTTTTTGAGGGCTTGAGGGTTGGAAAATTAAATTTAGTAATTCCAAAATATTTTTTATGAATGAAAAAAATACATAAATGTTCATTTTCTTCATATTTGGTGTTTTTTCTTATTTTTGACCCCTCCGCCCAATTAGGGAAAAACATTGATTGATTGACTTTTCCATCAATATTTTCACGCTCAAAAAAATTCATGATTTGATGGACCCGGATGGAACAACAACAATACATCCCGACAGCTGTCTTTGTGCTTCAAACGGAATTATTTTTTGGTGGGACACTCTCGAGACTCTCCCTCTCTCTCTTTTTGTCGCTCTCTCTCTCTCTCTCTCAAAACATTTGGGCAAACAACGGTCATGGAAAGCGTTGCTCAATAAAAAGCGGATCACCGACTGACGGACATGAGATGCAATTGGCTTTTTTTGAGGTTCCCCAAAATTGGCCCCAAAATACTCAAAGAGAGAGAGCAGGTGTCTCTGTAAACCAGTGGAAAAAATGGACAAAAAATGCAAAATGAGGTCAACCAATGAAATCAGACCTGACCTGATCGAACAACAATTCTCTCTCTCTCTATCCATGACAAATTTAATGCAATTTTAAATTAGCAAATTAAAAAAAGGCATAATACGGTCCTGGTATGCCTCAGTAAAAGCGGTGCAATGGTTGCACAAGATTAATCCTGACGATACCTCCATATGGAAACAGGACCCAAATATTTGGTTAAATAAAAAACTTTGAATCTTGGCTCAAGGCCCATAATTAAATCTTGATCATGAGTTAATTTTGGTTCCTAGAAAACCCAAGAAGATAGGTTAATTTTCTCTGAAAATAGTTTGGACTTAAAGTCACGGTATTTTCGCTATTAAATTGCTGGTATCGTCATCTCGATTTGCTTTATACCAATCTGGATCACAGCCTTATCTGATCAAATTCACCTCTTTTTGGATCATTTTTAATTGGCTACCCTAAAAATGGTCAGAATTATTTTTCACCTGAGACTTGAGCGGATCAGTGACCACTGGTGGTCTCTTGTGTGCTTCAGGTCCTGCTTGAACTGCTGGACTTTTGCTTCGGCTTCTGCGGCTCTTCTCCTTTGGCGCTGCCGGTGGCAGACCCTCTTTGTCACCAGCTTCACGACGACTTTTTTTCGCTAAAATATAAAAAAATGGGAAATTTTAAAAAGGCAGGGTGCGACTAAGCTTTGGAATTCCCGAGTAATCTTGGTTTATACTATGCCAAAGTTATCATTGATAGAAAAGAAAAGAGTTGTTCTCCGGAGAAAACCCAGCGGGTGCGAACTATTCTGGAGGGCGTGATTAAAAATCGAAAAAAAAAGATTTTTTTAAAGAAAATTTCAGGTAAAAATGAATCGCTAAATTTTTAATCGTTAGGAGTTGTTTTGAATTTTCAAAATATCAAATTATATGAAAATATAATTTTTTTTTTCTACCTAAAAGTGTCTAAGATTTTTAGGAAAATTATGATTAGAAACAGAGCGCGGGGAAAAGGACCTGATGCCTGAGGAGACCAATGGATTTTTTGACACTTTGACCCCCCCCCCCCATCCCCGTGCCATTGGGCATTTTACGTGTGGGGCTTTTGTCGCCATGCTCTCCCGGCGGCTTCAGCCCGCTGTCGCTGGCCCCTTCCTGTGTCGGTGTTGCGGTCCGCGATCGGATGTGCTTGCGCGGGGAGCCCTCGCGCGACTTGGACTTGTGCCGTCGTCGCTCGCTCGGCGTCCCTTCGCGATGCTTTTTGGACGGTGTGCCGGGCCGTGACGGCGTTTTGCTACGTCGACCCTCCGATGGCACTTCCTCTTGTTGAAAGTCCAGCTTCAGGTTGGCATTTGTTTCGCCCAAATCGTTGCGAATGTTGCACCGGTACTGACCAGCCTCGCCCGAAGTTGGCCTCTTAAAAAATTTTTATTGTAAAATTAAAAAAAAAAATTCTGAATCAAATTTCGTATTTTTGCAAAATATTTTCCATAAGTTCATACCTTTGATTTCCGAATCAGATACCGGGAGTACGTTTTGAGTCGAAAAATTCGAATTTCCCATTAATTTATCATTTATTAATTTGATATTTTAATCGGTCAAAGCAAAAGTTTAATTTATTGAAATAAAGGTAATAAACAATTATATTTAAAAAATTGACTTAAGATTATTCGATGGGTTAGGGTTTCAGTTTTGGAAAGTTCGGAGGCGAGGCCGGGATATGTTTCGAGTAATGGATCATTTAAGTTTCACCTGACCATTGTTCAAATTTTATCAGTAAGTGATGATAATTAGATAATTTCAAATTGATTTTAATTCTACTCATTTCAATGACCGGGAATTGGATCTCACCCTGATCTCCAGTTGGCATAAGAAAGTGCCGTCCCCGAGATCAGCGAACACGTCCTGGTAAAGGCTGCCCATGGTCAGTGGAGCACCTGTTCATAGTAATTGAGCATTAATTATGAGTAATGATAAATTAAAATTTTAAATATGGTAATTAATTAATGAGTGATTTCGATTGCCCCACCGTCCTTGCTCCACTTGACGGTCGGCCTTGTCCCACTTTTCACTTTGCATTCCATCAAAATCAGTGCGCCACCATCGCGTGGCAAAATGCGCGGTTTGCCAACAAATGTTGGGCCTCGTGCCGACCCACTACTGCTGGTCGACTTTGGTTCCTCCCCTCCAGCAAAGTTCAAATTGATATTGGCATTTGATTCGCCGAACTTGTTTGATGCCGTGCATTTGTACGCGCCCCCGTCCGAAGCGCTGGGCTCCTGAAACAGTTCAAATGCAGGAATAAGTCAGATTTGTTATATGAATTTGAAATTTTAATGGAGGATGATGAACATGGAAAGGGCCATGAAAAGCGTTATAACGAATAGACATTTTTCATGGTATACAAATTGAAACATGGTGAACAGGAAAGACACTGAAAGAACTTTGAAATTCGTGATCGAGCTTGAATATAAAACTGAAGCGGGACCAGATTTGTCAGGTTTCATGCCTTATTTTCTTTAAGAATCTCGGTCCCGATACATTCCATGATGGCCGGGGTAATAAATCGCATTAAAACCAAATTTCCCAATGTAAATGAATCTCGTTCCAGAAATGTCAGGACCGAAGTATAAAAAGCCGGAATTCCCGTATTAAGCCATAGCATATCCCAGGAATATTGCGCAGGCACCACCTTGATCACAAGGTTTGCCTTGTACATGTTGCCCGACACGTTGTTCAGCGTCAGTTGGACGCGTGTTGACGCGTTGATGGCGGTGCCGGCATGTTGCCAGCGCACCTCCGGTGGCGGGTCCGCTTCCAGCAGGCACTCCATCAGCAGGTCGCCCTGCGCGGTCTGCTGGATGGACGGCTTCTGCGTGAAACGGGGCGCACCCGGCATTTTTGTTGGTCTGTGACTTTAAGGGTGATTCTCTCTCTCTCTCTCTCTCTCTGTGTCTCTCTCGTTTTTGATGCACTCTCTCACTCGATGATGAAATCAATTCTCTCGCTTTAAGCCCTGAAATGAAGAACTTATGTGCTGATCAGTGATAATTGGGAACAACTGATCAGGGAAGGCATTGTAAAACGGAAGCGAAAGTTGATCAGAATTTTAGCCAAAAAATTTGATCATTTAACAATAATGATATAAGAAATCATTTTGAAATGGGTAAAAACATATTTATATGAATCAAGGGAAACGCAGCCATGTAATACGAATTAGTTCACCAATTAATTATCGCAAAAAGGTTCAAATTCGGAAGTAAATGAAATTTTTGGCAATTTTCTTTTTGCTATTGGCATGTAAACAGGCAAAGTGTGCTTCGAGATTGGCTTTATTAATCTTCCAAATTTCAAAGAACTTGATAAAGTTTTACGAAAATTGGGATTGTGAAAGTGAAAAATATATTTTCATAAAACTTAAGCAAATTTCTTGAAATTTATAGAATTATAGAGCCAATAAAGAGCTATTTTACGACACCAAGATTGTTTATTATGGTTGCTTTTGAGTAAGGTTATGAGATAATCTGTAAAAAATGGCGGATTTACGAAACGACCTGGCACCGTTTTAAAATTTAAATTCCAAACAAACTATTAAAAAAAATAACTCGATAAGAGATTTCTTTCAAACATATATATATATATACGTGCCCTTTGTTTTTTGAGCAAGTCATTCAGTAAATATGAATGTAGATGTTTTTGAGAAAAATATGTAAAAAAGAAAACATTTTTCGCCAAAAAAAACAATTTTTCGCGAAACTGATAATAGAGACACGAGCAGGAGGTGTTTACTCAACAACAAAAAAAAGAAGTTAGCACAGTAGCCAGCTTTTCCTTGCTCACAGGTTGACCAACACATAAAAAATTGTGTGCACCACCAAAACCACCAACAGCAGCAGCAAAGAGAAAGCACTTATCGGCTTTTCATTTGTCCTCTGGGGCGGGCGGAGTTAAACGGAGAACATTCCAACCCAAAACTTTTTCTTGAGGCCCAATTTTCGGCTTTTCGCCCCCCCCCCCTCCCCCGCCAACTGCGCGAGCTTTTACCGCAACCGCCCCCCCCCCCCTCCCCCTCTCGCTCCATCCGCCTTTCAAAATATCATTGTTTGGCCAACAAGTTTTGGGGAGTTTTCAGTGATAAATGATGAGGGTGGGCAGGGAGGGATAAAACAAAGTCCAACCAAGAGGAGCAATGAGCTAAAAATTGATTAGTGCATGAGCTGCTGGGATCTGCAGGAAGGTGATCCTTTTTTTTGGATTTGTGATCAAAATGATTCACAAAAGTGCAAATAGTAGCGATGGGCATAACATTGAAAATTGAAAAAATAAAAATTAAAAAATAATCAAAAAAATTTTCGGGGCGGAAAGGCATCCCTTGTCAGGTTAAGAAAATATAAATGTTCAAGAATTCATGCTAAAGTTATACAAAGCTAATAGCTCCTTCAAGAAGCTTTGCCATGAACCTCGAAGGATTAGGAGATTTCAATCCTCAAAATTAAATTCGGGTGAAAATGGCATTTGCTGTCAATGTTGGCCAAGATGCCAAAAACGAAATTATATGAATGCTTGCAAAAAAACTCCCAATTCTAACACTATTAAAAATAAAAATTCTATCAGAATTAAGCAATTGGAGGGGGAGGGGGGTAGCGGATTTGATGGGGTCACAAAACCTCGGCCGATTGTTTAGGATAAGCACACCTCCCTTGCTGCTGCCGGCTGAGGGGGGGATCCATCCCGAAAAGTGTGATAGGTTGAGAGGTCGTCCTCTTCTTCGTCCTCGTCGCCTCTTGCCTCTGTGCTCAGCGGATCTCCGGCCGGCCGGCGGTGGTGCTCCACCCACCCAGCAACCTCTTCAGCCGAGTGCATACATACAAGTTGTATATGTGTCTATTCTCGGCTTTCCCCTCGTACTCTCGCTGTTCTATGATGGCTTACCTCTTTCGGATACGTTGTTTTTCCCTTTCCTCATCCTCCTCGTCTCTAGATGTCTCAGTGATCAAAGCAAAAGCACAGCTTTCTTTATCCCCCTCCACCCTCCCCCCCCCCTCTCCGGCTGGCAGGAAGCGGGGAGCTTTGAGGGCTGCCGCCGAAAAAAAAAGTTGCCAGGTGAGAGAGAGTGATAGAGATAGAGAGTAAGTGAGATAGAGAGAGAAAACGGTGAAAATTTCTTCTTTAGCTAGCCAGCAGGCGTTTGTCCTTGTCCTCCGCTGGAGATAAGCATTGACTCTTGCTCTCTAACTTCAACCAGCTGCTCTCCCCGATCGGCACACTCTCTCACTCATTTTTTTCCTTTACTGCCATAGCTCTGATCAACTGAAGCTGATCAATGTGATGATGTTGAATCAGTGAAGAAGGAGGGCATGGCCCCCGCAGATTCGATTGCTCAACAAAAATGTGTGATGGGCTGTGCTTTTTCTCTCTGGGTGTACCTTTCTTATTCCCACAAGGAGAGGAGGGGGGGGCAAAAGCCAGAAGCTCCGTCGCCCATTTCTTCCTCCCCCCGTCTCGTCTCCCCGCCGGGGTGTGCCCCGACCGCTTAAAAGCTTATCGCCACCCTTTCGGCACTGTTTTGGGCTTTTGCCATGAGTCAAAAAGAGTCGAGATGTGATTTTATTTTTTTTTATTTTTTTCAAGTCACAAATGTTCCTCTCCAAATTCCATGAACAGCTGCTGATGCTGATCAGATCGGTTGGCACGTTTTGCGTAGGAGCAGCAGTGAGAGGAATGGGCGGTGATTTCCGTCATGAACGGCGAATGGCGGGGGAGGAGAGGGGCGGGGATGAATGAATGAATGTTTTCCGATAGGAGAGGAAAAAGGGGAAGTGGGCAATATTGGGCAAAGACATGAAGCCCACAATTGATCAATAAAAGGAAAATAAATGAAAACATCACATAGTGCCTGGAAAATTAAAATTTTGCATATCCGCTTGTGGGACTTAAATCTTTCGTTCGACCCTTTACGGTTGGATTAAGAACTCAAAATTGCAATTTTCCTTCCGACCTGGAGTGTCGGATATTCCAGGGTATGGAATATTTTCTGAGTTTCGAACAACCTAACAATCTTAAAACCGATCGAGACCCGCGCATATAGACTGATTTGCAGATTCAGGTTCAAACGCTCAAACATTTTGTTCGACCGTTTTTGACCGGATATAACACAGAAAATTCGACAATTTTGAAAAAAAGGTGTCTGGGTTTATGGCAATTTTTGTGTGAAAGTGGTCGGTTGGGGAACCGCCCTGTTCGGCGCGGACGGTTCGGCGCAGCCGGTTCGGCGCAGGTTTTTCGGCGCAAGGATCTTTCGGTGCAGCCGGTTCGGCGTACGTTATAAAATGGACTTTTCGGCGCAATGATTTAAAAATTCTTTTCTTTGTATGTATTTGCTACGTTTTGGACACTTTTAACCTTAACAATGACATACAATTTTGACGATGCGAACGAAAGAACAACCGCCGAGGCGAATACATACTGATTTGCGCAAAAAAATTACATTTTTTTATAAAAAAATCTTTTGCATTTGTATTACATACAAGGGATGGGGGTTTTGGGCACGTGACACGTTGAGGTGTGCGCGAAAGAATCATTTTCTACGGTTTCAAGCTTCAACGATGACTTTCATACTGCTTTTTTTGCCTAAACAGAAACTGGACCTTTTTTTGTTTGTTAATATTCTTGAATTTTTATGAAAAACTAAAAATTCCAATGGGAAAGCAATTTTTTTCTTCTTCGCCACCCAAGAATATAACATAAAAAAGGAAAAAAATCCGAACCGGCTGCGCCGAACCGTCTGCGCCGAACCGTCTGCGCCGAACTGACCCGGACCCGTTGGTTGGCCTCCAAGAACAAAATTTATGCAATATCATTTTTTATACAATTTTAATTTTTAATGTGTTGTTTGAAAATAATGTAAATAAACAATAAATGGATAATCAATTTAAATATGTGTATTATTATTGTATTAAAACCGGTATTGTGAGCATCGTAAGTAATTTTTGATAATTATCGTATGAGAAAATGATGAATTTTTGGTCCGACATTCCCTCCCTTGCTGCTGCTGATCATCTGCCATTGATGCTGCTGCTGATCCAACAAGTGAACAATGCAATGAACGCAGCAAGAAGCAGCCGCCAATTTTGCTTTCTGATCAGTGAGTGATTGGTGGATGAAGCAGACGAATAAGCTGGAAAAAAAAATTAAAACTAATTACCCTTAAATTTGTTTTTCAAAACCGAATTTCAACAAAATTGAAACCTGAAAATACATTAACAATTGTTATGGTTTCTCTAATTCCGTATTTCCTCCATTAGGAGCACCACCTCCAATAGAAGCACGCCCTCGAATAGACGCACACCCTTAAGGGTGATTGAAAAATAGAAGCACTGTGCTTCTATTAGAGAAAATACGGTATTGCTCGCCACCTTCACTGGTTTTTCAATTAAAATTCGTCATAATTTTTCACCAAAACAATTGAAAATTCTTTTTTGTTTGGTTTATTTTGTTTCCCAACCCACCGGTCTCATTGTCTTCTCCGGCTTCGTATGAGTCTTCTTGGCCCCATGCAGCCGCTGCTTCTTCCCCCTCGTCCTCCGCGCCATGTGGTGACGTTTCCGATGTGTGAATCACATACAAAAATGGTGGATAATGGCTTTCATTTTGAACAGAGCTAGAAAATTAGGGGATTCAAAAATTTTAATTTTTTTTTTTTTTATCCGTTTCAATAAAATGCAAATTTTTTGGTGGCGCTTATGGCGCTCAAATAAATGCTATGCTTTTTAATACATTAATTTCTATTGTTTTTGTTTAGGTGGGCTAAATGTTCTTAAAAATTAAAGTATGAATTATTTGATTTGCTTAAACTGGGCGCCGAAAGATGTGATGGTGCCAAAGCCTTAGGCAGCTAATACTGAAAGGGTCCGAATTTTTTAAATTCAATTAATTAATGAAATGCCAAAATGCCGTAATGCATTTTACAAAATGCCAATCAAGCAATTGGTTTAAATTCTCCCATCGTTTACCTATGTGCCGGATTGTGCAGTGCTTTATGATGGTAGCGTTGTTGATGACGGTGATTATGATGATGGTGATGGTGATGTGTATGTGCATGATGCAATGGAGGTATGTGAATTAATGAATCTGAAAATTTTCTATAAATACCGGAAAATCGGGAAATTTCAAAATTTTGAAATTTTTAGGGATTATGCGGGGGGCAGCGAAAGAGGGGTACCATTGTTGGCATCCGCTTCTTCGGTCAAGGAAAGCACGTCAAATTTTAGCCGCATATTCCTGGATGGCACACAGTCCACCGTCAGAATTATTCAGGCCCATCAGAGTGCCGTTTGAAGTTGCTTTAATAAAATATTGGAAAAACATAAATTTAAAAAATTGGTCTCTAATCGACTAAGTACATGTTTAAGAGTTTCTCAGCAATTTTTAAATAATGGATCGTTAATTTTTCGGAAACTTTGAAAGGCCGAAAAGCTAAATAATGGTAATAAACAATTAAAAATTTTAAAGGGCTTCTTTTTTGATTTTCATAGTTTTCGTAAAAAAATTCTTGGGGACAAAGATAAATAAATTTTTAGTAAAAAATGTTTTTATTTTTTTAATAAAATTTTATTTTTTATTAAAATTTTTTTCTAAATTAATTATTTAACATTGTCCCACTTATAACAAAATAGGATTGGCCCGGCCTGAAGGTGAACGCGGATGGCAGCGGGGACACGTCACGAAACACCAGCGTAATTGATGACTGTCGTTCAGGAGACGAGCAAACTCCGAGCTGTTTTGTGCCAGTGCCTGAAAAGAAATTAAAATTTTTTAATTATAAATACAAAATCTATTCAAATTAAAAAATATATTTTCTGACCTTGAAGCATGCATTGGTCATAGGATTCTCGAGAAACCTGCAAAAATTCTAATCAATTTGACGTAACAAATTTGAACTAATAAAAAAATAACTTCCATATTTTATTCAAATTAGGGTTAATCCCCGACCCTTCGGGGACAGAATGTCGGGAATCGGGGACAAAATTCCCCGACAAAATTTGTCGAAGATGGCTCAAGAAATTTAAAAAATGTCAGGGACAGACACCTCTGTCGGGGACAAAATTTTCATAAAAAGTCGAAAAAAAGATAAAAGAAAAAATTCCATAACGCCTTAAAAACTCATTTAAAGACATTTCCATCTCATTTCAAGTGCAATTGACGGCTTTCGTAATTCCCCGAAACATGTCGGGGATTAACCCTAATTCAAATAACTATTAGATAAAAACATTTCTTTTATGCAGAGCATAAAAGAATTTTTCAAAAATTCAATCCTTTGTCTTATAAGCTTTCTAAAAGATTAATTAAAATTAAAAAAAAGCTTAGCTTGGCTTTAATGCAAATTATTTTTTTGTAGATTATAGTATTTTTTAAAATTTTCGTTCAAAAGCGTTAGCTCAATAACTTTGTATCCCAAATTTTCTGATTTTTACAATTCTTATTTAATTTAATGATTTAAATTAAATCCACAGTAGTTGTATTTCGAATTCTTTGTATTTGTCCTCCCTCCCCCTCTCTCCTTCTTTCCCCCATTTCTTGACCCTCTTCAATAATACATTTTTCATTTTGTGCCCGTTTCCGTTCCAATTCTCTCTCCCTCTCTCCACTGATACCACTCAAATTGGCGACATTTCGCCATACAATTTGCCGGCCCAAAGGGCTTCTTTTTGGGGTGCCGAAAGGGCCGCCGGTCGGCCGGCGACGCGGGGATTAAGCCATGGATTAAGCGAACCCAGCTGAAACTCCTTCTTGTGCCGATGATGACGAAACCCCTTTGGGCTCTGTGGTGGCCAATGGCCATCTGCAGATTTAGCACACCAAATGAATGTGAATGGACTCTGAGGACGGACGGAGGGGACATTCGTCTTCACTATTCGCCCTTATCGATGTCCCAATTTTGGCACTTTTCAACATGCCGCCGACCGACTCATTAGTCATTTTGACAAAAATTTGTTGTTCAGATGCGGTTATGATACAGGTTTCATGGTAGCAAGATTGGTATGAGTGGACAATTTTTGTCCGACTCGAGACCAGGCTTGGGAAGTGTACCGTAACTCAAAAATAAATCAAAATTTAAACCAAGGAGATTTTCTGATTCTAAATTTGAAAATGGCATCCCAAAATAAAAAATAATTTAAAATTCAAAATCTTTTTCAAAATGCATTATTTAAATTCTTCCTGTCAAGGTCATCCCCAGCAGGGATTACGCCATCCACCCACACCAAAATGGATTCAACTTTTGTTGCTATGTTATGTGGTGTTGTTGTGTTGCACAAATTCCATTTGACGCGCTCCCTACACCCCGGCGGGGGATTGATGGGGCTCTGATTTTGGGGACACTTTGTCCCGCTGTGATCAATTAAATTTGTGTTGGGTAAATAAATATACGCTCCCAACTCCAGCAGGGGGGCGGGGGGAGGGGGTGAATATATTTTTTGACTTTTTCTTTGTTTTTAAGTCATCCTTTTCTAATGAGTGTGCGCAGGTGTCAGTCAGCCCAATGGCTTGGGTAGGGCTGTGCCTGCGGGGATTTTGTCGGATTTGGAGGCCAATTCTCTCCCCCCCCCCCTCCCCCCCCCCCCTAATTGCCAATGTGGTGGGAAATTTTGAGGGTTTATCTGAGGCAAAAATGAAGCCAAGGTGTGATGAATGGTGGACCAAATAAATATTCATGGCTTTTGATTTTTTAACGCCTTGAGCACATGTGCTTGGAAATTAGCCCTAAATTGCGGTCTAAGTCAGTTGGATGCTCAAATATGGATATGGTTCAACATAATTTTCAAATTTTTCTAAGCCACTTGAAGAGGCAAACTCAAAATTCAAATGTTTTGGCATAAAGTATGCCCCCTTCCCTCTCCAATTTCTCAAATTGTTTTGCCAACCACCAACACAACAACCACTTCTGTTGCTGCTGCGGCTGCTGCTCATTTGCCCGTGGCCTCAAATTGCGTGCCAATCTCCCATGAGCCGACCGTGTTGACCCTCTCAAATCCACTCATCAGCACAGATTTCTAGGCTCGATTTTCCGGATATCCCCCGCCCCTGGCCTCCCCCCTCCATACATCCGCCGCCGCTGGGGGTTCAGTGGCGAGGATCATTAGCCCAGCAACGGACAGCCCTTGCGGGGCGGGCGGCCTCTGCAGTGGAGAAGGTTCTCATTTACGGCCACAAGGCTTGGCCAAATTGCGAATTGAGCCGTGTGGCCATCGCCGCCCGGCGCCGTTAGCGGCGGCAGGGGGCTAATTATTTATTTATTTGTGAACAGCAGGGTGAGCATATATTATATTCATCGAATGTACGCAAATTAATCAGAGAGAAAGGCACCCGAGTGCGGACGAGAGAGAGGAGAGGGATGCTAATATGCTGGAAAATTAGTGATGGCGCTCGACACTTTCGGCATCTCCTTCCGGAACTGGACAAAAAAAAAATCGGAATTTTTGATAAGCGTTAAAGGTTCCCGAGTATTTTTGTACCAACTTAATATTTCCATGGGAATTCGATGTGCTACAAATTAGGGAAGGACTAAAGCGGTTTGAAACCGGGGGTATCGGTTTTCAGTTAGGCTGGGTTGGCGACCCTACCCCCCCGGGTTTAGTTTTGTTTTTCAGTCTCAAGTAATTAGTGTCAAAGACCCATTCAAAATGTAACACAAATGGCCCAACGATAAAGCCCTATTTTTAAAAGCAAATTCCCGTTTTCAGCCAAATATGTAGATAAGCGCTACTCTTGACAAACAATTACGCTCTTGAATCCGATGAAATAGTCTTTGCCATGCCCCCGGCTCTAAAGATGGGTGCGCATCATCCCATGAGATAATCACATTCACTGGGCATCCAACCCCTCGGGGGAATTGTGCCACTACTATTTGCCCCCCCCCCCCGGCACGGCACACACTCTGTGGCCATATAATGAGCGATGGGATGGGATGGGATGGGCTGCTGCGATGAAGCTGAGAGAGAGCAAAACGGTCGCACCATCCGAGTCAATTATGGACAGCTTGAATGAGCAGTTGATGAAGTGGCCAAATTGGTGCTGACAAATTGGCCAAAAATTTGACTAATTTTGTTGCCAAAGGCAAAATTGTGCAATTTTTGAATTCCCTGTGGACATTTGAGGGTGATTTCTGTCAATTTTTGTTATTAACAAATCTTACCAAAAAAATGTTTATTTTGACATATGTAAAAAAAACTATTCATAAAATCAGTTTTACTTTAATTTAATAATTTTTCAAAAGTTATTAACCTCTTTTGGCCATAAGAAAATTTAAAATTTAAACCCCTCAAAATTTTTTAAATCTTTTTTTTCTTAGCCCGTTAAATATTCGCAAAGATTCTCCCTGGCCCCTAAATAATCGATTTGCCGTCGGAGGATGGGCAAACAGACGAAAAGTCTTTCATACCCAGCGCCGATGAGGAGGCGGCACACAAATTGCTGCCCGACCAAACTCAAATTGAGTTTTGAGCCAAATCTCGGCACATTTCATGCACTGAATTTGTACGGCATTTGTGCCATAAAAGTAATTTAAGGCTGTGTTATTGGTTGGGAAGGCAAAACAATTATCATAAATTTACGGAATTTGTACGGATGATGAAAAAAGAAAATGACTGCTGATAGAAGAAATAAAATGAAAAAAAAACATGTGGCGTTTAATAAATAATTTAAAAGTCATATAAATAAGGATAATAATTAGAATATGTTTATTAGTAAAAAGAAAAATCAAAAAACATAAAAGAGTCAAAACCTAAATTTCATTTACTTTTTTAGGTGAAAAGTCGAATGAAAAGCCTTAACGTTTAAATAATCGAAACAGAACAGACAGTGATTTTAAGAAAAACCCAATTTAAAAAAGAATAAATAAAATTGAAAAAAGATTTTTAAGTCTTATGAATTCCAAAGTTTTCAAAATAAAAAAAATTTGTTAAATTCGAGAAGCGCTGACAATTTCTCGAGCCAACAAATATCGACTAAGCCAAATACAACAAAATATTGACCCAAAATGTCGACGCGACAAAATTCTGATGAAATCTCATCAATTCTGAAATTTTTTTTTTTTTTTGAGTTTCAGTCAAGGCTGTATTAGACCTAGATTTTTTCTTAAGTGTTTAGTCGAGATTTGATCATTTTTGCTGAGTCGATTCTATCTCAGATCGAGATTTTGTCATCCGCACACAAAAATTTGGTTGTATTAATTGACTGGACTTGCCATGAACAGCTTGGAGTGCTCGTACAGCGCTGGGTCACCATCGGGTGCCGGTGGTGGACATAGCAACGTGACTCGGTCAAGCAAATGTACCCGCTTTACATGCTCCGTATTGCTGATGTCGAATCTGGGAAAAAATTTTTTTTGAAATTTTGAGATTTTTTAGTTTTGCATTTTCATCCATTTCTTATGCCCTTGTCTCATCCATCCCATTTAAGGAAAACTTTCTCACATTGAATGAATACACACCCACCCAAACACAATGCGCAATTTTTCTTTAGTGAAATTTTGCCTTTAACCAGCAGCACAACCAAAAATGAATTATTTGGCTCCCGCTGTGTTCAGTTGAGATTATTTCTTTCTAACCATATTTCTTTGTGAGAGCGCAAAACTCTGTTGGAATTTTTGCAAAAAAAAAAAAACTTCTCATGGCCTTAGGCACGCACCGTTAATGACCCCCCGCTGACTGAGGGTTAACCGTAAAAATATTTAAATAAAAGTTTCACGACTAACTTGTTACTAGGTGTACACCTTATAATTGAAGCATCCGTTAGGGTCCCGGAAGTTATCCATTGTTTTTTTTAAATGCCGCAATGAGAAGCTCTTGGGGGGTTGCCTATGCATTTTTCAAAAAATTTGGGTCGAATATTCCGAATTTTTCATAAAAAAAAATTTAGTTTTTTTTCAGACGAAAGCCCTATTTTTCCCACGAGCAAACAAGCAAATTTTCAAAAAAATCTCACATCTGTCGCTGTTCATTCACCATTATACCGCCTCCACCCTTCTCCCCTCTCCCTCCCCCTTAATTGTGTGTGTATTGTCATCCAATAAACATTCATCCCGGTAAGGCAAATGAATTTTTTTTGAATTTCACGGGTGCCGCACATCCTGACAATGGTGCCGCTCCATTAATCTTCCAAAATAAGCCCAACCCATTCATTCTTTCAGTGAAAAGAACAAGCATTTCTTGCTTCAACAAAAGATTTACGGCATTTTTGAGCTCTGCGTAATACAGAGTACCGGCAAAACCGGAAACCCGGGATTCGGAATCGCATTAAAAAATGATCAAACGGTTCTCGGGAACCTAGAACCATTTTCCCTCTCCCATTGGCTACATGCGGTTTACCAGGGATGTAGTCATTCTTTTTTCCGATTTTCCGAAAAAAAATTTTAGGCGCCGAGAAACTGATTTTTCAAAATAAATCGACTTTGCATCCCTGCTGCTACTGAGTTTATTAAACTTTCTGAGTTCTCCTTTCTTTCTATGTCATATATTTGAATCACAAACATTTGTATATTAAGACTTCCAAAATAACAAGATTTTATTGCATAATTTCCAATACATTTGCCCGGGGCATTACGTTGCCAAGGCCCCAAGGTCCGCACAAAATGCCCTCATTCTTTCAAATTGCGCTATGTCTTTGCTGTG
Organism: Heterodera filipjevi; assembly: GCA_039877585.1. Classification (NCBI taxonomy): domain Eukaryota; kingdom Metazoa; phylum Nematoda; class Chromadorea; order Rhabditida; family Heteroderidae; genus Heterodera; species Heterodera filipjevi. The sequence goes on along the minus strand of JBDPZO010000004.1, from coordinate 8,480,010 downwards.
CTTATTGCGCATTTGTCAGCCGATTAAAGGGTCTTCTTCATGTGTACAACAAAATAATTGTTGTTCGCCCCTCTCTCTTCCCCTCATTATGCCCCTAATTATTTGATGATGGGCCTCTCTCTCTCTCTCTCTGTCTTGTAGACACACAAAAATTTGTGGAGCAACAGGAGGAAACATTGCAAAAGCAACATTATTCACCCAAATTCGGGTTGAGAACCAACTACCCCGCGGGGGGAGGGCGGTAGACGGCGGAAGATTAGATTAAGTGGATTTGAGTGGGACAGCATCATCATCATCATCATCATCATCATCAGCAAGGGGACCGACGACCGGACGGACGACTGCTTCTTCCGCTTCCTGTGTTGTTCATCTTCTTCTTCATCCTCTTGTTTTGTTTGTATTTACTCTCTTTCTCAATGTTTTCTTGTCCGTTTTGGCAAAAGGGGACCCTCCGGTCTCCCCCTCCCCGCGTCTTATTCACCCCCCACCGGGGTCCGCCTGGGTCCCCGCTCCTCCCCATGTGGTAGTCCCCCTTATTCACCGCGCCCCCCCCCCCCCCGGCCGTCCGGTCCCCTACCCCAAATCGCTTTGCCGCCGTTCCGTCTCAGTCGTCACGGTCCATCAAACTGTTTGCCTTTCGCTTCGCCTCCCCCGGTGGGTCGGTCCCCTCCCCTCCGCTTACTATGTGATGTTCTTCTACAACAAAAAGCACCACACTCAAAAACTGCTTTGAATAAATGGTACAAAGTGGGCACTGGGCAGGCACACAATTTTGTCGTTTCTTCAAAACGCCGAACTTTTTGTATGCCCATTTTTGGCGCAAAATGTCATTGTCAAACACACAGCAAACTTGATGGACAATGATTTACCACCAAAAATTGATCTTTTAAATTCTTTTCTTGGCATAAAATAATGACCCAGATGTTTGTACATGAATTAGCAAATATTTAAAGTTTTGGTCGGCTAACTCGTTAGTTACAAAAAGACAGAGAATGTGCGAATCGAAAGTATTCGGTTAGATAAATCATTTTCACGGCTAAGTCACTGGCCATGGCTAATTTTTCTAATTTTGTGATCAATCAATTATTAATCAGTGGCTCGATTGTTAATTGTTTTCTTTTTGATCAATCAATAACTAATAAATAGCTCGATTGCGTGTATCTATGGACAGGAGAGTGGGTTAGCAGAAAAATTTGAAAAACGGCTATCTCTATCACCATCATTCATTCATTCCATTCATCCGGACATTAAATTGCTGTTGCTGCTATTGCTGGCTGCGGGCTCATACCACTGCCAGCCACCAAAACAACAAAAATTTTATTGCTATTTCCATCAAGCAAAAAAAAAAAACACCGAGGCGTACACAGAGGGGGGGAGGGGGCCTCGGAAAGCAGCACCTTCAAAGCCGCTCATTATTCCGTCCGTCCCGCCAATAACCGACAAAAGAAAAAAGAGGGAGGGCAGCGCCGGGGGGGGGGGGGGGAGAACCGTCATGGAGAATGGATGAATAGTGTTGATGATGAATGACAAATGTTTGTATGACATGACGTTTTTTATTATTATTATTGTATTATAATAAAATGTAATGGCTGGCGAAGCATCAGCAGCAGCCACAGCCCAATTTTTGGTGGTCCTCCCACAAAAAATGGGTGACGAATGGCATAATCTCATTATGCACATCCATTCATGCCACACATTCATCATAATGCCGTCCATCATTCATCAAAAATGCTAATTTATCTCATTAACACCATTACCAAAAACACATTATAATGATGACCCAAGGGGCCGGGGAAGGGCAATAAGTGAGGATGAAAGAATTTTTTTTGTTTGAATGTGAAGTGTGATGACCTTCAAAGCCCCCCCCCCCAAAAAATTTTCCGTTCATCAACATTTTGTGTGCTGTGTGATGGCTTGTTGTTGACGCGACCTCCACGTCGCACAAGATGGGTTTGTCGGCTGGGGATGATCAGTTCGAACATGTCCCCCATCTTCCGCTGATCGATGTTCTCCCCCCGCCCCTCCCCCCTCTCCGCCCGTCCCCCGTCCCGTATCAGTTTCCGAGACAGTGGTGAAGTTCATTAATCCGATCAAATTCGGTCTAATGAACTCTTTCCTCTCCTTCGCCTAATTATAATGATGATTATGATGATGATCGGAGATGATAGATAGCACGGAGATTGAATGGCATTCGTGAGGAGATGAACGGGAAGGAACAAGGCAGAGAACTCAGTTAAGGCTTAGAAAAATATGAAAGTTTTGAATTTTGGGGTTTTTTTACGGAAATTTAATAGGGGTATGATAAATTAAACGGTAATCTATATAATTGTATAATTGAAATTTGGCAAAAAAAAAAAAATTCTCTCTCCAAAACATAGAATTTTCCTATTGGCATTCATTAGATTTACCCGAAGCTATAAATATAAATCCGAACATTTTGTAATTCCCTCAGCATCGTATTTGGCATTACACTTGTAAATCAAAAAAACCTAAATGTATAAATCGTTCTCAACTTTCGTCCAATAATTGATGGCTAAATGAGACAAATGAGTCTTGGTTTCTCCACCCAAATTTTTTTTTGATGCCTTTAGGGTGGGCCACAACAGGCCAGGCACGAAATTCTCCTTGGACTCGATGCTATTGCTGATGCTGCAAATGCAAATCATCAATCTTCTTACTCATGGGACGGCCCCCTAGAGAGGGGGGGGGGAGAAAGGGACGTTCTCGTCACAATCACGACCTTGAACAGTCCCCGGCGGGGGATCGCCGGGGACGGGGAGATGACCCCCCGACCAATCAATGTGCTCCGCCAAATTGGAGGGCATCCATCGGCCACCAATTTCCTGCACCCGGGTTCATTCATAAAGCAAAATGGAGAAGAAGAGAGAGTATCAACTTTCATTCCGAAGAAGGAGAAAAAAAAAGATTACACAACGCCAAAAACCACACCGCCAAAGGGCGGTGGTTTTGGCGATTTGTACAAATACATATGTCTCCCAAGAGGACGTCACATATGGAGACACCTGTCCCTCCCTGTCCACTGCTGGGCCTCCGCTGCAATTGGGTGCCGGAAGAATTGGTTTTGCAATTAAAAAATGTGACACTTGACACCGACGACGAAAGGGAAGTGGGTGAAGAATGAATGGGAATGAAATGGGGGGAGGGGGGGGGGAGCAAATGATGCCAACAATTCGTCTTGGACCCCTGCGGAAGCTTGATTAATTGCTTTTTTGTAGGGTTTTTTTCAAACTGATGAATGTCACGGAAACCCATTGAGTGCCATTGATTTTATCCGCCAATTATGGAAGGACAAAATAAGCCATTCTATTCGTTTGGAGGGAATTCCTAAGCCGAATCTTAGCAGCTTAAAGCAAGGCATTAATTTTTCAAATTTCATTTTTGTTTTCTATCCATGGAATAATACCCCAAATTGCCCTTAAAAATAAACAAAAAAAACTATAATTTAATCTTCCACTTTTCAACAATTCACCAAAGTCATAAAATGACTCTTTTTCAACTACTTTTCCATGTGTGTACTTAAGAAGATGCGGGGTTATCTTATTCTTCTTCTTCAAAGGTGCGAACAGCAGCGGCAAACGGTAGAGGGAACAGCAGTTGCGTTTTCATCATTTTTCGGGCTCATAAAAGGCCATCCAAACACCGCCAAAAAGGCATTCCCCAAAATAAATGGCGATATTCCATCGTCGCCATGCCGTCATAAATCTGTGTGTGTCAGGGAGGATTTGGTGGGGTCGGATATCGGATATCTCCATCCCACCACCACACCATCAACCACCCCTTTGGCGGTCCGCAATTATCCCCCCCCCCATCTCAACAATCTTTTCTATCCCACCCCCCCCCCCTTCCCCTCTCTATGCCCCCTGCCGCGATATGCGCAACTCGTCGACGACGACGACGACGGGGCGTATGAATTGAATGAATGCGGGAGACGGACGGGGGGGGGAGGGTGAACGATTGGTTGACAGTCGTCGGAAAATGAAAAAAAGAAAATAATATTATAATGGAGAGAAAGGGGGGCAACAGCAGGTTGCGGTGGTGCCACTACCACCGTTAAGGGGTGTGCGAAATAATTCGCCCCCCGGGGGGCGCCGTAAAATTGACTCGCTTTTTTTAGAGGCGCTTGGCGGTGCATTGAACAAACAGCAATTAGCAAAAGCGGCACAATATTTGGGTGACATTGAGAGGGCGCAAAAATAATTGGGTGGAAAAAGTAATCTGCGATTGAATAGGTGCACTTTTGCTAGTATTGGTGAAAAATTAGTTGTTGACTTAGAGTCAGTCAGTGGCATATGATTTGGAGAAAAAAAACGGATCAGGGAATTGGGTTATAAAAAAAGGCTTATCCGGTGAATTTAACAAATTAAATGGGTAAAAATTGTAAAACTTGCTCAAAATGCAAGTAATTATGAAGAAGCAAAACAAAAAGAAAATCGTGATAACCAAATGACTAAAATTGTAACAAGATTAAGAAGGATTTACGTGAAAAAGACATTGAAGTCGAGAAATTGTCACATTTAGTGCATAATTTGATCAGTTTCTTGCTGCAGGGATTAATTCAGATGAGGCTGATCGGAAAGAAAAGATCGCGCAAAAAGTGATCACAAATCACCGAAAGAGGTCAAAAAGTGTGACCGGGGATCGGAAGGCTGACCAAATTAAAAAAGGAAAGCAACAAGACAACACAATTTTCTAGATTTGATACAAACAAGTAAATACGGTGGTAAATTTTAAAAGTCGCAAGTCTCGACACGAAAATTATTTTTTTAGGACAGTAATTCAGGGTTTCAAAAAAAAATTTAAGTGACCTCTGGAACCCTATAGAAAAAAAACATATCCATTATCAAAAAACAATGAACAGGGACATTGAATTTCAAAACCCTAATTAAAGGTGAAATTATCAAAAATTCATAAACTATGCCCACATTGTGTTGTTGGAATGCCATTGGATGTCGGACAATTTTCGACCAAATGCCATTGATGAGCAGCATCCGATGAAAAACAGTTGAAGTAGTCGGTGGCAAAAACTCATCAAAAAATTGGCAACGACTGCACCACGCATTGATGTGTTGGCATTTGAAGACGGTTGATTTATGTGAGAGTAATTTTCGGGTGTTACGGAAAAATGAAGAAAAATGGGGCTAAATGAAAAGAGGAAATTGGGAAATATAACAAAAATTGAAAATTGGCATATTTTTTTGTTAGTTTATTAAATGGTAAAATAAAATGAATACATAAAATAAAAATTTCAGGGCAAAAATTTGTCAAAAATAAAATGGAAATTCAAATTTTTAAAATTTATTCACGAAGCCAAAAATGTCAAACAAAAGAAATCAAAGGAATATTAAATTTTTTCATGAAATTTTTTTAAATGATGCAACAAGTCAAAAAAAAAAAAAATTCAGAGGCTTTTCAACTATAAAAAAGCCGCAAGAATCCATCGATGGGCGGGAATGGGCATTATTTTGTTCCGGAATTAGTGCGATTTTGGCGGACTCATAAATTCCGGAGGCCAGGCCCAACAGCCATAGTCAAAGGGCGGGGGGGGGGCAAGCAGGGGGAGGAGGGTCATAAACATTTTAGTGACCAACAAATGTGTAACCGAAAACCACCACCCCTAAAGGGTTGTTGGTTCATTTTATGTATGTATATGAATGAATATGTACACAATGATGTGATGATGGTCATTATCAGCTCCCCTTCAGTTATGCCTGATAATAAAAATACTTATGAGAGCGAGCATTTTGCCGTTGTTTTTGGTGACCGAATGATGGAGGAGGGAGGAAGGGATTTGTTTGTGATTGAGAATGGCAGGGAATACGCGAAAAGAGACGACGAGTAAGGATGTGTGGATCACTAGCGCATTATGTATCAGCCCCGGAGGGGGGGGGGGGGGGGGGGGGGGTTCATCATCATCACCACCTCCACCGGTAGAGATGGAGGGGTTCTCCGTCCAAAATTTTCCGCGATTTGCCACTTACCCCTCACCCCTGCCCTACCCCTTGCACACTCCTCAGGGGTTTTGCCCCCCTTTCGTGTGTTTGCGCAAACATTTGTTAGGGGAGACCCGGGCGGGGGGGAGGGGGTCGATGGGCTTTTGGGGAACAGCAGCGGCAGCAGCAGATGGGACGGACGGAGGACGGGATGAGGAAGAGGCGGAGGAGGAAGAAGGAATGGGTTAGGGGGCGGAGATACAACCGTCCCGCCGGGGTTCCCCGCCGCTCCCCCGCCGACGATGACGGGGAGGGCGGGGACTACGCATTTGCCCCTCGGGGGACGACGACCAACGGACGACCACAGAGGCAGCCATGCTGGCTCCGCCCCTCCCCCTCCCCGTTCCCTGCTCATCCCCGCTCCGACGACGATGCCGTTGTAATAGACAGCAGGCAAGACACCACCAATGCTCCCTCCGGCGATGCGGGGGATGGACAGAAATGGGGGAGTTCGGGGAATGATAAATTGACAAGAACAAATTTTAATTTTAATTATCATTAAATATTATTTATAGCCTGGTAAATTTTGTTACAATGTTTTAGCATTTTACGAAATTTATGTGCCCCCATTGGTCCGATAAATTGGTGGGAAACAAAGATACGGGGATGATTGTAAACAAACAGAATAACTTTTCAAGTGCTAAGGTTAAAACTAATCCGGGGATATTGCTTCTCCGTCCCTGGTTTGAGAAAAATTCGGGGATAATTAAATTTTTCAGAATGGCGCCCCTCCGCCCCACTTCTAATTAGTGGCTAATGATGAAAATGAATGTGATCATATAAAAAGACAGTCATTTCTGTTGCTGCTGGTGTTCGTTCACTTATATAAAAGAAGAAAATTGCAGTGGGTTCCAGCGCGACGAACAATTTTTGGAGTGGAGAAAAAAGGTTGCATTTTTGGGGCATATTGATGCGCAATTAGCACATAATTAAAATGGGAAAAAAATTAAATAGAAAAAAATAAAAGATATTTAGGAAAATAAAAATCAAATGAAGTAATTAAAATAGAATTATAACAAAGAATTTCATTTTAAGTATAATTTTTCGGCACTTTTATAGCATAGAGCGTCATTTTGAAAATCAAAAAGGAGACCAAAAAAAAATATTAATTAAAGTTCCTTATTATCACAAATTTGAAAATTATAATAAATAAAAAATAATAACTAAAAAAATATATATAAAACAAAAATTTATTTTACAAAATTATTTCAATAAGTTTGCTTATAATTCAAAAAATTCAATATTAAAATTAAAATTTCGATGAATGCTTTGCCCTTCGGCGCATTGCTGTGGGCACATCCGCTTAAACCCTGGCATAATCCGCTTCTTCTTTTCCCAATAAGGGTGCCGCTGTTGCTGCTCCCCTGCCACCCCCTTTCCCCCCCCCCCTGGGTCCGACTCAAGTATGGCACCAATTGGATGGGAAAATCGGCAAGCAGAAACGACGGAAATGATGATAATGATGGGGGGGGGGGGGGGGTATCGAGTTACTTCCTCCGCCCTTCCCCATGGGTTTTTTGGCAAGACAGCCAATAAATGGGGCAAACAAACCAATGCAAAATTATATGAAAAATAAATAAAGAATATTTTGTAAAAATCGGAAAAAAAGGGGGTCAGACTCGTTTAGGCCCTAGGCTCACTTAGACAAAGAACATTTTTCTTGTTAACGAAATGGCATAAAATTGGCATCATTCGGAGAACATGCATTTTCAGAAGCAATAAATAAGATTTGTTGGGAAGCAATCGGCTATTTGTTCAAGCCTTCCTCCCCCTCCCACCAAAAAAAGAAACCTTTTACCGTATTTCCTGTAATATAAGGCCCGGGCCTTCTTTTTTCAACCCCCTCAAAAGGGGCCTTTATTTCAGGGGGCCATATATAACAGAAAATACGGTAAATTCGGTCCAGAGAATGCTAGACACTAAGCCAATACAAACATCTATGTATACAGTAGCCTAAATATCGACAAGACAGACAGTAGTCCGGCGTCAAGACAGATGGCAGGCGTCTAAAACCGATGCCCCACGTTGTCTAATCAGAACAATTTATTCAGACAAAAACTCGTGAATGCAAATTTATTTCATTTTTTACAATAAAATGAATTAATTATGTTCTTTTTCTTAAATTTTTCGCTGTGAAAAATGCTAAATCATGATCATTGAATTGATGAATAGTTGCTGTTATTGTTGCTGCTCGATGTTGTTGTACTGTTGCTGTTTGCATTATTTTGTAGCAATGGAACTTAAGAAATGTAAATAAAATAATAAATTTTTATCATTTTAATATTTTTTTGAAATTAGACAAATTTTTATTGATTATGAAAGGTAGAGAGAGGTCAGACTGGCTTAGAAAAATTAAAAGATTTTTTATAAATCATCCCAGGCCTTCAGGTAAATTTTCACAAATATGACAAGAACCGATAGAAGTAACTTTTACATGGATCAAGAGGCAAAGAATCCGAATAAATTAAAATTTCAATAAACCCAAGCCGATTCCCGAAAAATTTCGAAATTACTTTTTATAATTCGACTTTTTTTTTGAAATTTTTTAATTAAAACCCGACCTGTTTGACCGGCAGAAAGTTCAACAGTTAAATGGTTGCCATGATGGGATGGTGTGCCCCCATTGGTCAACATTGTTGCGTTTGAGCCCATCCGTTGCATTTGCATTGAATTCACCGACAATGTGGACACATTGAAACTTCAAAAAGAAAATAAATAGGCTATAAAAATTATTTAAATATTTCATAAAATTTGTTATAGATATGGCAATTGTATAATTTAGCCATTTTCGTTTTGCTTAAGTTCTAAATTTTTTGAGTATTTCTGCGGAACGGTCCCCAATTTTCGAAAAATTTAATGCAAAAATTTTTCGGGTGTCCCCGTTCTTATGGAATCAATCAATGTATGTCAAAAAATTCGAAAATAGATTTAAACAATTTAGTTATAATTTTTTGGAACCAACGTATTTGAATTTTGTAGTCTAACAGAGAATATTAAATGATATCGAATGATACCATTGGTTTTTTCAATTTATTGCTTATTTAGTCATTACTTTTCTCAGAACCAACCAAATTGGTATTATAAGATAGCCTCTTGAATAGCTCTATTAACTTGTTAAATTTCAAAAAATTGTTAACTTTAAAAAAATTGGGACCAAACAAGTCGAAAAATTGACGCAACGCTTGAAAAACCTAAGGCAATTTTTTGAAATTTCACAAGCTAACAGAGCTATTCAAGGGGCTATCTTAAAATACGAAGATTGTTTAATTTGGTTGGTTCTGAGAAAAGTTATAACTAAATTTATTCAAAAATTCAGTAAAATTGGCAGTTTTAAGAAACGCGCATGGCTGGAGGAGTTAAGAAATGCACCAGCACGTCCTATTTTCTTTTAGATTTTCAAAAAATGTTATTTTTGCCACCTTGTATCAGAGGGCAAATTGACCCGTTCCGAAATGTTGACCACACAGCCCAGCACGTCCAACTCCGGTTGAAGCCATCCGTTGAGGAACAACCAACGCGAGTACACCGATGCAACCACGGTGGTCCACAACGAGACAAGCATTGCCATGGTGCGGAACGGAAAGTATTGCACACGCGCTTCCGCGTCATACCTACCAAATTTGGAATTGAAGCCACGGATTGGATAAACATATTCATATAATTTAATTAAAAAAGAATTTAATTGTTGAAATGTGTTTTTTAATTTGATGGTAAAAATATGATGAATATAAAAGTGTCAATTATTAGTTTTATAACTTCATTATTATAATGCATTATAGAACAATTTCAGAAACAATTCAATAAGATAAATTTTTGAATTTCATTTAAATTTAAAAAAATTCATAATAAAAATAAAAATGTAATCCATTTCCAATTAGCCTACCACGGGTACTGAATAATTGCTGGGAAATGAAGTAACGTTTCACCGCCGGACAATCGCAACAACATGCCAACTCAAATTTTAAAAATGAAGAAATTTAAATTAAAAATTCTTAAATTTACTAAAAACCCCATACTTGCATAGCCGCACAGACACCCGTACGTGTTGCTCTCTTTGAAGTAGACGACACAAAGCAATTGCGGGAACAAAATCACATAGATCTAATAATGGGATTTCTACCAAGATTAAGTTGGCTTGGAAGATCGAAACCTGATCAAACCAATGATCAATCCGACCGGATCAGGGCCTAACTTTGATCAGATAAGTGATCAATTTTAGTCATTCAGATCAGTGATGAATCCTAACCCAATCAGATCAGTATATACCCAGAGTCTAATTTCCGGTCAGACCAGCGATCGATCTGACCAGATTGGTGCCTACTTTTTGGTTCATAAGTTCCGATCAGATCAGAAATCAATAAAAATTGGCAACGAAAAGAATCAAACAGTCAACCGGGGTTAGCTTAGAGCAATTAATTGCAATTTTTCCTTTTTCAAATATAATTTAATTTATAATTTTTATAATGTCTTCTTTAAAAAATTCTTTTTTGGATTTCTGTGGGAAATAGGGGACCAATGACTGACCATTAGTGATCAACGATGAATTAAACAAGCAAAAAATCACCAGATCAGCACACAGATACCACAATCCGTAGATGGAATTGATGGTCAACGCCATCATTGTGGCCAATATGCTGACAGCGATGATACTGAACCGCATAATGAGGATCACCTCACGCTCGCTAGCCTGCATTATGAGGTGTTTTTTTAAGTGTAAAAAGCATTAAACTGAGAAATTTTTAAATAAAGAAAAAAAAATCTAAAAAACGGGCCAAAAAATCGCCAAATTTTTTTTTCCAAAATTAATTCTTTAGCACTTCAGGTCGGATTGTCAGCTTCCAAATGTTGTGCGCGAACATTGAAGCAGCTGACAGAATGGAGGAATCTGCAGACGACATCACAGCGGCCTAAAAATTTGGGAAAACCCTAAAATTTTCAATATATTATGCCAAAATTTTACCGAAACTGCGCCCAGTCCAATGAATGCCACCCATTTGGGTGTCAAATATTGGAACACCAAAGGAACCACCTGTGGTGATAAATTGGTTAAAATTCGTTTAGGAACATTTTTGTCCTCCCCTACTTGTGATGTTTGATCGGCTGGGATTGAGCTGACTTTTGTGCCGTTATTCCATGGCGAATATTCGGTCAATGACCAATCTAAAAAGAAGGCAAAAAAAAAAGGAAATTTATGGGCTGAAAATTATCCAAGGGTAAAAAACTAATGAAAATTTCCAAATCATAATTTGAAACTTCATAGTATGACTTAAATAATATTGCATGAAAGTCGTATGAAAATAAGGTTATGAAAATTAGGCAATTTTTTTTGTACCTGTATTTCTCGCTATTGCGCCAATCTAAAAAAAATAAAAAAATTTTTGAAATTCAAACAATTTGGACCAATGCTGGCGGAATTGCCATTAGAAGGCAGCCGAGGCCGGCAACAAAGGACAACCTCTGTGCAGCTTGTGAAGTTCGAGAGGAGAGCACACGTTGGAAGTAAACCTGATCAGATTAAAATTAAAAAAAAAAAAAAAGAATTTCATATTAATAAAATATTTTATTAAACATAAATTACCTTTTTTTAATAAAAATTTTGAACCTACATATAATAAATAAAATAATAAAATTATATTATTAATTTTAAAGTATTTTCATTTAAAAAATATTTTACAATTTTTGTTTTTAGCATTATTTTTACCTGCCATGGAATTCCACCGAACACCAACAACAGCATGTTGTCCATCCACAAGAATTTCTCACGCGTACCCCCAATTTTGCCAATCCATCCGGAAGCATTTGCCGAAAGATCGGTGGTCTTGTCCTGAAGAAGTGCGGCCGGAATGCAAACCCACTGAAAATTGGGGAAAAATAAAAAAAAAAATCTTTTAAAAATGCAAAAAATCAAAAAAAAAAAACGCAATTAGAAATAGAGACAAAAATTGATTAAAAATTTAATAATGAAAATATTTAAAAATTTTTAAAAGAGAAACTAACGAGTCCAATGAAAATGCAGAAGAGTTGGACCACGTCAGTGTACCTTAAAAATTAAGATTAAAATTTTTAAATAAATTTAAAATAAAATGCTTATTCTTTAAATTATTGAAAAATTAAAATATAATCCAAATGAATTAAATCGCTGAATAAAATTGAATACATACGCGACTGCATAAAGTCCGCCCGAAAATGTGTAGAAGGCGGCAATAAATGCAGAAATAATCACCTTAAAACTAATAAAAATTAATGAAATTGAGCCCCACGCCTTCCCCTTTTTTTTGAATTCGATCCCTCTTTTTGCGGGGGTTGAAAAAAACAGCCTCCGAATTTTTTTTTTACAAATTATAGAATTTCATTTTCATTACCGACGCTGACATGTCCATTCCGAGGATCACTGACAATGTAGCACCTGAATTTGTTTCATTAAAAAATATATATATATACTGTATATTCTACTGTATATAACACACTTACCAAGTGCGGAAAGAATTGCGGCTGACCAAAAGACCTAAAAAATTTGCAATTAAAAAATCATAATCATCTAAGAACAGATTAAGCAAAAGTTTTCGAGCAAATCTGAACCTAATAAATTTGCATTAGAAAGCCTGTAAATTATGGGCCATTCCTATACCTCTAATAGGCATATTTATGAAGGATTGAGCCGCTAGCTGATTATAAAAACTGAAAATCAAATAAAAAAAAACAGAAATTCCGAGCCCCAATATTTTTTTCCAGCTATTGAGATTCTGGTCACAAAATCCTTGCGAATCGGAACTGGCTAGCATCCCTTGTATTTAGCGTCAAAATTATAAATGCCGTATTCTAATCAGAAGACATTTCTCCAACAACTCAATTAGTTCAAAAGCCTAAGCTTCCGGTAACCCGGGCACTCACTTCGCCCAACAATGCCGGGATGAACATCAGTCCGCCAACCCGTTGGCCATATTTGATCTAGACACAAGGCCAACCAATCAATCAATATTTGGTCAAGAGTATTGGTCTCTGATCAGCTAACCTGGAACGGGTCGAGCATGGTGATGTAGCCCATGTCGCGCATCGGTTTTGCAAACAGAACACCGCCAAGCACCAGCGACAGCGCGTATCCAATCGGCGCTTGGCATCCCAACAGACCACCGTTGTACAGTGCTTCGGCTGTGCCGTTGATGTACGCACCGCCAACCCAAGTTGCTAAGAAAGCGTCAAAATTGAATATTTGAAAGGAAATAATGTGTTTTTTATGCTTAGATTTTTATTTAGAATTTTTCGTCCGATCAAGAAGCTCGACCTATTTTACATTGAAAAAAATCGAAAAAAGTAGTAAAATGAGGAAAAAATTGACTAGACAGATCTATTATTTTTCCTCTACTTTTTGGGCCTTCATTTTGCTATTCTTTAGATTGTAAGCAAATCTTTAAAACCATTGGAAATCAGAAAATTTTCAAAATAAATTTACTACATCAAAAAGTCTTAAAAACCCAAAAGTCAGTTTTTCAAATTTTAGACAGTATAAAAATTTTTTAAAATATCCTCTATATTAACACATCTTTGGGCGATAAATGCAGAATATTAAGATATTCTTTTTCTCGATTTTTCCAAAAAAAAGTCCCTTAATTTTATGCAATTCTGCCATTTAAAGAAGAAAAAAAATGCCATTGTTATTGTGGTCCCAACATTTAATTCCATAGTCAAGTCCCCATGATTTTTTTTTCAAAGCATGGCCCCTTTAATAATTCATCTGTTGCTGTTTCCCATGGATATATTTGGCTTAGGCTGTGTTAAAGAATGAATATTTTTTGTTTAAAGTGCGTGAGTGTTTTGCTTGAATGTGTGAAAATTGTGGCGTATAAATTTGATAACGCAAAATGACATTTAAGTTGCCAAATTCAATTCAGCCAGGCGGAAGAAAAAAATAACAAAAGTTGCCTGACATGATTACGGTACAAAAAAGAAATGTTTGCGTTTTTTATTAATACGGCAGTTAGCTGGAGAAATTTTCAAACAAAAAAAAATTTTTTTGTTTTTCCTTACCAGTCATAGTGAAAATGCCGACTAGCGTGCCAATGTTCCGGCCAGCTAACATCACCTGAAATATTTAACTAACGGTTAAAAACGAGTCCCATTGTCCCTGATTGGTTCGGCCGCTTTTTCAAACCCGCTTTTTGCTTTGGGGTTCAGTTTGTCGAACCGACTATTAAAAAACCCTAATACCTCTTCGGTTTGGTCACCAATGCCCGTCTTGGTGGCATCCGTTTTTCGGCCTGCCCAAATGCCGACAATTAAAATTAGCAAATAGAAAAATATGATTGCGACAATGCCAAGCCAGTCCACCATTTTTTTGGGTCCGGTCTATTTTATAAAATCTGAAAATTTTTCAAACTTTTTAGCGGGTAAAAAATGAAAAAAAAGGCTTCTCTGGTGTGCCATTCTTCTTCACATGTTCCCTCGGGAACAACAGACAATGCCAAAAAATGAAATGGAACAACGTCAAGTTTTACGGAAGTTTGTCCCCTTTGGCGAGGCGGAAGGGGGGGGGGGATCGATTTCCGGGGGTTGGAAAAATCCATCCTTGTCATCGTTGTTGTCCGGCAAGGCATTTTGGGGTTCAAACCAAAAAAAATTTTGGCACCAAAAATCGTTATTCAGTGACATTTTTTTCACAAATGCTCATTGTGCCGAAATTTTTGCAGCATAATTAATGATGATAAAGATTTGATAGGGACTCCATGGACAAAGGATTGAATTCTTCTAGAAAATAAAAAGTTTCTCGTGTTTAAGCCAAAAAATTTGAAGCCTTATCAAGTTCTACGTATTTCTGAGTCTCGGTTTATTTATAAAAAATCCCCAAGCGGTTTTCCGATTGTCAAGTATACTTAGGTGCAAAAATTTTTGCCCCGGTTTTCCGGGCCGGGTCTAAATTGCCCAGGCCGTACCGCCAAAAGCAGAACCAGATGCCTAGCCACTCACTGTGTCACACACTCGTAAACCCTTTGGTCGGTCCCATGGGCCAAACAAAAAACAACAGCGAACTAATGCCAGAAGAGAAGAGTGTGCCACCAGTGAGTGTTGTCGGAAAATGATGAGTTTGGCACCAATTTTGTGCCAAAAAAAGGGTAGCAAATCGGCGCCATCACTCGTAGCGGGCAGTGATGACAGACGGTAAGCGCCAGTCAAGGACGCGTCCGGACAACAACAAAAAAAGGTTCGGGGCTGTCGACAGCGAAAGATATGCCCCACCCCTGGAGAAGGGGGGGGGGGCGGCAGGAAGAGTGCCGGAAGGATGAAATGGGGCCCCGCGGGAATGGCATCGACTCCACACCCACTCTCGACGAGAACAATTGGGCACCAAATGAAGTAGGGGAGGGGGGGGGAGAGGGGGTGGGCCCGGAGGGGAGGGCGCACACAAAAAAGGGCGGGTGCCGAGAGGAAAAGAGTTGGCACAGAGAGCCCTCTCGAGAACACGGGTGAAAGTCGAGAACAAACGGCGGCAGGGAGGAGGGGCAAGTCGGATGAGAACGCTCATGTTTTAAGTTAATAAAAAAGTATCAAAAATTTTTTTGTTTGATGTCGTTTTAACACAATAAGCGGCATTGAAACATTCGTTTCGAGAAAGAACTTGTGAATGTGTATTGCAGCATCTGTTTGATTTTACAGATGGGAAAACGAATAAATAGTACATTTAAAAAAAACTAAGGCTTTGAGTAAAATTTTCAATTGTGAAATTTTAAAAATTTATGAGAATCTAGATAATCTAAATAGGTAAAGCTACGAAAAGCTAAAAATCATTGCTTTTTTTAATTTTTGGATAAATTTTATTTTAGAAAATTCGGTCCTTTTGGAAATGTTTTTCAGTCAGAATTTCATTTTTCAATAATGATGATTGAACTGCTAACGGTGCCACCCAACGAGAATTTCTTATGTAATGGGCGTGTTTAGCAGCACGGCATCGGCACATTGACGTGCCATCGTTGGAGGAAGAAGCAAATGCAAATTGGGCCAATTCATTTTTTGCTTTTTTTATGGAACGGACGGTCGTCGTAAGTAACAAGGAATTTGTTTTGCATTCAAAATTTTGGGATTTTTAAATGACGTAAGAGGAGGGTAAAGATTTTTTTGTAATTTTGCCGGAAGCTTATTTAATACAAATTTTAATTTTGAGATAAAGTTTAATTGTCGAATATTTTTTGTGCTTATTAATAGGGATGGCACTTTAAGTCACAAAAAATCTTAAAAAGACGACTAAAAAAGTAAAAAAAGATCGCCAAAAAGTCACGAAAATGGCAAAAAAGGCAAGAAAATTTTGCTTGAGCTCTGGAAAAAAAAAATCGAAAAATTTCAATCCAATTAGTTGAAAAATGCTTTTTGGGATTCTGACGGGTGTCAAGAATGAAATTTGAAACTCATTAATTTACTAATGATGTAACTATTTCAAAGGAATTTTTTTCGAAATAGGTCCGTCTGAAACAAAAATTTTTAATCTCGATTCCAATTTAGTAATTTCAAGAGACAAGCCTGCGCCGAAAAAAAAAAACAGGTTCCAAGAAGAAAATTGTGCCAAAAGAATATCAATCCAAACTTCCCCTCTAAAAAAGCAAGGGGGAGGAGGTGGAATTTGATTTCCGACAACCGACAAACGCAAATTCTCTGCTGTTGACGAACTTTGGTAATCCGATTTAGCCTCTGAGATGGTACGGCAAAAAAATGTGTGCCATTGACTTCCGCCAACTATAAAATCAGGATTACGGGAAAAAGTAGAAAAAGCTTCAATTGTACGCCATATTTTCGGCCATTTTTGCATAATATATAAGGAACTTTGAGTAATTTTGCAAATATAAAATCAAAATAGATTATTAAAATATAAAAATAAATAAAATTTAGTACCGACAGTTCAAAAGAATTTTGAATTAGCCATTTTAGCACGAGTGCCAACAAATTGCCATAATGCAGTCAAAAAACAGTCTTCATGATCCAATAAAATAAAGAAAATAAATACAGATTTTTGTCATATGCGTATGCTTTCAATCAATTAATGGAACATTCGCACTAAAATCGCATGACATTATCGACAACCCCTTATTTGTTAGTCACTGGGTATTTAGTAGAGATCGGATCGATACGAAATTTTTTCGATATTCTTCGATATATATTAGGGCTGTTCGGTGCCAGAAATTTCCCGGTACCCGGGATTCGGTACCGGTACTCGACCCCGGTACTCGCTTCCAATACCGGTACTAAAAAAAACCCCTGTTACTTTTACCGACTCGGTACTTGGTACCCGAGTACTCTCACCCAGACTATAAAAGTATTTACACAAAAGCAAATTATATGTCGAAAAACAAGTAAATCGTGTTATAATTAATTTTAAGAAAATAATAAGGCACCAATACTTTCCTTCGACACCTTTTAAATTCTTGACCAAACCCCAATCATTAGGAGTGGTGTAAAAAAGTACCGAGTTGTCGGTACCAGAAACCCGGTACTCGGTTCCGGTATCGGTACCAAAAAAAAAACGGTATATTTACCGACTCGGTACTCGGTATCGGTACTACCGAACAGCCCTAATATATATCGACCGACCCTTCTGCCCGGTTTCTAGTATTTAGAATTTTGTATATATTTCCAATTTCTTAAAATGCTCATAGCAAACGAACCCAATAAAAAGGTGAAACAGAGGTAACATCGGTCAATGATCAGCCGAACACGGAGAAGAACAAGGAAAAGACATAAAAATAAAAGTGGGAAGTGATCAGAACATTCAGTAACTTCAAGGAGAATGTCCCATCCAGAGTTTTGTACGGAATGGGACTCCCGCCCAAATCCGGGACTTCAAAAGCATTGACCCGGACCATAGTTTTGCACCGGGACCATACTTTCTGGACCAACCCGTCTTCTGGAACCAGTGAAATACCCGGGACCCAAAAACTCAAGAACCGGGAATACACACTTTACGGGTACCAGAACTTTCTGGAATGGGTCCTATATTTTGACTCGACCATGTACCAAGACATTTTTGTGAAACAAAAAAAGGTCCTACAAATAACAATCGATATTGCTGGGAGGAGTAATTTGACAATTTAACACCAAAAATAAATAAACAAACAAACAAAAAAGTGTATTTTACATTAGATGAGCAAAGATCGGCAGAAAAAAAAAAATTTGATCAGCTATGAAAATGGTCTCTGATCAGTTGTAGCTATTAGCTGTTCGATGCGGTCTTGTGCAGTGTTGTCCTACGGTATTGGTGATCCGCTGACGTGTAGCGGAAGGAGGACACCAACCGCTTCCTCGCGTCAAACTCGGCCAATACTAAATTTCGCGAATTGCGAAAGCATGGCATCCACCGGAGCAGATACTGTAATTTGAGCAAAGAGATTATGGGATTGTAATTACTGTTTGAACAACATCTATCAATTTAGCATCTAGTATTGCATAACCTAATGAAGCTTTTTATCCAAAATACCGTACCATTTTTTTAGATTTTTTCTTCGTTTAACCATTTATGTGCCGTTTTAAAACCCGTTATTAATAAAGAAAAGTTTGAAAAATTGGTCTAAAATGCGATAATAATAATAATAATAATTATTACAATCTGAATGCAATATTTAACAAGACTGTATTATAAAGATACTGTACCTTTAATGCGGCGTGAATACGCCTGTTTGTGACATAATACACAAACGGATTGACCGCCGAATGGAACATGGCAAGCGAATGACTTCCCCACCTTAAACGCAATAATTAAAATTTATACGGTATATTAAATACAATAACAAAGTGGGATGTAATACAGTAATCCATGCAAAACTCACCAAATATAAAGAATGTACGGATGAGAGAGAATGGACGGGTCGTATGTCACAAAAATGTTCATCAACAAATTTTGAGGCAGCCAACAGACGGCGTACAAAGCGCTGACCAACAGTACCATGGGAATGAGCTAAAATTTATCAAAATACAGTAATAATTTAGCAATTTTCCCATTGACTTAGACAAATTACAATAATAAAATAGTTAGAATACTGTCAATTTTTCTCCAACCAATTCACACCTTTTTAACAGACTCCTTCCGGTCTTGGTGAACGTTTGCCCATTGGGCTGAACTTCGTCTTCGTACTACTGTAGCATCAAAAGTACGCGGACTGCTGCTATCATTGCCACAAATGCTGGACGTACGTGTTTTTGAACAGCGTCCACTTGTCGGTGCTGTTGATGATTCCTGAAAATATTTTTTCGATTAACAATACAGTAGCATGAAAAATTTGGGATACTGTATATTCTCTTATTGTTAGAGAAAAATCTTCTAATTTCCCCCTTAGAAATTGAAAAACTAAAACTATCATGCAAATCAAGAAAAAAAGTCTGGACCCAGAAATTCAGGGTACAAAAATTCAGAGTTTCACAAGATCATAATTTGCTTGCCCTGCCGGTTTACTATGTGAGTACTGTACCCTTCGTACAGTTTATGGCTGAGAATTCTTTGTCTGTTTGTTACCGTACCTTTTCATACAATTTGTGGCTTGTCCTCGCCTGCATGTAACTTTCGCCACCCGGCACTTTGCCGCTGTTCCACATTTTGCAGCCAATTGCCGTGTAGGTGATCAACAGTACAGCCAATGGTAAGCAGTACTGTAGCCCGAACAAGCTGGACGTGTACATGGAAACAAATTGGGCGGAAAAGAAATGCTCCCATTGTTCAAGACATGTTTCAACGCCGTCCGATGAGCGGGACAACTGAAAATTGGAAAGATTTTTTTTTTTCGGTCCCTCCATCGATTTTAGGGGGCCTACTTTTTTGCCTTAAGTGGGCGGGACCACTCGGTCCGGCGCGCTCAGTTCGGCGCGCTCGGTTCGGCGCGAGTTTTTCGGCGCGCTTAGTTCGGTGCCCGTTATAACATGCTGGGCGCCGAACTGAGCGCGCCGAACCGAGACCGACCGGGGGGTGGGACCAGAAACACACCACCCCATATCAGACGAGGTTATTTTTTTCAAATTTTCTGCCATTATCTTTCAGCCATTTGTCATTGGAATAGAACCAGGGGCTTAGTTTTCCAGAATAAAATTCTTAGTCCTGATTTTTTGAAAAAAAAATCTCCAGTGTGAAGAGTAACGAAATTCATGGCACAAGGTATCCCGAATCCTATTCAAATAGAAAACCGTACCCCCCTCTTTTTTTTACCTTGTTGACAACTAACAATGGCAACGCCATGCCCAGGGAGAAGAGCCAAGTGCCGAGAATGGCGTACAGTGCGCGACGCCGTGTCATTTTTAGCCATGGGGACATGGCAAATTGGATGGCCATAAAGCGGTCAAATGAGATGGCCACAAGCGTCCAAGAGGAGAGGAACACAGCTGTTGCCTAAACAATTGGGAAATGATGTACAGTCCAGGGGCTAGGGTTTTTGGTAAAAACTATGGCTGGTTGTTTCTAGAAATTTTTCGAAACTTAACGAACCGGACCGAATGAGTGTCGGTTACCTGATTCCGAAAAATAAATAAAATTTTAGATCAAGGCAAAATTTTAGTTTTTGATCCGTATAAGCCAGGTAATTTTTTTACTCAGTGCCCAATTTGTTTGTCGAGACCAAGCTTGGTATAGTTTGATCAGGATTTAGCGAATGATTTCTTCAACTTTGCCATCTAGGAATTTTTTTTGTAAGAGTCAGCGTTTCAAAAAAAGTATGCCTAAAATTAAAGGCTGCAAATTAATTTTTATGAAATTATGAAATTATTTTATAATTGCAAAAAATTTAAAATGATGAATGGTCAACTAGCCGAAAATTTCAGAATAAATTGGCCAACTGTACCTGAAGAAAGTTGAAGCATTTGCATAAAGAGGCACCAAACACCCAGCTGAAAAATGAGAAATTTGAGAATGAAAAGATTGAGAATTTTTTTAGCTAAGGATTAATTGAAAAATTGAAATTTGTACCGCTGGTCCTCAAACACCAACACGTGCCAATAACTCAGTGGAATACAGAAAACGCTAACCATGAGATCACCTTAAGAAATTTTATTAAAATTATTTTTATAAAAAAATAATTTTTGAATTTATCATAATTTATATTTGAAAAAATTTAATTAACCAACCAATAGCCAGATTGGCAATTAGCATGTTTGTTGGCGTACGAAGCCTTTTGAAGCGCCAAAAGACGGCCAAAATCAGTGCGTTGCCAACAAAAGCGATCAAACTCAATGTTGAATACATGAGAATGGCCAAGAACTGAAAAAGATACACGGAAATTATTTTAAAATTTTATTATTTTAAAGAATTTGAGGGTAAATAACATTTTTGACTCAAAAATGTTAAAATATTTTAATTAGAGAATACATTAATTAAAAAGTCTTTCAACATTTTTTATTTTATATTAATAAATGTGTTTAAATATGCAAATAAATAGTTAAAAAATCATCTAAAACCCTTTGAATTTTTTACTTTGCATGGCACACAAAGTTGCTGAACTTGGGGTACCACCGGAACATTTTCTTCACTTTCCATTTGTAGCTCATTGGAATATTCAAAAGTTTGTTCAATCATCTGAAATAAAAAATGATGAAAAATGGAAAAATAAATAATTAATTCAAATCTTAAAAAGCTTTTATAGAAGAAATCAAGTGCATCATTCAACTTCGTGGTTGGTCGATTCACAAAAAGTGCAAATTTTACTGAATTTTCGACTATATCATCAACTCATAACTTTTCTCAGAAGCAACCAATTTAAACAATCTTGGTATATGTAGTACAATAGCCCTTCAATTATTACTCTATTAGAATTAATAAATTGCAAAAAACTGGAAAAATTTGCTATAACTTTTGAAAAACTTAATAAAATTTTTTGAATTTTATCAAGCTAATAGAGTAAATGAAGTGCTATTGTACTATACCAAGATTGTTTAAATTGGTTGCTTCAGAGAAAAGTTATGAGTTGTGAAAACAATGAGCAAAAAAACACTATAATGACATGATAATCACACAGATAGTTTTCGGAGCAGAGATGGAATAAATCAATGAGCATAAAACTGTAAAATTGGGATAGGAATTTTAAAACTATTTGCATAAAATTTTTATATATTAGAAATAAATGAATGTTATTTTGTTGAAATTGTTTATAATACCAAATGAAAATATAAATAATAAATAATTTATTTATTAATAATAAATTTTTGATTGAATTAGAGAAATGTGATGAACTAAACAAAATTTTAAGAATAAGAAAAAAATTCTTATCATAATTTTCCTTAAAGATTCTTATATTTTATTTTAAAATAAAAAAGAAATAATAAATTATATAAAAACGCATTTTCTTTAAATTAAGTAACTTTCATAAATTTTAGATTTATTTTCCCCACAAAATTAACTTTGAACAAAAAGAAATGTACAAAAAATGTTTCTTTGCCACCAATTATTGAGATGGATAGGATGAACCCGTGGGGGTTTTTTTTGCCCCAACATTTTTTGACATTTTTGATTGATCGTCGGACATCCGTTTTTTCGGTCCAAAGTCAATTGGCTGGAGAGGCCCCATTGTTTGTAGTAAGGCCATGGACGAACGCAATTGGGATTTGAACATTGAAACAACAGCTGACTAAGAGAAAAAAAAACTTTTCTATAAATGTTTTCCTTCTTTAGGGGGTGAAAGTGGCGAAAAACAGGGAGACGGACGGGTTTAAGGCCCAAGCAAAATGCCGGATGGGCACCGGACCAATTAGAAATTTTGCCAATGAATAAATGGAAAAATAAAATTACCTTAGTTATTTATGCCTAATTATCGGAAAATTAGTGATTTTTGTTGCTTCCAAAATTTATTTTTTATTTTTGGATCAAAGAATTTTTTTGAAATTTGCACGCCAAATGAATGCCTCTTAAGCCTTCAAAGGGTATTAAAAAGGATTTGTTTGGTTGGATAATGAAAAGTTATCAGTTCACTTTTTGCACTTACGTTTGATTAATGAAACTTTCTCGAAATGGGCTTTTTGTAAGACGATTAAAAACTATTTAAAATAATTAGTTTTTTTTTTCTTAAGTCCAAAAATATAATTTTAAGTAATTTTGTTCAGTCAATCCAACAAACATGGGCTCTAGAAATTTAGAAAGTTGTTAAAAAAACTTAAGCAAAATAAAAAGAAAGTTAAATCTTTTTTTGAAAAAAATCTTTCAATGCCTCCTTTGTTAGGCCAATTCAATTACCGATGCCTTTTCCAACAACAATTAAAACATATTCCGCTTCAATGAGGTCCAAATTCTTTAACTGGCCAAAACGATGAAGCTGTGAGAGCATTATTCACAACACAATAGCAACAGCATCAAGAGAACAAAAAAAAAAGAGATGGTAAGAATTTTTTAGAAAAATTGGCCATCAGAAAATTGAAAAAATTCATAAAAACCGAATCTTTGGCATAATCTCCTCCTCTATCTCAACAAATGGTGTTGATGAGAGATGCCGACCCAATAAAGGGAAGTGCCGTAGTGCCAAATGATGATTAATGGTGCCGAGGGGGGGGGGGGGAGGGACCGATGGATTTGGTGGATGAAAATGAATTGATTTGATGGTGGTGGTGGTGTTGCCGGGAACAATCCTTCGCTTTTCAATAGCAGCAACAGCAGCAGGGGACAAAATCAATTTAAAAAATTGATGGATTTAGCAATTTTGGAGTGGAATTTGTGGTTGGTGGGCAGGGCAAATGGCACACACAAAAAATGGTAAGGAAATTAAACAAAAAATTATACCATTAAAACAGTCAAAAAAAATCTTTGTTTTTTTGAGAATTAAGGGAAAAAATGGCATTTGGTAGGCTTAAGAGGCAAACGGCATTATGCCAAAAAATATGTTTCAATTAAAAATAGTGGACTTTGATGATCGAAATGAGATTTGCGTACAAAGAGTGAGAATGTGACCCGAGAGATTCATCAAAAAATCAAAAAGGATGAATCAATAAAACCAAAAAAGGAGGAGGATTAAAGGCATCATAATGAAAAGAGGGAACGGCAGCCAACAAAAACCAAAATAAATGCAAATTAAAAAATAGAAATGTACTATAAAAATGAATTGCTTTACGTCAAATTTCGCATAAAATTAATAACAATACTTTAAATATGTTGTAAAAAGTAAAAAATTAAAAAAAAAATAAAATTAAATATCTACCTGAAGATGTAGAAAAATAAATCAAGTACTGTTCGAGTTTTTAAATATCCCGCTAGTTGAGACCTAATTTTACTCCAAAGACTTGAGACAGATTGAAAAATTAAAGTGTTTTTCTTGCACCGAGACCACAACCCAGAAGTTATAAAATTAGAATTTTTTTTTTGGCCAAAATCAGAGACCCAGGGTTCTAATTTTTTTATTCGTAAATTTGCAAAAGAAATGGCAAAATAAAAATGGGAACAAAATGAAGACGGAATTCTCGGATTTATGGAAATGCCAAAATTGGAGACGAAAGCAATCCATGCGCAACCATTTCGGGCAGAATTTTGCGGATTTATTGTAATGCGCAAATAGGAGACGAAGGCAATATATGCTTAACCATTTTAGAAGAATGCAAATATCCATTATAAATTCTGCTTCATAAGTGATGAGCTAAACTGAAAGCGGGGATAATGCCAATGGGCATGCATGAGCTTTTATCTCGTGCCATTAAGCCGTGCCGTACAACACAAAAATGTACACAACCCAATGCCACATTAAAAAAGGAGGCAAATCAAAGTGTGGCCACAAATTCGGGGCCAAAAAGAACGTTTGTTGGCACATGTGCATAAAAAACACGCAATCATATAAAGATAGATAAGAAAAAGATGGGTTAAAGTGCAATTCAAAAATTAAATATTGTGCCACTTAAAAATTGGCAAAATTGGCTTTTTTACTTTTAAATTATTAGAGTACGAAGTTATTACTTTGATTTATAAGATTACTGTAGTGTTTTATCTGCTTGGGGAGGGCATTTTTGCCTTTAGCGAGTTTAAAGTCCAATAAGTATGGCTAATTAATGCCTTTTATTTGATGTACACTTTTGTACATTAGCGTGCCATTAAGCATACACAAACTTTGACCAATTTGGGCGTGCACTGAAATTCGGATTAATTTTTGAATGAAAATTCCCATTGGCACTTTCTTTCCTCTTTTGGCACCCATTTCCGGCAAAAAGATTTGTGCAAAAAAATTTTTCGGGGTCACACTTAGGCAAAAATTATCGAATATGTAATTATTATTTATTTTTTAATGGGTGAGAAGCGGTAGGGACGGGGCATAAAGCAAAGCACAGCCAGCAGCAGCAATCAGCACAAATTAGCATTGTTTCTCGGCTTTCGGCTGAATTGTCGGCACCAATTATAAAAATCCAGTGCCGGGAGGGGTAAAAGTGTCAGTTTTAGTTGACTAATAAGCAAAAGAGTGCTGCTGGCGCGTTTTATAAATAAATCCGCCATTTTTACAGATTTCCGAAGAAAAATTTGTCATAATTTTGCTCAAAAGCGAGCCCAATTAAGCAATCTTAGTACCATCCGATAGCTCATGAATGGCTCTATCAGCTAGCCAAAATTAAATAATTTTAATTAAATTTTTAAAGAGTTAAATCCATTTTTTACACTTTTTTGGTCACTACTTTTTTAAATATTCAACTAACTTTTCTCAGAAAATCTATAAAAAAATGGCGTATTTATAAAACGCACTCGCACCAACAAAATGCGGAACTCGGCTTTCCATCCAAGGCATTTTTGCAAAGAAAGACCCGTTGGATCACTTAAAGCTGTTTGACTAAAAAGTGCCAAAATGATAAGTGCAATATTGGCAATAATATGGAAAAGCATATCTGTGCCATTCTTAGATACTCAAAGAAATAATTCTTTCTTTTTTTTTTGTTCATGGCATTTTGGGCACTTGCCGCGCCTTCTGCTTAATTTCACTCTTCATATAAATAAATATGCCAATTAAGAAAAGCTGGGCTCCATTTTGGAAAGAAATTATGGCAAATTGTGCCGTTAATTTTGTTCATTTGCTAACAGAAATTTGGAAATTTAAAGGCTTAAAAGGTACTTAACGCAGTTTGTGCCTTTTGGCAAAAAATATTGCGAAAAAGAATTAAGCGCCGCCGCACTTATGTAACTTTCTTTATGCGCCAAAAGGATGCGGGAGGCATGGCATTAATGAAGTAAAATGACAAATCTTCACTTGGCAAAAAGGGTCAAATTCCTTTGCAATTTTTTCAATCTCGGCATTAGTAATGACGAGCCCCGGGGGCAGCAATCAACATAATCATCTCAGTCTCGAGCGCCATTCTAAGCCTGGAATTTGCTTGCCCATGGCGTCACCCCTGTTTTTTGACACTTTCGCGCACATTGTCCCAAGACAAACATAAACAAGTTACTTATTTTTGGTGGCACTGTTGTATGGAACCCACCCATATTTGATTATTGACAATGATGGCTCAAATTCAATTTTTTTGCAATGGCATTTTTTGCCGGGATGAAAGTGCCAGTGCCCACTGTTCGTCCTGTGCCTCTGTTCCAAAGCTTCAACCACCGTTACTACCCATCCCACTTCAATCCTCTCCTCCATCTCAATGCCCTTTCTCTTCTTATTCTTCTTCTCCAACTCGGGCATCACCGATGAGTGCCCCTACCAAAATCCAATTTGCCAAAAAGGAAGAAAAGAGGGAGAGAGCGAGGGGTTCATGGACGACGAAGACGACGATTGGCACAAGATGAGCCTGAGACTCCGCTAATGCCAATGGGGGCAAGCGGTAGCAGCAGAGGCGGCATTTTGATGAAACCTTCCACCTCCACCGCCACCGGCATTAACCCCCGCCGGCGGGTGGGCCGTGCCGTTATCGTCATGGGTCCAATAACATAGGCAAGCAGTGCCCACCAACAACAAGAACATGCCCGCCCACCCGCCCGCCCTCCTTTTACGACATTGGGCAATAGAGGCTATTGAAAAAAAAATTTCTAGAGGGCATTTTGGATCCACAAAAAATCTAAGGGAGCATTAAATTTATTAAATTAATGGGATGGTGATAATGATAATGAGGAAGGCAAATGCGTTATTTTAGCTAATGTTAGGTGTCATTTCGGGATTCAAAATTTTATTTAAAAATTAAAGAAATTTTTGGAAAAAATTATGTGTAATAAAAACATTAAAATAATAAGGCCACATAAAATTGAGACCTTAACAAAATAATAAAAAGACGCAAAAATTTAAAAATAAAAACCTTCTTAAATATTTTTTATAATTATTTAAAAGTGAAAAAACAACCTAAATTTTAAAAATATGTATCTATTTTTGGAAATTTCTTTCGCCAATAAATTTTTATTCAAAAGGAAAAGTGTAAAACTCAAAAATTTAAAATAGATAAAAAAACAACGCCTTAATATTTTCTAATTATTTTTTTTATTAATTGAAAAGAAATGTGATTAAATCAGAAAAAAACAAAATGTAAATTTTGTTTTCTCGCGTATATACAATCCATCTCATTAAAGACGTTTAAAAGAAAATGAAACAAAATGAGCCCACAAATTGTTTTTGTTTCAGCTGTGCCGCCCCGGTGGGGGGGGGGGGGATGAATATTTATGATTGACTCAATAATTTGCCTCACTTACATTGCTCTCGGGTTAAAACATAAAAACAAAAAAATAAGATAATACCCTCAAGGGAATTTCAGAAGGCAGAAGGAAAAAAATGGTTTTGTGAGGCCAACAAAATAAATCCATAAATAATGAAAAATTCACAGAATTTTCGGAAAAACCGGCAAAAAAAAGAAGTTATTGCAATGCCAATAAAATAAATAATGAAAAAAAATTCAGTGAATTTTGGGGAAAACTTCGAACTTTCGGCCTAAGATCAAACTATTATAATGGATTGTAGACATATAAATATTTTTAATTTGAAAAAAACAATATTTGTGGTTGTTGTCTAGACGGAAATGCAACAAAATTTATGCCATATAGAGAATTTCGTTGTGGCGCTGGGAGGGGGTAAAATTCTGCAAAAAATTCTCTTGTTTGCTGTAATTAAAAACTCAATTGACCATTTACCAGAATATGAAATAATAAATGTTTTCTTTTATGCGTAATGACGACATTTTCCCTCGGGAAATATGAATGTGCGCCGGGGGGAGGGGCGGAAGGTTGGAAAAATGTTTTTCAGATCTTTGCAGGATTAGATAGCTTGTAGCTTCATTAAAAGCAATTAGTAAAAAAAAAAAAAAAATTTTTTTTGCCTTTTCTACCATTGAGATTTTCAAAAATTGGAATGATTAAATGTTATAAACGGCCTTAAAACATGTAATCTTATCGAGGTTTTTGGGCAAAAAAATGAACGACATGGGAAAACCATGGGGAATGGGGAGGGGTGAGGCAAAAAACCGTGTTTTGCTTGTCAATTTCAGATGCTTTTTTTGGCCAAGTAAATACAATAAATGAATTATTCCTAGGCTTATGACCAGAAGAATAAAAATTCTAAGCGCCAAAGATTGAATAGTTGAAAAAAAAACTAACCTCCACTGGTTTCATACTGTAACCGTAGTCTATTCATGATCAAAATCCTGGCAAATACGGACTTTAATCCTGGAAAACTTATCTTCATTTTCTTTTCCCAATTCTGGCTTTAATTTTCCAAAATTCCCAGCTCAAAAAGATATGTTTCAACCTCACCAGGGATGGCTTACAGAGCTGGAATGGGTGGGTGTTTGGATGAGTGGGATCTATCCGCCGGTGTAGCGAAGACGCACCGGCACGGACCAAATCCAATTGAGTTGCCCCCGCGGGGGGATTGGTCGTCGGTCGGTTGTTTGGCCGGCATTTTTTGTGAAAGGCGCGGGCGGGGAAGGGCCCTTCTTAGCTTTACCTAATAAGTAAGCACGGCACAAACTCAACACATACACAAATTATCTTGGTGTGCTTGTTGTAATGCATGTCGGCCGAGGCGGAAATGGCCAAAGAAAAAGAAACCAAATGGGCAAAATATGCGGTTGGAGGAGCAGACCGATCACGCCCCCATCCCCAAAAAATTCTAGTGTGTTCACTAAGAATTGCACTGTCCAAAAATGGTAAGAAACTATAATTCTTTAAGCCAATGCCTTATTCGGAAAAATGTTTTTGGAAAAATAAAAATTCTGGTCTAATAAAACAATGTGAATCACAGTCTTCTGTTGCCTAAAATTTGAATTGTGGCCCAACAAGTTACCGATTTTGCTGGTTTTTTATCCATTTAATGAATTTGAAAAAAAAAATTCAAATATTTAATAAAATTTCTCAATTTATTTTGCTTCAAATCAAAATTGAAGAAAACATGAAGTGCTTGCCGACAATAGACACAAAATACCAATAAATTCAGCTATGCAACAATTTTAACAAAAAAAAAAGAGAGGAAATTTATTTAAAGATTTTGTATGTTTTCAGTGCCAATATTGTACCCAACATCGTCAGATGAAGCCAAAAATACCTTAAATTGAAAAGAAATGTTCCAAATTCAGTAATTGTTTTTACATTTTCGACCAAAGCCGAATTGTGTCCCATCCGTCCAACAACAGAAAACCGCAGGCCATCATTTCAAAGCCGCGCATCCGCACAAAGGACCACATGAAAAGGGTGGAAAAGTTGGCAATGATAAAATTCATAAATAAAAGAAAAACTATCATAAATTGTATACGTTCAGTGGCCATATTTATAGGGCACATTTTCAAGGGATTACCCCACATTTTGGGAGCGGGCCAGGGCTAACCAAGCTTCTTCTTTTTTAAGGGTATTATTTTCTAAAAGGTTCTAGCTTCTTGATAGAGTTATAGCTACGAAGACAATTTTTTATATTTTTGATAAGAAAACAATTACAGACCCTTGCTGAAGGGAAGGGAAGTAAACAAATGATGAAAATAAAGGAACAAAGAGATTTGACTCTTGATCTCAATTTTCGGCTTAATTTATATTGCGCCTCTCTTGGGATTAATAAAATTTTTTGAAGCTCTTCCAATGAAAAAATTCTGCTGAAAATGATGAACAGTACAAATGGCGTAGCCATGCTGGTCGTTCAGGGACCATCTTGAACAGTCCGTCTTCCGCCCAGGTGCACAATGGGATGGTGAGAAAGGAGAGGAAATAGCCTGGGTGAATGCCGTGCCAAAATGCGCTCACAAACATTGTGTACGGCATCCTGTCCAGAAAAGGGTCACATATTACAACAACAAAAAATAAACAGAGAACAAATGAACACCACCATATCGCTACATGATACTAAGCTAAAAATGAACGTTTCGCCATAGATTTATTTAAAGCGAGCGTCCTTCGAGGTAAAGTTTTGACTCGACAACGCCAGAGGCGTCATTTTCATGTACTCGAAACACTCAATTATATTCGCTCTGTAGGCGAAACGTTCCGATTTTCGCTTTGTAGACGAAAATCCGCACAGATCACATCACCTGTATGTGCGATTGGTTCGACGGTAGACAAAATTGGCCAACCAAAACTGGACAGTCCTAAATGCATAAAAATGGCCCACAAAAAAAGACTGACATAAGTAGAGCAAATAAAACTAAGAAAAAATTTCGAAAATTTTAAATTTCGATTTAACATTTCGTCAGGTGGAGAGGGAGGGACAAATATTAAACAAGTTTTTGGGTGAAAAAACACCTGTTCCAAGCGCGCATTCCAGAACGAAATCCGTCCGAGTGTTCAATAGAAGGAATGTCCAAATTTCGTATGGTTTCAGCATCCAATGCCACTGCAGGATCGTTGCAATCAAGATGACTGATAATTTGTTCAAAATTTGCAAGAATTTTGAAATTTCCTTATCACCTAATGCCTCGTTCATTTTTTGGCCCACCGCCAACTTCGTTGTGTCCATCAGTGGGATAAATACCAATGCCGGCCAACAGACAAATCGACTCAGCAACCTTTTAAAAATTTAATGGACCCGAAAAAATGGTTTGTATACTGTAATTCTCATTTTTAAAAAGCAATTACTATAGTAGTCTAAATTAACACGAACCATCCATGCCGAATAAACTCGCATTCGCATGTAAACAAATGCGAATGCCGACCAAAGAAACAGAGTAAACAAGCTGTATTCATCAATTTGGGGTCCACGAATTGCCTTAAAAATTGTTTTTTACGAAAAAATATTTCATAGATTATAATCCCTCTCCCCAAATTTCTAGACAATTTAAAATTATGGTTTGATTTCAAAAAATAATATAAATCGAGCTCTCTAAACTGCAGCCTCAAAGTGATATTTTAATCTCAATTTAAAAAATAGACCAAATTAAAATCCGTTTTTTATTTTTAATCATGCTGTATCTCAAAATCAATAAAATCTTTATTATTTGCTGAAATTTGCCTAAATTATTACCCACATTTAGTGGGTCCAGCCAGGTCATTAAAAAAAGTGCCGGCAATGTCCAGCAAAGTGTTTGCATTTTTTTCTCAATTAGTGGTGTTAATTTGGTCCATGAAATCGGTGTATGAAGGGCAATGGCATCCGAATACGTTTTGTAAGTGTAGTAGGGGCCTTGAAAGAATAAAAAAAAATTAATATTTTTGCAATTTTTTTTTTTTTGATTAGCTTAACCCGTGAACAGCCCTGTGAAGCTGTACAGATAGTTGAATGCCTGCAGTGCATTTGGTTCATTGTGTTCATGCCATTCACTGAGTGTTGTGGTGTCATTGTTGCCGCCTTTCTGCTCCTCATTTTCGTCATTTTTTTTTCTTCGTCGAATGTCCGCAATTTCATAGGCCAGACCGATTGCCTAATTTTTTTCAATATTTTTTTTTGAAAATTAATGAAAACTGGGACTTGTACAGGCAAAAAGCTAATTCATAAAAATAAATTTTTTTTAATTGATGTGATTAAATGCCCATTTAGCTATAAATCCCATATATAACGAATGATCAATTAGCAATGCCCAACCCGTAAGGTCATGATCAACTGAATGGCATTGCTGACAAATTCCAAACGAGGAAGGCCAATAAAATGTTGGAATCGGAGCAGAGCCAAAAGTGCGAAAGTGCCAAAAAAGGAGAGATTGGTAAGTTGGCTGAAAAAGAGGAGAAATGTGCCAACAATGAAATGATCAAATTCTGGTAAAATATTGGAAATCAGCTTTTATGCCCCTAAATGTCTAAACCGCACCCGGGACATCTGACAAGACGGATCAGAACCAAATGTGCAAGCACAATGATCAGCGAGCAGAGGGCCATCCAACCGCCGACAATGCAAGCGATTGACAGGCCGATCATACCGTCAATATGACGCCGGATGGTATTCAACTTTGGCATTCGTAAAACAGCAGCAACCAGTGCAGAGAGCAGCAGCAACAGGGCATAGACCAAATCATTCTGAATAATAGGGGAAAAAGGGGGTGGGAAAAAATGTCGTTTCGACGCCAAATAAAAAAATATTCAGAAGGCATTTGATTCACAAAATTATTCCCGCAAAACCCGAACCATGGGTCCAAATAGATTTTTTGTTCGATTCTATATTTTGACTAAGGATATCAAATTCGGTTAAGGTCTAAGTTCAAAATAATTTACTAAATCAGATTCGAAATCTATTATAACGAAGTGGGATTCCATTAAATCCAAAGCCTATTTGTGAGAATTCCCAAAAGGGAAGACACCTTGGCCCGACTGAAGAAGGTTGGACCAGTTGGCAAAGGGGTCGGCGGAGACGGAACAAATAATGTTGGCTCTTCCATAACACAACAAAAAAATGATTTTGCAATTATCAGAATAAAATTTATACACTAAAATTCTCTATGTATATGTTAAAATTTTATATGGTAAATTAAAAGTAAAGAAAGTGTTGAAAAGCAAATTTTATGCATTATTTTTTCAGTCTGAAATTTTCTATGAATTCAATTTTTATGGATAATATTGAATAAAATTTTCCGGATGTATTGTGTACAACAGAAACACGAATAAAAGACAGTTCAAATATTTGCATTAGCTGCATTTTAGTCAATAAAGAAAAATAATTGAATAATACAAAGTAGGGTTGAGCGGTACCGGTACTGAAAAAACCGTACAAATGAGTACGGACGGACCCCCATTCGTTCTCGACCAATTCGTTTTTGTCCCCATTCGTTTTTTACGTGTTATAAGTATAGGACTGTCTAACTTGTCACTGTCTGGACTCACACGTAATTATATAGACAAAAAACGAATGGGGGCAAAAACGAATTGGTCGAGAACGAATGGGGTATTTACCATGAGTACCAGTACCGGTTTTGACCGGTACGATACCGGTACTAATACCGGTTTTCCCAGCCAAAAAGTACCGGTTTTTCAACCTGAATAGTACCGGTACCGCCTTTTTAAAGTACCGGGTACCGCTCAACCCTATTACAAAGTGAATTCGTATCATTAATACACATATATTAGATCAAGAGGGGGAGCCCGTGAGTAAACACAAAAAATCCGATTTGTGTGACATTATATAAATCAAATGGATAAGAGGACGAAAGTATGGATGGCCTGATCAATGCACGGCCAATTCGTATTTAAAATTGGAAAATTGTAATCAGAGTATTGGCCAAGCGTGGATCACATTGATCAGTCAATGAGTGACACTAAAACATTAGGTGTTCAAAAAATTTATCAAATCACATCGGGAATATGTAGGTAGCAGCAGTGTGTTTTATGTTTGTTGTTGTTACATGTTTTGTCATAGAGTTATATGATCAGAAACAAATTGAAAGATAAATGAAAATGAGGGTCGGTCAATGAATCAAAAGAGAAAAGAAAAGTCACGTGAATTAGGTGAATGAATGAATGATTTGCGTTCACCTCCAATTTCGGAATTTCAATGCCCTAATTTTTTCGGAAATCGGCTGTTACAAAAATCATCGGAAAACGAAAATCGGAGCCATCCCTGGTGCAGAAGTATAGTATAATAAGAGTTGGGAAGTGTCAGACAATTGCGCTCATACTTGTCTCATTAGCTCACGAATTGTCCACAGACAGGGCTCGGAACCGTATGTTTTTTCTCCCGACAATCGCTCACAAATGCCAGTTTACAACCCTTCCCAACTCTGAACACTTCCCTGGGCTGTAGTAAACGAAGGAGAGGGGATAACGGAAAAGCGGAGAAACAAAGACAAACAATAAACGAATGTGAAAAAATGTCATTCCAAATGTCATCAAATGCTATTCAATGTGCACCATGTTATTGTTTGGCACCCATTGCTCCGTAAGAAGGTGCTGCTGCGGCGATCGGTGAGCCGGCCGAATACGGTGGCGGAGAGTACGGTGGCGGCGGCTCATTGGGCGCAGCACACGACGACGCCATCGCTGCTGTTGTTGCTGCCGGCGGTTGAATTTCTATGTCAATGTGCACAGATGAAGAGGAGGCGGTGGTGAACTGCTGAAGGGTTTTTGAGTAAACAAAAAAAAAAAAAACATTAAAAGGCTGTAATTTAATAAAATAAAAATCCCATCCAGAAAAAAAAAAATTTTTTTTTAATAGGCCTTTAGTTTTGTAGTAAATTTGAAAAAAATTAAGGGCACAAAGGTGCTTCGTAAAACAAAGTTTTTCACTAGTTTTTACCGTAGTTTCACTGTTGCCAGTGCCAGCAGGCTGGGCCCGAACTGGATTTTGGGTTTCCATGTCTTCAAACGCTTCGAAAGGCTGAAGTTGAAAAAAGATGATTTTTAATTCCAAGACACCTAGAATATAAATTTGAAATAGAAAAGAGGTTTTACTATAATTTTACCCTGGTCCCCATTATATGTGTTAACAAACAATATTCAATTTTCTAAGAAAAAATCTTTCAACCAAAGCTTGCCTAGTGCATTAATTGTTGTGCAAAACAATCGGCGAAAATGGGAGAAAACGGATTGATTGATTAATATATGGAAGATTTGATTAAGAGGAGAATTCAAAAACAGTTCGGATATAATAATAGGAAAAGCCTTGACAAAAAAGACCGTGGAAAATAGCAGAAAGCATGCATTTTGCGCCTATTCGGGAAAATGATCAAAACCAAGGCCCTTTAGAAATTCGAGGACGAAAAAGTAAAGACAAATCATAAGATAAATAAATACATCAGCTACCCGCAAGAGTTGAGGAAAATGAAAAAAGATGAAAATGTAACAACCTTTTCATAGTAATATGCAAGAAAAAATTCCCGACTATTTATATAGAAATATTATATTATATTATATAAAGTGCATAACACAATACACATTGACATGACATGACAAAACATATGGATACAAAAGGAAGCAAATTAATGCACAATGGGAACAGATGAAATGGCCAAAAGTTTTCTTTTTGGTCTAAAATTGAGCGAAAAAAAATGAGAGACCTTGTCCTCTTCTTTTTTTTTTTTGAAAATCAACCAAAAAAAAAGTTGGCTCAGAATTTCAGCCAGTATTTTTCTCGAGCAACTACCCTGCTCCCCTCCTGCTCTTCAATGTTATACTCAATGTCTATTACGTTAAAGTCCGAATTTGACGGGTCCGGCTTGCAGGCGCCAAAGCAAAAGTTGCAACAACATTTGAAGCAGCCAAAACAACAGCAACAACAGCAAAAGCATCCGCAAGTCAGAATGGTCAAAATGCAAATGAGCCACTGTAAAAAAGAAAAAAGAAAAAGAGATTACGAGGACGACATTTTTTTCGGAATTCCAATATTAACCTTTTTTTCAAAAAACATTGAAATTTCGGTCCAAAAAATACCGAAAAACCGAAATTCAGGCGCTTTGAATGCTCGTTAAATTGAATTGGTCCAAAGGGGCATGAACTGGTTCCCTGGTGCTGCGCTGCAACCCCCCCCCCCCCCCACTCTTGCCCACACGATTTTTTTAATTACTTAAATACCATACCATCCTGTCCGAAAGCAATGTTCAAAACAGGTCAAAAAATGTCAAGGTCGAATCATCCCACACCAACAAACAAACAAAAACATTTTTTTTTTTTTGTTACCTTAACCCAAGGCCGCAAGGCAAGTGACATGTTCTCCTCGCCCAGTTGCTGCATCATCTGCAAAATATTTAATTTTTATGGTTCCAATGTTAACATTTATGGCAAAAAATAAACAAGAAAAACAAACCTTCAACCCCATCTCGCCGTACCGATCATAAATTTGTCTCTTCGTCTGGTTAGAAAGCACAGCATTGGCGTAATTGATGTCTTGAAACTAGAACAACAAATTTTTCAAATTAAACCCCCATTTTTTTCCAATCATGTTTGGACCATGGATATAAAAACATATTCTAGCCACTGGCGGACTTCAAAAACCAGAAATCCGACCAAAAAATTGCCGAAAAGCATAATGTCCAATGCACGTGGTATAGACAATTAGTCTATGTGAAATATGTAACCGGTTTCAAATGCAGCACTAATCACAAATTCGAGAAGCTTTATTGTCTTGATGAACTTTGGGGTTAAAACCTTTTCTGGAGGATGTAGGCGCAAATATAAGGGCCGCTAAGGTCAGATTTACATTCTAATAGAGGCCCCCCCCCCCGACTGAGACCCTATTTTTCACTTCCTCATATGGGGAAAAAATTAAGACAAAATCAATAAAAAAACGTCTCATCATGGGTTCAGGGTTCTTTGTCAACTAGGATGCATGTCTACCGGCCTGAAACACCTAGAAACCCATGAATAAATGTAAAACCTTTTTTGACGCCTCTGGATCATTTCTGTTCTTGTCTGGGTGATATTTGAGAGCCATCCGACGGTAGGCCCCTGAAAAAACGAGTGGTTAAACTATTAAATAAATTATTTGCAACAAGACGTTTAATGTCGTCATCACTGGCATCCTTGCTCAAGCCCAACAGCTCATACAAATTGCGATGTGTGGTCAATCTGTAGAATTGCTTTTTACAATCAAAAAAACCTCCCAAAATTTTAACAATCATGCATAATGGGACCTCTATTTTGTTATTATTTTGAGCTTAAGTTAAGTAGAACTCCGAATGCAAACAATAACTTATTTTCAAAAATTTATCATATTGATGTACGATAGGTTGTTTGAAAGTTAAGACAAAAATGGAAGCACAACCATTTGTTGCATGACATCATTTGATTTCTTAAACAATTTAAATTTCAACAAAGAAAAGCTTGAATTTGAGTTATCATTAAAAAAAGGAGTTTCTTGAAAAATCAGCCTAAGAAATATTGAAGCATTCCCTTGTATCAAACTTACGAGTCATTAAGTCCCCGTGATGTTGAACGTCTGCGCTCTCGATGGTGTGGATTATTTTGGTTCGAATCGGGAGGCATTTCTTTATTGTGTTGTTGGTTGTGTTGATGTAAGCAAAAACAAAAATGGACAACAAAATTCTTCTTTTTTTTTTGTTAATAAATCAAAGCTCCACCTGCTATTAAATGAGCGGCAATGTAATAAATTTAAAAAACATAATTTAAAAAAATGAAAAAAAGGGAAGAAAGTTGAGAAAAGAAATTCATATTAGTTATTTCCAAAATAATATTTTCAAGGCCATAAGACAAAAAATGTATGATTCGTTGTTGACCTTGTTATTTACGCATAAGCGGTTATGTCAGAAAAAACAAGCGGAATTCTATCCCGACCCATGGGATTCTTTAATTATTTATGCACATAGGTACAAAAGCATGTTCTTTAGTAGTGAAAAAATTTAAAAAAAATCAATAAAAGAGATGCACATGAAAAAAAGTATAGACATTATACTTCAGCCATTACCCAAATCTTGGTTTTCAATAGTTTCCCTCTGCTCTACAGTATCGACTTGCTCGGGATCCTGGCCGGGACCCGGGCTTTGTTTTCTGCTAGGCTGCTTTTGAGTCTGAATCCCGGTTTTCTTTCAACCCCTAAACTTTTTTTGAATCATTTCTTTCAACCACAACTTTTTTTTTTTTGTGGTTTTTTAACCAATAATCGTTATGTATTATGTGTTTTATACTATTTTATTTTAAAAGAATAAACAATTTTATTAATATTTTGTTCATTTATCATCAATTTTTTCCTCTTCCTTTTTAATGTTGTTGTCCTTCTTCGACAATCTCTTCTGTTCCATCATTTCTTGCTCCTCTCTTTCGGCCTCCAATCGCCGCTTCTCTGCTACAGCAAAAACTGCCTCCTGTCGCTCGCGTTTATCTTTCTAAACAAGAAAATTTTTTTTTTTTTTGGAAATTTTCTTTTTTTTCCCTCACCAAAATTTTCTCCTCAAGTCGGTCCGTTCGCATCTTCAACTTCTCCTCTCTCATTGCAGTGATCACTTTCATTGCATGCTTAAAATATGATGAATTGTTAAGAAAAACAATTTTTATGGTACTATATTATCATATATAGCAGAGATGGGATGAGTGCGTTCATTTTATCCCCCCCTCCCCCCCCCCCTCACGTAACCCATTCGGAGGAGGGGGAATAGCCTACTGAGCGGTCGTTTGAGCGCCGCGCTGAAACTTCCCAGCCACTTGAACCCCAGAAATTTAGGTCTACATTTGTGTTAATGCTATCCTGGCAAGACTTTTTTTTTTAAAAGAAAAACTACTCGGGGAGGGGGGGGGGAGATTAGGATTCTGTTCGCCAATATTCCGATTTCTTAATTTGCGAGGGCACACACAATTCCAATGCGTGAATGTTTAGTACATATAGTACGAATCAGGGTTCGTCCAATCTTTGGATGGTCCAGAAAAGCAAATTTCCAAATTTTAAGGCTCTGAATTTCACCCAAATTTAGAGATCAGAATTGGGTTTTTTGCCTAAATTCTGGAGGATAAATTGTTTTCTGAAAAAAGAATTTTTTACCCTATTTTGAAGAAACGAAGTATATGATTTTAAAGGCATTAGGATTCATATTCTGTCGCCATTAAGGACGGCATAACATTTTTTTTCTATTTCATTTTTCCATTTTTGTTTTCCTATTATACTAACCGTTGCCTCCTCCGTGTAGCCCCAAATACGTTCACAAACAGTCATCACTTGCGATGGGCTGTCCAAAAAGTGGAAATAACGGTCGGGCTCCGGCACCTCTTCCCATCTTCCTTTTCTGCAAAAAAATAAAATAAAACCCTCCCGAAAATCTTAAAACTTTTTACAAAAAATTGAGCAATTTTTTAGTTTTCGAATTCTACCCATCCACTGGTTATGAGTCTGTGAAACACCTACCTTTGACTTTTATAAACATAAATGAGTATCATATGAAAGAAATTAAAAACAAAACCCGAATTTATCAGTTTTTTTTTGAAAATTTGCTCGGTGTCAGGCACGGAAAAATTTGTCAAAATTCTTAAGTTTTGAATGAATCTCAGAATGTTGTCAATCCCCTTCACTTACGATTCATATAAAATAGTTCGTGAATAGTCTTCCGATGTGATTACAATATTAGCGGGTGGAAAGAGCGCAGCAGCAACATAACTAAAAAAAATTGTTTTCAAATACTATATTAAAATACGTTTTTTTACCGATTGTCAAGACCGTTGAGGAAATTAAAGGTGGTAATGGCGTCTTCCTGAAATTACCTTATCAGTGAAAAATTAAAATTTACGAACAAAAAAAGATAGAGCGATCTTCTAATTTCTGTAAATTTGGTGGCATTCCTATGTCAGAAAGGTTGTACGACTTTTGCGGCCAAGAGATTTGCGGCCCAGACATTTGCGCCTATGTCTATAATTGGTTTCAAATTGCATTGCCTTAATCCCAATGCCCAAAAATGGTTAATAAGGAAGAAAACAGCATTTTTGGCTCTTTATCTAATTCATTGGGGTGTTTTTAAAATCTATTATTTCTTTCAAAAATCTCCAAGAACGCAATTCTCGGATAAAATTCATGTATTAGCCTCTATTAAAGCTTTTTAAGGAATTTGGGATTAATGCAGCACATATTTGAAACCAATTTTGGACATAACCGGAAAAGTCGGGCCGCAAATGTCTTGACCGGACCGGAAAAGTCGCAACACCGTCAGAAATCAGTATCAAATTATGTGTTATGAGATTCCATTCTTGCGTTTTTATAAGAAGAGATTTGAAAAAAATATCCAGAATAAAAGTCTCTGACAAAATTTTGGACATAACTGCAGTGTCAGAAAAGGCATAAAAGTTACAAGGGCGTACCCCCCCCCCCCCCGAAACCCAAATGAAAAGTAGGCTTTAATTAAAAAGAAAAATAATTTAAAAACATCACTAATTCGGGAATTTTAAAATTAAAAATACACCCCTAGAAATCGTATTTGAGTTCAGCCCCCCCCCCCCGAAACAAAGGGTCTGGTACGCCCTTGAAAAGTTACAACCAAAATCCTAACTTTTTCATGTTTACCAAGCTCCAATTTGTCTGTTTTGTTGTTCAATTGCTTAGCAATTGAGTTTATAATAACTTCTAAAACACATAGAACTTTCTAATGATATTCAGATTATTTACTATAAAATGGATTATTATAAAAGGAGGTTTGTTCCGCCAATCTCGATCCATTGGATTTGTCAATAGATTTAGGCAAAATATAAGAATGAATTAGGAAGAGTGTCATTAATATCTATATTCAAACAAAACCATGGAACAAAATTTCAAAAATTTATTGATACGGAAAAAACGCACTGTCGGCAGAATTTCGTAGCCAATCTGTTCCCGTTTAAGTGTCGGCACAATTCGTTTACGCACTGCGTCAATGTCTTTTCGATCGCCCACACCAATGATCAACACGTCCAACTAAACAGCAAAAAAAGAATATTTTGAAAAAATTACAAAAAAAAAAAAAAAAATGAAGTGGGGCAAGAATTATGCGCCTGGGCGGACATTATGAATTTTGGCTCGACTGTAACTCAGCCCCAGTAAAAAAATTAAGAAATAATGGTCAAAAATGCTTTGTTATTGCATCTCATCAATAAATAAATGTGAAAAAGTGACTAGAAACCGCAAAAAAATTGGTGACAGTTCTTGAAAACCATAAGGGGGACCCTATTGTTTTTTTGACAATTTTTTTTTTAATTTGCCAAAATAAATGTCACTCTCATGATCAGCAAAATCAAAAACCTCTTCTGAAATACCTTTTAGTACAAAAAAACCGACAAAAAAAAATTGGTTAAAAAAATGAAAAGGGCCCCCCCTTTGATATTTTTTTTTACTGGGGCTGAGTTACAGTCGTACCTGAATTTTTTTACTATTGCCAATCTTTTCCGAGAAAAGAAAATTAAAAAAAAAAATTCCAAAAAGATATAAAAAAACTGAAATTTCGAGAAAAAGCATTACACGTTTGGTTTGGAATGATTAAGATAGGCTAGCTACAAAAAAGAGAAATGGTCATCCATAACAAAAACGGACTCATAAAACAATTATATAACCTAATTTTGGCATCAGTATTCTTAATAATGAAAAAACACCAAAATGCTTTTGAATCCATCCCAACCTTTGGCTGTAGCACAAAGAACAACTCCAACGACTCGGGCGTTATGTGGTCAGGCGATGGCACACGCCAGGACAGTGCCGTCCTCGGGAAAATTGCGACTGGGCCAAGCAAATAACAATTATCATGAGTGCGAAACCCGAATTTGCTTATCGTTTTGATGTTGATCTTAAAATTTAGATAAGCATTTAAACAAAAAAATTTTCTCCGTTTCCATTTTTTTTAAGACATTTATTTGTACATTTAAAATCACTCTATTGGCACGCCAAAAGGCCAAAAACTCGACCTTATTTTTGTTATTAATCTATTGTGTTACCGAAAACTCGGACACATTGATGGTAAATCCTTTTGTTCATTGAAAAATTTAATCTATCTATCATCGAACCTTTTCTAAATTGCTGTAATATATATATATCCTTTTTTTAACTCCCATTTTACCAATTTCTCTTGTTTCAATGTGCGGGACATAAATGAGACGGTGGCCTGGTTGGGAATGTCACTGTCGCCAAATGGTACATAATGGTACTCATCGTCTGCATACCGTGCATTGTCATCATCCAACGGCTTTTCCTTCTTTAAATGGGTTAATTTAAATTGAGAAAACATTTTTTGCAATTGAAAATTTTGTTTGAAATATTCAAGATATTTATTCATTCGGGATTGTTAATCAAAAAAAAACTCAACCAATGAGGCCAATTCTGAACCAAGGGTCAAAAATTGATAAAAAAATAAGCATTTCTTTTTTTTGTCAGTGTCTGGTTCAGGATTAAGTTATGCCAGAATCGTTAAACGTTCCCCAACATTGGATGAAAACGTTTCTGAACGCCAATTTCAGACCATTAGGGCCCATGTCGTGCATTTTTTCGATTATTTCTTACCACTTTCAAAGTGTCCTCCTTTAATTTGTCGAAAAATTGCCTCCATGGAACGGCTAAAAACCGGCTAATTTGGAGACTATTTGAAACGGGCGAACAGAAGTGAGAACGCGCAAAAAGCATTTTAGGCTAATGGACCGAAAAAAAAAATTTTATTTTAAACATAAAAAATGCTGTTACATAAATATAAAAAATGCATTTTAATAAAATGAACAAAAATGAATTTCTAGCTAAATAATCTGTAAATGACAAAAAATTTATCAACAAATGTATGAATGCCACCAATGAAGAAATTTCCTGAAAACTAAACATCTTTCGTATTAGTAAAAAACCGGGTGAAAATGTTGACAAATTAGGGTATGTACATGCTAAGCACCAAAATAGAAGTCAATTAAGGCCCATTAGGCGATACATTGACCAAGACCAGTTCAGCAATGTGATCAAACCGAATTTGTCTATCGAAAGGTCTTGATCAAAATTTCAGGTAGATACAATGTGTGAGATTGGCTTTAAATCAGGTAGCAAAAATATTATGAATGTGGAAAAGAACAATCAAAGACATGCCTAATTAGGCCTAGCCTAATTAAGCCCAATTAGGCGATTAAATAATGCCTTTTTAAAGGGAAAATATTTTGCTTTTCTCCAGCGTTCATTTTAATTGCAAGAAGCCAGCACCAACGGGAAAAAAAAATAATATGAGAACGGGGTGGTTTTGTTGAAACTCGGTCAAGAAGGTTGTTCAACAATCAGTTGCCTGGACCAACTGAAATTTGGAGGAATAAGAATTATTAAACAAAAAGTTTTTTATAGAAAAATTAGTTTTATGTGTATTTTGTGATACTTAAGACGGCACAGGGACGGTATTTTCACGGAGATTGAAGCCCTGTTTTTTTTTTTGGAAAAATAACGGGACCGAAATTTATTCCAGAAGACGAGAGATATTAACAAATTTTCTCTGAAAAAGAAAGAATAAGAATTTTGCCGACATTTCTGCCATGATTGTCATGGACATGCGCTGACGATGTTGTGCGCTGCAATTGACTTAACCGTTGCGCCAAACAGTCGGTGAAATGTTTGTCGTGGTCAGGCGAAATCACCTGAGCGCAAGAATTTTTTTTTCTAGATATCTACCGTTTAACTTTATGGGTTAATAAAGGGAAAGGCCTAAAAATTTATGTAAGTTTTTTATGGGTTTTTGGTCGGTTAAAAATGAAAAATAATGCAAAAAAAAAGAGAACGGATTTTACCTTAAGCATATCCTTGGCATTTTGAAAATAGCGAGTGTGTAGTGCCACATTGTGATAGTCACCTGAATTGAACATTTTGTTAAAATCGAAAATAGTAAGAAAGTGCCCGGAGGAAAAAATACCCACCCCTCCCCCTTATGAAAACCGGTTTTTTGTTTAGCCCACTCCCAGT
The DNA here is from genome assembly GCA_039877585.1 of Heterodera filipjevi. Lineage (NCBI taxonomy): Eukaryota > Metazoa > Nematoda > Chromadorea > Rhabditida > Heteroderidae > Heterodera > Heterodera filipjevi. The sequence goes on along the minus strand of JBDPZO010000004.1, from coordinate 8,436,410 downwards.
GAAATGAGTTTTTTCTGGCTTATACCCCTCTTATACTTTTCTTACCATTCATACAATCGGTGTGCATTGAACAAACGCGCCACCCTTTCATGGTTAATTCCAGCGTATAAGGAAGTTCTTAAATAGTGAAAAATTAAATTTTGTTCGTATTTTTAAATTGTTGTACGCTTTTTAAAGAAGATACCTTCATACGTTTTGATGTTCAAAAAGATCAGGTCCGAAGTTCGCGGAAGAATTTCCGAGACAGAGATTTGTTTGACCTTAAAAGGAGAGGGAGAAAATTATTCTGGTTTTTAGGCTCAAAATTTTAGAGAAAATTTTATTGCATTTTTTTAAAAATTGATTACATTATGTCTATTTTTGTCATAATCAAAAAACTAACCAAAAATTTTGTAAAACTCTCACATTTTCCATTTGAATTCCCAAAATAGTTTCGAAGCATTTTTAAGCTCCATCTAGGTTACAAAAAAAAAGTTACAGCTTCAGATAAATTGAAATTTATGGTCCTTATAAACTAATTATGGCGTCTTAAACACAATAATCTCTTGACAGAAACACCCAAACTCGTCCAGACCTGTGATGCAAGTTCATGCACAGCTGCAATTGCTTCCAACTCCAGCGAACCGTTCAACGCCGCGTCGTTCGTCCGCCGGCGTTGACCGCATTCCATTTGCCGATGGAATTGGCGGTTCACCGACGCGATGTCCTCCAACGAAATTGGGGATCTAAAAAACGTAGAGAATTTTTGATAAATTCTGATAAAAAAAACTCTCAAAAAATAGATCAGAAAACTTCCAAGCGCTAATTCAAATTCAGGATTAGAGTTGTCCGAAATGGGCATAATTGGAGCTTCAATTTTCAATCTCGCGCCTATCCGTGTTAACCTACATATTCTACGTGTTTACCACATGAATGTCGCTGATTTTCGATTTTTTTTAGGCCAGCATTCCGATTTTCGGAAAAAATTGAGGTCATTTGAATTCCGGTTTAAAATAAGTCATTTGCGTTATTCTAAATTTCAATGCTTTTCAAAAATCCCAATTTTTGTCGTGTTAAAATCCCGAAATTCTGATCGAAAATTTATAGGTAACCCAAACTCAAAGTTCGTCAATTGGACTAAAACAACTCTAAAATGTATGCAATGAAAACTGCTTGCCCGCTGCTTCTGCACTGGCGAATTTTCTGCGTCAAATTGCCCTCCGCCGTCAGTGATTCGCCAAAATGAAAGTGCTGCGGCGCGCAAGTGCCCGAGGTTGGACTGTGCATTTGACTACGACTTGACTGGTACACCTTGGCTGCGGTTTGCCATCGCTGAAATTTTTCAGTACAGTAAAAGTGCGGTAAAAAATACCGTTTACCCGGTTCAACTTTTGGAAAACCGGTAGAAAAGCCGGGAACAATAATTTCCCGGTCTTACTGTTTGCCGCCCACAGAAAGAAAAAACAATTTGCAGAATAAAATATAATTTGAATTTGAGTTACCATGATCGGGCTAAATTTGTGTGTAATGTATGGAAATAAAGCCCAAAGAACTGTGACTCTCGCAGGGATTTATACGAAAAGTACCGGGTTCGAGAATCTCGGAGAATAGGGTTAGACCTCGGCGAGATTTTTTCAAAGATGATAGGATTTAGGCCTGGAGGGTATAACCCAGAGGTCGCATCGAAAATTTTCCAAAATAAGAACATGGCTGGTCAGAAATAAGATTTTGGGGTCAAAAATAAGAACATTTTTTCAAACGCGATTCCAAAGCTTTAAATAGCAGTTTTATTCAACAAAATTGACTGTTTTCAGTATATTAGTTCCATATGGCAGTATTTTTTAGCTGTTAGGCTTTGAAAATAAGACTTTTCATTTTTATTTTCGAAAAAGTGAGGGTCGGCGGTGCCGATAGGCGCCGCCGGGGAAATTTTTGAAAATTTATGGCCGATTTGTTAACAGATTTTTCCCAAAAATTGTCAATTTTCAGTCGTTTTTTCAAAAATTTCAAAGGAAATGAGTGCCCGGCGGTGCCGACAGGCGCCGCCGGGAAAATTTTTTGAAAATATTAAAGAAATCGCTTCAAAAATTGTAAAAAATAATAATATTTTCTCATTTTTTACCCCAAAGTAAGAAATCAGAACAAAATAAGAACAGTAGGCTCAAATCAGATAAATCAGAATATTTTTGATTTCTCAGATTTGGACCCTCCAAATCAGAACAAATCTGATAAATCAGAACCAATGCGACCTCTGGTATAACCATAAGTTTCAGTTTCATTGTTTTCGAATATCTAATATTAATATTTCTGGATTAATAAAGATTAAAATTTTTTCAAATTTTCGTTTAAATTTCTCTCTCTGTCCCCACTGGGTTTGCTCAAGTCACCACACCTTTGTGTCTTCTTGACGATAAAGTGGGGAAACGCCCAATGAATCGGCCAAAAAATTTGCGTCTGGGCCCGAATTTGCGGGTGTTTTGGCCGGCGGAATGCCGTCCATGCCGGCCGCAGTCAACAATTGTGAGGTGGACGAACAAATGCATGCTGGCACAAGGCCAGCAGTGGTTGAAGCAGTAACAGCAGCAGCAGAAGAAGAACCGGAAGACATTTCAACTACCATAGTTTAGGGCAGAAAAATACGAAAATTTTGACAAAAACATTTTATTTTATGTTATTTGGGTAAAATAATAAAAGTTACTAGATTCCGAAAGACCACTGTGGGCAATGGCAAAAAATCTGGTAATTAAAGAACACAAGGCTCAAAGTGCCCAACAAGAAAAATTTAATCTGGTCATGAAAAGCTCGATCCTAGGGTTTTTAAATCAAAATTTGGTGATGGAATTTTCCATTCGGGTTTTGAGTATTATTGAATTTTCTGAGGGGTTTCGAACGCCTTAATCAATACCCTAAAACTCTATATCGATCAGAAATATCTTTCACAATAATAAAGAGTGACAAAGTGGCCACCTGCTGCTGTCATCGGATCATCATTTTCTAGGATAAGGATCTGCTGTCCTTCTTTGCCGTCCTCATCTTCCACCAATAAATTGTACACAAAGGAGGGCGGTCGTGAACGCAGAGAAATGAGACCATTGTCAGTGAATTGTTCCTCGTCATTACTTGTTTTCTCTTCCTTTGGGGTCAGAGAAATGCGTGAATTTTTTTCTGCCATAGCTTTTTTTTAATTGCTAAAGTTTGGCGCAATGTTTAAATTATAAAAATTATTTCAAATAAAAACTCACAATCAGTAGGAACCCATTTCTGCCAGGATTCAGACCCTAACTGATAAAAGTATAAATATGTGATGTCCACAAAGTAAGCGGATTTTTCCCTTTTGTGGACTTTTCTTTATTGACAATAAATAAATAATGGGAAAATCTTTTAGAATAACTTAAATTGAAAAATAAAATACGAAATTTGGTTGATGTTTAGCTTGAAACGCTTCAAAAATGCTAAAAAAATAAATAATTTTTGAAGTGGAGCTTGGCATTGGTTGAAAGAAAGGTAAACATAGGATTAAAGATTAATCCACTCGAAAATTAGCAAACATTAACAAAAAAAAAAACATTAGTTAAGTTCTAAAAAATTCAACCTCTGCTTTTTTTTTAAATAATCTTAATTTTTACAAGATTTTTTTTTTATTAAAAATATATAAAATATAATTATTTTAAATAATTAAACCCAACGACCGAATGACTAAAGAGTTATGTATCGGATTATTCTCAAAAATCATGCATTTGACTGACACAATAAAGGAGCAGGTGCAGGCAGACTTACTCCGACGGGCAACTTTTTCGAAACTCTGGTTTTAGTAACAATTTTTTATCTGTTTTTTTTTGAGAAAACCTAAGCGATGTGCCGATAAGACAATTCTAAAAATTTGGGTCTGGTTTCTAAGGACAAAGCTTAAAAATGTTCATTTTTGAGGGGGTTTTTCCCAAAAAACCCAAAAAGCATCAAAATCATTAATTTCTCATAAAGTTTTCATTTTCGTTTATTTCAAACTAAACAAAATAAAACATTTGTTATTGGATGTGACCAATTGAAACAATGTGAAAATACAGTATTGGTGAGGTTTGATTATCGTAATAGACACTATTTTGGATGACACCCTACCTAAATTATTCATTCTTCCAACTTTCTTTTCCTTTTCGCTTTCAGGTTGAAGCCATGAAATGGGCAACCGTAGCTTAAACATAAAAAATAAAATTGAAAAAAAAAAATACAAAAAAATCGGATTGGAATGGCCAGGTACTTTGCCTGAGCTCAGGTTGTGAAATATTTCAGGCAGAATTTTTTTTAGGGAAATTTCAAGAAATAAATTTAATCTTACATTTTTTCGGGGTACGTTTTCAAAATTTTTCAAACGTTGATTCTTAGGCGTGTATTTTTCGTGCAAATTTTTGAATTTTTACAAAATATCAAAAAATGCTTAAATATAAAAAAAGGTCGAAAATGCTCAAATATTTACAAAATATTGACCAAACCTTCAAATATCAAAAAAAATATTTTTTCTAAAAAAGACCAAAAAATACTTTTTTTTATCGAAAAATTTAAACATAGAAATGATTTTTTGAGCCCCTTTCTTTAAAGTATATAAGCAAAAAAATTATTTTAAAAATATAATTCACAACTCTCATTACTAAATATACAAGTCTTCAATAAAGAATTTGTCCAAGAACGTTCATTTAGCAAAATTTATTTTACAATCACCGCCAAAAAGCATCACTGCGACCGTAGTAAGGTTACAGACGAATGCGCTGGATACGGCACCACCAAATACAGTAAACGGCACAAAAAATTCCGGCGCTTGAGTTGTTGTTGTGGTGGTGGGGACTGGCGCTTGAGTTGTTGTTGTGGTGGTGGGTACTGGCAGATATGCTGGCTTCAACTCTAATCTTCCCCAATTGCAGGGATAAACACCGGCCGCAAACTTTCTCGTGCCAGAGCAACGTTCGCATTTGGGTCTGCCTTTAATATCCGCGCAAAATTCATAATATTCGCTGTCGCATTGACGTTCCTCAGGTGCACATCCGCTGATCACAAAGATGTCATGCTGTTTTTCTGTTTTTGTTTTTATAAATGAATAAAAAGTTGAAATATACCTAATTATAAATATGAAAAATTTTTATTTTCTCTTAATTACTAAATCCAAAAGAAAGATTCGGAAGCGAAAGGAAGAAAATTGCAGCACAAGCAAATAAGTAGGGTTTTCTTAATACCAACCGTCCTGGCACCGAAAAATTTGGCATCCATGATGAGGATCTTCTTTGAAAGAACTCCAGCTCCACTTAGCACAATCTGGTCTATTATAGCTAGTATCAATGTTCTTTGTTCCCAGAAATTTCATTATCCTGCCTAGCATTGGGTCATTTTTGTCACGGTAACGAACGGTGAGGTAGCAATCATCTTCTGTTAAAAAAAAATCGTTAAAAAACAAAAGCCATGGATAAAAAATGTTTTTTTTTATGAATAGAGATTATGGTAAGTCATAATTTTTGTAAATTTTCTCGTTTTAATAATGAAAAAATTTATATCAATACATATGCTCGTTAAACTATTCAAAACTAGTGTTCGGCAAATGCGATTTTCGGTATTCGGTATTTCGGTAAATACCGATACTGAAAAAATACAGATTCACAAAAAAATTCGCAATACTATTATTTATAATTTTGAAGCGATTTCTTAGTATTTTCAAAATTTTCCCCGGTGGCGCCTTTCTGCACCACCGGACCCCCCATTCGCGCAGGTTTTCTCAAAATTAATTTAAAATTCCCCAAAAATTAGTCGTTTTTTTATCAAGATTTGCTACCAAAACACAGTCAAATTTTGAAAATTTTCACGGCGGCGCCTATCGGCACCGCTTATTCTTCCTTTTTCAAATTAAAAATTTAATGTCTCATTTCAAAGCCCGGCACCTAAAAAAAATGGGTTAAGAATCTCGCCAAAATTATACAGAATTTCGATCTCACTTGCCCCGAAATTCCTGTCCCAAATTGCTCAAAATGATTATGGGTAATGAAAATATAATATTTGAATGCATTTACTTGCATAAATTGTTTACAATAGTTGCACAATCATTTTTCAAAAATGTCCTTTTTTTTTGACCCCAAAATCTTCTTTTTTTTTTTTGGTATGCATGTCCTTTTTTTTTTGAAAATTTAAGGATCCGAGCTCTGCGTTATATACCAAAAAAAAAAAAAATACCGCTCGTTATACCGAAAAATACCGCGGTATACCGATACCGTTCCGAACACTATTTAAAACTAGTGTTTTTTAATTAAAGCAGAACGGAAATGATACAAATTGGATGGGACTGAACCAGGCAATACATATTAATTTTCTTAATTAAAATTTATTTTACCTTCGCCAGATGGGTCAGTTAACCACCCCCCTCCCAAGGCGAAGTGCAGTAGCACAATGGTCAAAATTTTAAAACCGGCTATCAATGAACCACCAAACATAGCAATTAGGCAATAAAGATAAAATTAGTGTAAATGAATTGGGAAGAGAAGACTTGCGCTTAAAAATTTAACAAAAAATAAAAATTTTTTGAAAAAACGACTTATGAATAACTTATTCTCAAGAATATCGAGAAAGAATTTTCTAGCATGTTTGTCTTGGAAATTTAAATTTTTCATTTGCCATTTTTTTGAGAAAGCATTAATTCACGAGCCATCCCATTTACCATATTTTAAGCCATCCCGGATCAACCAAAAAAAAAAAAAAACTGATTTTTTTGATGGGAATAAATATTTATGACTTCATTAGCCTTTTGGCTTCATCCACTTTGGATTTTTGTTTCCCATACAAAAGTGGCGAAATTTTGACCATTCTCATCGTTGATGTATTCCATTTTTTTGGTTTTGAACCCTCGTTCATTGAAAAAACTTTTTCAAAATACAACCCGGGTATTTATGCACTTAAATAGACGGTAAGACTGTAACTCAGCCCCCATAAGAAAATTAAGTTATTATGGTCAAAAACTGTTTATTATTGCATTTTATTAATAGAAAAGTGTGAAAAAGTGACTTTTAAACCGTTTAAACCGGTTTTCGAACCAATTAAAAACCCGAAAAAATGGACAAAATAAGGCATTCCTAACCTTATAAAACGACCAAACCCTGGCATATTTGGTATCATTCGAACGTACTTGATGAGCTAAGGCTAAAGAACCGAAAATGAAGTCGATCCGACTCCATCTAAGCACTTGCCATTTGAGTCCCAACGAAAAAGGACATTTCAGTACCAAGTTTTTTCAGTTTTTTTATTAGTTAAAACTTGGCCAAAACACCGCACACTCGACTACGGCGGCCAGTAGGTGGGGCGCCGCTCTCTCGCTCCGGGTTGCTCGCGCCTGATGTCGGGCCTTCGGCCCGACATTAACCAGGCGCTCGCAACCCTCCGCTCGTTCGGGCGCCCCACTACTTGCTCCGTCTTCGCATGCTCGTTAAGGCGGGCGCTCCGCGCCCCCTGGAACAAATTCTAGAATTCTGTGCCCCTGTATTTACATAGGTGCAATGTTTTCTGCTAGTTAAGATACCGGTATTGTTAAAAAATAGAACTCAAAAGACTTGGTACTGAAATGTCCTTTTTCACTGGGACTCAAATGGCAAGTGCTTAGATGGAGTCGGATCGACTTCATTTTCGGTTCTTTAGCCTTAGCTCATCAAGTACGTTCGAATGATACCAAATATGCCAGGGTTTGGCCGTTTTAAAAGGTTAGGAATGCCTTATTTTGTCCATTTTTTCGGGTTTTTAATTGGTTCAAAAACCGGTTTAAACGGTTTAAAAGTCACTTTTTCACACTTTTATATTAATAAAATGCAATAATAAACAGTTTTTGACCATAATAACTTAATTTTCTTATGGGGGCTGAGTTACAGTCTTGCCAAATAGACAATCATTGGAGCGGAGTTTCACAGTGACAGAAAAAAGTGTCCACATTTAAGCACAGGGCTAAGCCAACCCAACCGATGGAATACAGCGCCCACCCAATTTGGTTCGTAAATTCTGTTTTTAATGCCATAATTTGGTGACTCATTTTGCTCCATCCCCGTTGTTGTCCGATATTTTTGGCTTTCTCAAAGTATTAATGTGCTGATGATTGTGCACATATTTGTCCATCATCTGATAGCTGAACAAAATTCGGACGATTTCCCAGAATAATGAGCGGAAATTGCATAAAAAAAACTCATTAAAAATTCAGAAAAACAATTTATGTGAATGAATGGAATTTGTATAGTAGGACAAATAAAAAAGTAAAATGACAAATTGAAAATGAAAAAATTAATAAATATATTTTATTTATTTAAATTATTGATAAAATGGGTTAATTCGAAGTAAGAGCTATAAAATAATTAGAGACCGGACAAGGTCGGGCCCGGTGCCGGGTTTAGCAAGGCCCGGCAACCCGGCCTTGCGATTTTTGGAAAATACAAGGTTGACAAGGTTACAAGGTTAACAAGGTTTTGAGCGGCAAGGCCCGGAACCTTCCAGAGGCCAATCCTTTGGATGAATGGAAGAAAATCGCCTCGTTATTTCCAATTCTCAGCAAATTCGCGTGCAAATATCTTTCTGCTCCAGCCACGAGTGTCCCGAGTGAACAAACGTTTAAAGTCGCCCGTGATGTTTTTGATTATCGCCGTTCGAAATTATCGCCCCAAACGGCTGAAATGCTTATTTTTTTAAACAAAGCTCTTCCCCAGATCAAATACAAGTATTAATGTCCATTTACATGTCATGATAAAATGTTGTTATTATATATACTAAGAAAAACATTTCAATTTTTGGTTTTTGAATCTACAAAAACATATTTGGAATTTTTTTTATAACCTTGTAACCTTGTACCGGGCCCGGCAATTTAAAATACAAGGTTGACAAGGTTACAAGGTTGACAAGGTTTTGAGCGGCAAGGCCCGGAACCTTGCTGTTTTTGAAAAAGTCAGCCCGGCCCGGCCCGGCGTTTTTGAAAAATCCGGTCTCTAAAAATAATCTCCTCGAACACTGGTTATGTTGTTTATACCCTTTTCTTCCTATAAGTGCCTCTTTAGGAATGCATTTTTTGAAAAAAAAAACCGATGAATCGATATCCTCCGGTTTCGTGTTACATTTGGATAAGCGACTATCAACCACTTTTTTCATCTTTTTTATTTTATTATAAACTTCAAAAACAATTATTTAAGAAATTAAAATTGCTAATTTTTTCTCCCATTTATTGTTAAGCACATTATTTTCAGACATACGATGAAATTAGCAAAAACAGAGGTGAGCACCCTGCTTTCAGAAAAATAGATCTCAAATTTCAGAAATAATTCAAAAATTAATAATAATTCAATTTTTTAAAGTAGAATATCAAAATCTTCCTAATTAATTAGAAAGATCCTTGAATTTTAAGGCCTTATTTTTTTCTTAAAAATTCATAATCCATCAATTTTTTTCTTTTTCAGATCAATAAAAATTCATCATCATCATCGGCGTTTTGTAGTGCTGCGCAACTGCCAAGAAATGAGCAAATGTCAAAAATGCTAAAAAAATAAAATAAAAAATAATTTTAAAAAATAAATTTATTATTTTTTAATGGACCAATGATCAGCTTGGCCAAAACTGTTGTTTTGTTAGAATCAGTAGCAGCATTTGTGAACGCACAATAGTTGACTTGCGCTGGCGAGTTGCGATACTGATAGTTTCAACATTCTCCGTCGTCTAGTCAATATGGTGGGATTTTTTTTTATTTTATTTAAATTCCGACCTGGACCCCTTAGTTTGATGGATTTAGATTTTTTTTAATAGCACCCCTCAGAAATAAAAAACTCAAGGATTGTTAAGAAATAAGGTTCTTATAAAAAATCTTTCCTCACTTAACCCACTGAATTTTTTTTAGAGAATTACCAAAATGCAGAATGAATCAAAATTTTGATTTTTTTCCACCTATAGGCGTTTCTTACTTTTCACCGATTTTCCGTTTAAAATTTGTCGTAAACTTTCTTAATTTCGCCGATGAAGTTTCAGAAATAATCGCTAAATAAACAAATCCATTTGTTCAAACTCTGGTTTTTTGAAAAAAATTCCAAAAGGCGAAGAAATTTACAAAAAAACTTAAATATTTCTGAAGTAAGAAATGTTTTATGAAGTTTAAAAATTTAAAAATTTTCACCTTTATTTTTTTGGGAATTTCTTTAGTTTTCGGCATATTTTTTTACCGGTGAAATTTTGTCCCGGCGTAATAATTTCGGCGGCGTACGGTGAAATTTTGTCCTGTTCTGGAATAATTTTGTTTCAAAATTCATAGAAATCCCTATTTTTCAATAATGTTCTGATTCTAGACCTTAAAATCTCCTTGTTTTTTTTGTTTGTTGCGAATACTATATTTTTTAGCACCCCTTAAACCCGGAATTTTGGCTGAGGCCCACCAGGGTTCAGCATTTCCCTCTTAAGGAAATGACCTTTTCACAGCACACCCATTTGTAACCACTCTCACAACAGAAGCTATGCCCCAGTTTTTAGAAACCTTATTTATTTGAATAGAACCCCAGTCTCAAGTAGATCCCCACTCTCGATTATAGCCCACCTTTTGAGGGGGGTTGAACTATAGAGCCTCCGGGGGGGGGGGGGATCTAATCGAATAAATACGGTAAGTAAATGGGAGACTACAAATTATAAGGACAAAGAGCTTAAATCAGGACAAATCTTACAAATAAGGACAAAGGGTAACCCTGAAATTTTGTTTCAAAATTCATAGAAATCCCTATTTTTCAATAATGTTCTGATTCTAGACCTTAAAATCTCCTTGTTTTTTTTGTTTATTGCGAATACTATATTTTTTAGCACCCCGTAAACCCGGAATTTTGGATTAAAATATTAAATCCTCCACCTATAGGCGTTTCTTAAATCCATCCTTTTCCCCGATTTTCCGCCCAAAATTTGTCTTAAATTTTCTTAGAAACAATTATTAAAATTGATATCATACAATAGCGCTTCATTGGATTTATCAGCTAGACTTAAAAGAGCTCTGACAATTTTTTCAATTTTTTGCCCACAGCTTTATTTAGGCTTAAAGATTTATTTTTAGAAAAATGTAAGCTCTAAAACAGAGATCCCATCGAAAATTTCCCGAAATAAGTACATTGCTGGTCAAAAATAAGTTTTAGGGGTCAAAAATAAGTACATTTTTTGAAAACACTTGTTTAAGATTAAAATTGCATTTTATTCAACAAATTAAGCACGAACAACATATTTTTCTCCACCAACAATTTTTTTGAGCAGTTCTGGCTTTGAAATGAGAAATTTAAACATTTCTGAACAATTTTGATCAAAATTCACTTTTACTTACACCAGGCAAAAAGGAAGTGTCGGCGGTGCCGATAGGCGCCGCCGTGAGAAATTTTGAAAATTGACTATTATTTTGATAACAAACCTTGACAAACAGTGACCAATTTTTGAAGATTTTTGGATAAATTTTGAGAACGGCACCACCGGACCCCAATTTTGAAAATTTGTATACAATTTGTTAAGAGATTTTCCCTAAAAATAGTCAAACTTACGCTCATAATCAGCGTGAAATTGCGCTTTGGTGGAGCCATTAACGTAACTAAGCTAAAAGCCGGAGAAAAATTTGAGTATTTTGGCAAAAATTTTATGATTTTCTTTATATTCGCTTCAAAAAATAATTTTCTTTCAAATATTGCTGTAAAAATCGGAATTTTCCTTTGAGCTCCAAAAATAAGTACAATGAGCTCAAATCAGTACATTTCTTAAAAATAAGTACATTTTATATTCTTAAGATTCGATCCCTCCAAATCAGTACATTTCTTAAAAATAAGTACAAATGGGAACTCTGCTCTAAAAGCCAATCAAGAGTTATCCTACGATACCAGCATTTTTGGCCGGGATCCACCCGGATTCGGGATTTCCAACTTAAAGAAATGACCCTCTCACAGCAGTCCTATTGAAAAAATACCAAATTTCCTGCGGCGTGTGGGATTTGAACCCAAGCAAAAGATATTGAGAAGCAATACTTCTACCACCACACCGAATTAACATTAAGATAAATTATTAAAACAAATATATTTTATAAGGAATTTTTTCCTTTTTCCAATTATTCTCAACAATTTCTTACTCAGACCCCCATTCTTACCAGTGAAATATTCACTAAATATGCATTTAAAGCGTAAAATATGCACTAAAATCGTAATTTGCTTTTAGATTTCCAAAAAAAAAAAGGTTCAACCGAACAAAAAATATAAAAAAATTCAAAAATATATGAATGTAAAATTTTAGGCATACTCAAAATTTTAGATGAATTTTTCAAAAAAAACTGAATATTTACAAAAAAATGGTGAAATATGCACAAAAAACCCAAAATATGCACCTAATATGCAATATGCACCAAAATCCCAAAATATGCAAATAAAAGTCCCCACTTTTATAAGCAAATGAGAAAAAGATGTTTTTCCTACTAATTAGACCGAGTATAAAAAAATATACTTTTGCATAAAATTGACAGCCCTAATTATAATTCATAAATTTACAATTTTTTTTTGACAATTTTTTCTTGCAAATAACTAGGAATCGGATTTTTTAGGTGCTAAAAACGCGAAATAGGTACTAAAATAGGTGCCAAAAAAGTGCAAAATAAGTGCTAAAAACCCGAAAAACCCCCAAAATAGGTGCAAAATAGGTGGTAAAAACTGGATGAAAAAGCCCAAAAGTTGTTCAAAACCGATTATTTTTCCCAAAAACTCTTAAAAACAACTTCAAAATTACTCTATTACCTTCAATAATTAAAAAAAAGATTTTTAAAAAATTAAGAAATTTTCGTAAAAATTTTGAATAAATGTTAAAATAATTTTGGATTTTTCATTATCTTGTCAAGAAAAATTTGAAAAATTTTTGCATCGACAAATTTTTTCTTTATTTTTAAAAAAAAAAGTCGGTTTTTAGGGGCCATATTTTGTAGTTTTTGCATTTTTCTTCACAATTTTTTGGGTCCCAGGCAAAAATAGTTGTGAAATAGTTGCAAAATGCCGAAATAGGTGCCAATAGTTTTTAGGTGCTAAAACCCCAAAATAGGTGAAAATAGGTGCTAAAAAGTCGCTCTAATTCGAAAATTATTCGGAGAAAATGTGTTTTCGTGCTTCTCTCATCAAGAACTATGCGCAAAAAAAATAGGTAAAAACCTAAAAATCCGATCCCTACAAATAACACCCAAATATTCAAATTACCCGGCGGCGCCTATCGGCACCGCCGGTCCCTGCCACTTTAAATTTAAAAAAAAAATAAAAAACCTAAAACCCATAAATAAGAGCTTAAATTTTCATGGAATGCTTTCTCCAATTACTCCAAGTCATCCAAAATCAGCAGTTGGTTTTTTTTTCTATGCAAAATTAATGACCTAGTACTCGTTTCCACTATAGACAATTTTTCATCCATTTCAAAAAAAAAAATTTTGAACCATTAAAGACTGCTGTTCGCGGATTTCGTTTCTCTTTTTAAAAAAGGTTCCTCAAAAAATTCTTTTTGAAGAAAACATTAGTATAAGCATATTAAATATAGCAAAAAATTTGTGACGCAAAGGAATTAATTGTTTGGTCAAATAATGGCCATAAAAAGGTAAAAATAAGGAAAGAAAAAAATTTGCATAGTTGGGGTTTGAACCTGTGAGGAAAAAATGTGAACCCAGAGCACAACCTACACACCACAATGTTTTGCGAATTATTTTTTAATCAATTTCATATGAATAAATTAAATTTCGTATCAATTATGTATAAGCGAAAACCAAAAAAAAAAAAATATATATATTCCAAAAAAACATTACAGAAAAATAATTTAATAGGTTTTAGGACATGTAGATTAGATTCCAAAGTGTAACATTTTGGCCATTCCTAAGGGATGATTAGATATCAAAAAGAATTCAAAAGTATGGAGTTAGCATTTTTTATTATTACAACCAAATTAATCAATTTCCATAAATTAATTATTTTAAATAATCAATTTCAATTTCTTTTTTAAAGTTTTTGCAATTATTAAATTTCTTTTTAGTTTGGGGCTTTTTGCCACTTTTCTTATGAAAAGCATTTTTGATATTACCAAAAATTATGCTTGCATATTAAATTTGTGTAAAGAACAGGGACCCATCTGTAAATTTTCAAAATAAAAACTGGAGGGAGAATGAGAGAGTGCGTGAAAGAGAGAGGGAGGCAGATGAGAAAGAGAGATGGAAGGAGCGAGTGGGACGCGGAAGGGAGAGTGAGAAAGACGCGGGAAAAGAGCGAGGGAGGTAGAGGAGAGAGGGATAAGAGCGAGTGCGGCGCGGGAGGGAGAGTGAGAGAGTGGGGAAAGAGAGCGGGAGGTAGAGCAGTGAGATAGAGGGAGAGAGAGAGGGGAAGAGTGAGCAGTTCGACTTTTTGACTATTTATTTTGACGAAGTACAGTAACAAACAGCTAGGCAAGAATTTTTCATATTATGTCAAAACGTATCAATTGATTTAACCTTTTGAACAAATAAAGCAATACAAATTAGTTTTAAATTTTTTTTTTTTTTTGGATTTTTTAATGCAATCGATTAAGTTTCTTCTTCTGCTTCTCTTCTTGTTCTTTCCTCTCTTTCTTTCTCTTCGTCCTTTCTTCTCTTTCTCTTATCATTTCTCAACACTTTTCGAGAAATTGTCGACACTGATAAAATGGAGAAAATTGGGGATGGCGTTGTCCCTGTCCATGTCCTCGTCCATCTTGGCATTGTTCCCATAAATCTTGGCACTGATCACATCCGCCTTGGCAAAACTCCCGCTCGTTGTGCCATTGCGATTGTCCGTTTCGGTACTTTCCGTGCCATGCTTCACCATTTTGCCATTGAAATATTTTCAAAAATTCCCAGGCGCAGGCAGACGCCCATTTAAAAATTCCTTAAACGGTAAATAATTAACAAATTTTCTTAAAGTAAAATTTTTAAATTTCCCCATCGAATAAATAGTTATTTTAATTTCAACAAAAAATTCCAAAAAAAAAAAATCAAAATTTTTCCACCGTCAAGGCAAAGTAGGTCTTACAAAAAAAATTTTCAGATTAATTAAGACTCGGGAAGAGGGCACCAGAAGCTAAAGCACCCCCTGTCTCCAAAAAAAAATATTTTTTTTAAGAAATGAATAAATTTGGATAAATGCTCCAGCCCAATTCAAAAAAAAACCCGAAAATTGAATAACTTTTTTTTTCATTTATCAATTATATTAAATTTTATCAAAATTCCCCAGGCAGAGCTGACGCCTATTTTGAAAATTTCTTAAACAATATATAATAAAAATTATTCTTAAAACAAAAATTTTCAATTTCCTCCATCGACCAAAAAAAAGATTTTAAAATTTATGAAATTAAAATTGCAACAAAAATTTCCCAATTAAAATTTTCAAATTTTCCCTACTGTCAAGGCACGAGTAGGTCTGACATCCATCGAAATCTCCACTGCAATCCTTGTCGATAAGATTGTTGCTCCCATTTTTCAGGCCCTCAATTTCCCATTCCATCATTTTGGCCGCCAATTCCGGGGTCGCATTGTCACGATGGCGGACGGCGTAGTAGCAGTTGTCTTCTAAATTTGAAAAATAAAAAATAAATTGGCATTTTGTCTACCATATGAATCCCTTATGCGTTTGAAAAATTTGGCGATGGTGCCAAACCCGAAATTGGGCACCGCGAGCACAATGAGCAAAAGGACCAACAAAAGGGCAATTGTTGGCAGTTTGCTTGGCCTGGTGTTACAACAATATATTCGGGTTCATTCTAAAGAATTCAAAAAATTTTGTTTTAAGAACACGAATTAACCTTCTTCTTTATTTTAATTAATGAAAACAACAATTAACTAAGAGACTGCCGGATGAAAATTTTCAAAAGCGCCGGCCAAAAAAATCATTTAGAAAAGAATTATTCTAAGAGCGAGAAAATTCAGTAAAATCATTAATTTTTTAAAGGGCGCGGGAGCCGGAGGTGCCGATAGGCGTCACTGGGGAATTTTTTGGAAATTTTGTTTTTTTTTTTTTGTAATAGATTTTGCATTAAAAAGCCAAATTTTGTCCAAAATTCAAAAAAGTTCTCCGGACTGGACCCGAGCCCTTTGTTTTTTTAAAAATAAAATAGCAAAAAATACATTGAGAAAGAAATTAATGAGTAAAATTTAATCAATGTTTTTTTTAATTACCAATATGTGATTTTTGACCCCAAATTGTCAAAAAATATCAGCCTAAATGTTGCAATGAGAAGCTCTCCATCGGGCCTCTTCTCTCGTCTTTGAGCACCAATTTTAGAAGAAACATTATCACTTTCTTATAAGAGAAATTGGGGAATTAAACCCCCTTAAATTCAATAAAGAGTCAATAGTTTACCAGAAAAAACAAAAACAATATTTAGGAAACCGGAATACTGACTCAAAAAAAAAGAAGTTGGAATATTGGAACAAAAATATTAAGCAAATACATGTCTATTTCAGCAATTGTTCTCCGTCAGCGACTTTCAGTTACATGTTTTCAAAATTATGGCATCGAATTTTCTTTTTTCTTTGTTACTTGATCATGCGCGACATCCCTACGGAATTTTGCTTGATTTAAGAAATTAAATTTGTTTGAGAAGAGGAGTTGGGAATTTTTTCGCCGAAAAACTAATTCATTACAAATTAAAAAAAAAGGAAAATCAATTTAAGGCACTTTGCTACATCAATTGGAGCATTTTGCAAAATGAAAATTTGGAGGTCGCGGGCGTTATCCGTGAGCATGGGCGCATGTTTGTTGGGGGCTTTGAGGTGACGCCAGGCACGAGGATCGGCGGAGTTGAGCTGATGCAGGGCCCAATGGTGCGCGCTGCACTAACCTTCCTGCAGGAGTTGAACACCGCCTACCAAAATACCACGGACTACGTGGGGCTGGCAGTGTGGGCGCACTTTGAACTGGTTGGATTTTTTTTGGCCGGGGGGGGGGGGGGGGTGCGGCGGTTCTTCCGATAGGAGTCATTTGAGTCGGAGAATAAAAAAAATTTTAACTCAAAGTTTTTTTTCACGCCCTAAATTTCAAGAAAAACTTAACAGAAAAAACTAAAATTTACGTTAAATTTTTCGATGGTTCAGGATTTCTTGAAAGTTTAAGTTTTTCGAAAGAATTTCGATTTAATTTTTGTTAAAATTTAGGGCCTGAAAAAAATTTTGAATTATAAAATTTTTTTGTCTCTGACTCAAATGAACCGGTTCGGATTCATGAGATATGAAAAAAACGGATGCATTTATTCAGGTGCGAATCCATCCCTTCTTTGATGGGAACGGGCGTTCCGCCCGCATATTACTCAATTTAATTTTGAGCCGCGGGTGCGGATACGCACCGATCACATTCCGAGAGGAATGGCGGACCGATTATTATCGGTACTTGCTCAATAAAGACCGCAAAAGTTTTGAGGTAGAGATAAATGATTTGTTCATTAAACAGTAGGGCTGGAATATTTAAAATTTTGTTGAAAGTTTGGTCGTTTTTCAAAAAGAGGGAGAAAAATGCAAATTTTGATATTCCAGCCCTGCTTTTTTTGTTTGTTTTTAAAAATTTTGATGTTATTTCTCGAAATATAGTTGTTTTGCAAATTTTTTTTTTTATCAATTCATATGGATAAATTAGATTTCATGTCAATTATGTAAGGGAAAAATCAAAAAATATATAATATATATATAAATTCAAAAAAAAACATTTCAGAAAATAATTAATAGGTTTTTGGGCATGGAAATTGTTCAAAAAGTGTACCATTTTGACCATTCCTTGTGAGGAGAATGAGAGAAACAAATAAAATTTATTAATAGACAAAATGAAAGAAATCAATGTAAAATGAACTGACTGACCCATCCTCCATTTCATTGGTAACATAAGATAAGAGAGTTTTATTGAGAAAATAACATAAAGTTTTCAGAGAGTGGGAGAAGTGAAAAGAAAAAATGTGACATGAATGAAAAACGCAAAAAGGAATAAAATATAATAAAAGAGAGGTTAGAAAATGTTGCGGGGAAAGAAATGAGAGAGAGTGTGAGTGAGCGTTAGAGAGATTCGGGAAAAATAGAGGGAGAGGGAGATAGAAGAGTGAAAGAGAGAGATGGGAGGAGGGAGTGAGGCGCAGGAAAGAGTGTGAGAGAGAATCGCAAAGGGAGAAAGAGATAGGGAGAGAGAAAGAGAGATGGGAGGAGAGAGCGGGGCGCGAGAGAGAGAGTGAGAAACCAAAAGTTGTGCTAGCCGATTAAAATTTGTGTTAAGAAAAGGGATCCCGATCTGAAAGTTTTAAAACAAAAACATTCATTTAAAAACAAATAGGATTTTGGGTCAATAATAAGAACATTTTTGAAAAAGGATGCGAAGCAATGGAAAATCAATTTATTCGAATAAATGCGTAACAAATAAAAACTTTTTTCATTACCAATAATTTAATTTGGGGTTGGAAATATACAAATCGTACATTTCGGGGCAAGTGAGATCTAATTTTGTTTTAATTTGGGCGAGACTCTTAACCTATTTTTTAGCTGCCAGGCTTTGACACGAGGCATTCATTTTTAATTTCGAAAAAGGAAGGGTCGGCAAATGGGTGGACATGACCCCGAACAAATCTTGACCAGGCGCCGACGGGAAAAATTTATAAATATTAAAGAAAGCGCTTCAAAAAATTGTTTTAAATGGCAATATTTTTATACTGAATAGTAAGAAATACATAAGAACAAAAATAAGGACAATTAGTGGGGCGCTGGAGAGAGAGTGAGAGAACGAGGAAAAGAGAGGGGGGTAAATTAGAAGAGGGAAGTATACAAGAGAGAGAGAGAGAGAGAGGATGGGATAAGGGAGTGCTATACAAGAGAGAGAGAGAGAGAGGATGGGATAGGGGAGTGCGGCGCTGGAGGGAGAATAAGAGAGTGCGGGAAAAGAGAGGGAGGAAGAGGAGAGAGAGAAGGGAAGAGCGAGAGGGGCGCGGCAGGGAGTGTGGGAGAGATGCGGGAAAGAGCGAGGGAGGTAGAAGAGAGAGAGAGAGAGATAGGAGGAGCGAGTGGGGCGCGGGAGAGAGAGAGTGTGAAAAGATAGAGGGAGGTAGAGGAGAGAGAGATAGGAGGAGCGAGTGGCGGCGGAGAGATGGGAAGAGTGAGAGGCGCGGGAGGGAGTGTGGGAAAAATGCCGAAAAGAGCGAGGAAGGTAGAGGAAAGGAGAGAGAGTGGAAGAGGGGAGGGGGGGGGGAATCCGACTTTTTTGACTAATTATAGTAACAAACAACTTGGCAACAATTTTTTTTATAAATTATGTCAAAAAAAATTTCGTATTAATAAATTATCATTTTTTCACAAATAAAGCAATACAAATTAGTTTTAAATTTTTTTTTTTTGGATTTTTTAATGCAATCGATTGGGTTTCTTCTTCTTATTCTCTTCTTGTTCCTCTCTCTCTTTCTTTCACTTCGTCCTTTCTTCTCTTCCTCTTCTCAGTTCTCAACACTTTTCGAGAAATCGTCGTCATTGATAAAATGGAGAAAATCGCCTGGCTTGGCATTGTCTTCGTCCATGTTGGCACTGTCCTCGTCCATCTTGGCATTGTCTTCGTCCATCTTGGCATTGTCCCCGTCCATCTTGGCAAAATTCCCGCTCGTTGTGCCATTGGGATCGTCCGTTCCGGCACTTTCCGTGCCATTCTCCACCATCGTGCCATTGTTGACTTTTATCTCAATGTTCTCCTTGTTGCACAAGCCTTTGTAGCAAATTTGACATTTTCCTTTGCCCCCTTCGCTTGCACAAATTAAGTCCAATTCGTTGTGGGAGCAGTTGCTGTTCGGCAGAGCGCATGAGTTAAGCACAAAGATCTGATGTCGATTGTCTGCAAAAAAAATTTTCAGATTAATTAAGACTCGGGAAGAGGGCACCAGAAGCTAAAGCACCCCTGTCTCCAAAAAAAAATATTTTTCTTTTAAGAAATGAATAAATTTGGATAAATGCTCCAGCCCAATTCAAAAAAAACCCGAAAATTGAATAACTTTTTTTTTCATTTATCAATTATATTAAATTTTATCAAAATTCCCCAGGCAGAGCTGACGCCTATTTTGAAAATTTCTTAAACAATATATAATAAAAATTATTCTTAAAACAAAAATTTTCAATTTCCTCCATCGACCAAAAAAAAAGATTTTAAAATTTATGAAATTAAAATTGCAACAAAAATTTCCCAATTAAAATTTTCAAATTTTCCCTACTGTCAAGGCACGAGTAGGTCTGACATCCATCGAAATCTCCACTGCAATCCTTGTCGATAAGATTGTTGCTCCCATTTTTCAGGCCCTCAATTTCCCATTCCATCATTTTGGCCGCCAATTCCGGGGTCGCATTGTCACGATGGCGGACGGCGTAGTAGCAGTTGTCTTCTAAATTGGAAAATATATTTTTAAAATCTGTCTTTTGGCACTTTGTCCTACCGTATGAGTCAAATATGCGCTTGAAAAATTTGGCGATGGTGCCAAACCCGAAATTGGGCTCCGCGAGCACAATGGGCAAAAGGACCAACACAAGGGCAATTGTTGGCAGTTTGAACATTGCAATTGGTTTTTGGAATTTGTTGGCGTTGTGTTGTGTTGAATGAGATGGGTTCTCTTTCTTAAATAATCTGAAAATTAAGCAAAGAAATTTGAAGAGTGAATGGACATGCGATGCGGAGTACTTGTGACTTGGATATTTTTTTATTTTTGTCCCAATAATTTTCTGTGTCCCCACCTCAGTTCAAACAGTTATAAATAATGGAAGTTAGTTCCAGGGCCTAGTACAATAAAATTAAGAAATTTAAAGAAATTTTATTTGGCTCGCTTTCCTATAAAGGGTTTCCAAACTGCCAAAAATATGGGTAATCCAGAGAAATTTTATCAGAAAAATAATCTGAATGAATGAATGATTTGAACGCCTTTTGTATGGTCGGAAAACTGATGAAAAGCTGCCGCCGATGGGCGGACGGACGGACGGACAAACGAACCAAAGATGGGATGGGATGGGATGGGATGGTAATGCCGAGGGCGATAAACGACAACAGCAAAAAGTGAGTGAATCATTGGCCAAATCGTAACGAAAAATGGGGAAAAAAATGTTTTCCGATGAAATATAACAGTGAAATGGAAAAAAAGATGAAGCAAATGTAAAAGATGAAGCGCAAATGCAATGATTCACCAAAACGGCAAAACAAAAGTGGGGGAAAAATGAATAATTTACGCTAAAAAGAATTGTTGTTTTTTATGTTTGTTCGATGAAAATGAGGAATTTGCTAGAACATCAAGAGGGGCACATCTCCTTGATATGGTGCCCCGACATTTGCGCCTATGTCTACAATCGGGGTTCAAATTGCATTGCCTTAATCCCAAAATGCCCTAAAAGGATTAATAATGGAAAAAGAGCATTTTTGGCTCTTTAGATAATTCATTGGAGTCTTTTATAATTTGTGATTCTTTTTTTTCTTCAAATATCTCCAAGACGAAATTCTCCGACCAAAATCATGGATTAGCATCTATTAAACCTTTTTAAGGACTTTGGCATTGCAAGGTAAATTTGAAACCACTTTGGACATAACCGCAAAAATCGGGCCACAAATATCTGGGCCGAAAATGTCGGGACACGATTGAGGGGATATAATCAGGGCTAGATTAATCAGAAAATAAAAATAAAAACCGAAAACTGAAAGGCACAAAAAATAGAAGGACCCAAAATCCCAAATGTAGAATCCGAAAGTTTGGCCCAGCCCGGGTATAAATTTTGGCCCAAGCATTGGGTAAGGGAAAAAATCGGTATGGGAACCACTCTAATGACTGAACAAGCATACATTGTTTAATGCTTGTTTGGTTACATTAAGACCAGTGAGTGATATGATACTTACTTATCAGGGCTGGGCCAAGCTTTTGGTTTCGGAACTTTCGTCTTTTTTGCGCTTTTCGGATTTGGGTTTTTATTTTAAGTTGAAAACTTGCGGTTTGGATTTTATTTTTTGGTTTGGCCTAGCCCTGATACTTATGCCTTTTGGTCCAATTACCAAGAATGGCCAAGACGCATTGGACGGATTAATTAGCTCCTCGGTGACAAAAGTGATCAGAAAGTATTTAAGGAAATTCTTAATCGATCAGCTATTTTTGGAAAATCACAAAATGTGTCAATTTTATTTTTTGGGTGCAAGATTTTTCCATTATATTCATTCTGTTGCTTCTGCCTCATCATCTCCAACATTTGTGTTCCATTGGCTTTTCACTTCTTGGACCTTTAATTTTTTTTTTTTTAATTTTTTATGTTTTTTTCCTAAAAATTTGTCACTTTTGCTCCTCTTGTCAATGTGCCGTTGTTAATTGTCTCCAAAAATTCTTCCGAATGACTTTCTTCCCATGCTTCACTGTTGTCCAATGTGTTGTCATCAGCCGAAGTGCTATTTTTAAGCATCTGAGCAAAGGAGAAAGTGGTCGATGAAGACGAAGTATTTGGACTGATTGTTACGTCATTCATCAGACCTAAAAAAATAGGAAAACAAAATCAGAATTTTAGCTATTTTTCCCCTTGTAAATTTCGAAAAAGGCGTTATCAGATTCTTTTTAATTTGGTGAGGTTAAATAGGTAAGGATTATGATTTGAAACCAAAATGGACGGAAAATGGTGAAAATTCTGTTTCAGTATGACTTGGAATAAAAAAATTCCTGTCTTGAAATATTTAATTAATATTTTAAAATAACTTTTAATGTTTATTCCAAAAATAATGAAATTTTAAAGGGTGAAAATTCTATTTTGGTATGACTTGCTTGACCCAATGAATTTTTGTCTTCAAATATATTAAATGATCTTTATTCCAAAATTAATGGAATTTAAAATTTATTTCTCCATTCTTACCTGCTGAAGTTAAATTTGCCAATTTTGTGTCATTTGAAACAGTAATGTTTGGTGAAGTTGACGATGTGGTGACAGCATTTGTTAGACTTTTCTTAAGAAATTTTAATTCGGGAAACCATTCATTTATTGAGGTTGCATTTTCGAATTTAAGAAAGTGATCTGATAAATGTTCGTCATAATTTGCTTGATCAGTTTGCCCCAACTATTTTCTTGGTTTTTTTTTTTGCCGAGTGATCAATAATAGCATGAAGTTGAGGCAGTAAAACCCCTATCGTACGGGAGGGTTCGCTGTATAGGAAAGCTACGAATTTTTAGGTAAAAAACTTAAGAAATTATTTATTTTTTCGACTGATTATTATTTTGTTTGTTTATTTTTTACCGTATTTATCACAATCAGAAGAAGAATCGTGGTGCATACGGTATCCATCATTTTTCTACGTGTGTTTTAATTAAGAAATTATTAAAAAAGAAATTTTGCGTGAAATAAAATAATCAAAAATGAGTGAAATTTTAAATGGGGTGAAATTTTGCGATTGGTGATGATCTGATGATTAGGGGAGGCGGATGATGGATGCGCAATACAAAAACAACAAGTAATCCGCTACTAATTATTTCTATTTCCAACCGTAAATCCCTTCGCAATAATACACAAAAAACTTGCTGCTAATGATGTAAAAATGGCGAATCTCTATTATCAATATTTTAATGATTTTTATTTATTTTAACTTTAAACTAACAATTAGATTTTTTATAAATGAACACTAATCGTCAAGAGAAATTCTTGACGGATTTAGTTGAAATACTAAATTTTACAACTTCCTAAAAAAGAAAAAAGGTTCCCTTTCCATGTATACAAATTTGACATATGCAATCTTTGTCTTCTTTTTTAAAAAAAATTTCAATTAAAATTCTGAATTTTTAATGAAAATAGAAATTTAAATTTATTTTAAGAAAATAAGCAAAAATTGAATTTAGAAATGAAGGACCTCGGGAAATGTGGAATCAAAGGGTGAAAAAAACAAAACGAAGTTGAGAGTGAAACAAAACAAAACACATGATGCAAAATTATATACCTAATAAGCTAATTTTGAAGAGGAGGGGGTGATTTTTACTAAATTTAGAAAATTTGAAAACGGGTAAAAATTTATTTAATTTTTCCATGCAAAAATGCGCGAAAATGTGAGATTTGGAATTATATTGAAGCAAAACAAACAAGTAAACAAAAGCAGCAAAAAAAATTGGCAGGAAATGTGATCCCACTTTATAATATAAAAAAACAAAAATGGAATGATCAAACATAAAGAGAACGAGAGAGAGAAATGGTGTGGTGATGGGATTGATCAGCAGGAAGATGGAAGAGCGAAAAGAGAGCCCGGAGAAGTGATCGAGACCGGAACATGAAAATGGCGAGAAGTTTTTTTAATATTGAACTTCAAGTTCCTTGAACGAAAATTTAACTCCATTTTTATCTCCTCGGGTCTTCGATCACTGTCACCGAAAAACTCAGACTCGGTTTTCTAAAAGAGATAGATGATTAAGCATACTTCCATAACTAGCTTTCAACAAAAAGTGAACCAAAAATTTAAATTTTCAAAAGGTTATTGCTTAATGGTCTATCCCTTCTCATGATAAGCGGGTTGATTGATGAATTGGAGAAGCCATAAATTTTACAGAAAATATAGAATGAATAAAACTAAAATGAAATTTGCAAAGGATTACACATTTGGGTTCAGAAAGGATGTATGTGATTTGGGTGGGTGAAGATTGATAGAATATTGCCCGTAATTAAAATGTGAAAAAATTGTGCAAAAAAATGAGAGAAGACTGAAGCAAACAACAGCAGAAACTGGATCAAGATCAGGGGGAATTGATCATCATGGAAAGTCAGTCATCATCTGGATATCCCAATCATTAGAACAACAGCAGCACATTGACAAAACATAACAACAACAAAAACAACTACCACATTGAAGAGACAACAAGAAGGAACAGGTGTTTGGATTAAAATGTGATTGATCATTGATCAGCATCAAAACCAATCGAGGATTATTCCGTTATTCAGTTGGTAAATGTTTAAATTTGGCTATATGCTGAAAAAAAATTCACGCTTCGCGAATGATAGATTAGTCACTACTGATCGATCGGCAAAAACTGATCAATCAATATCAGCATATTCAATACAACACGAGAACAATGTGAATGATGGTGGTTATTTCATTCCACAGATGAGCACACAGAGCAGGCATAATTTGCATCTTCTTAAACATTTGCTGTTGTCTGTTGGTTATTGTTTCGGTGCTGCTGCTGCCGCGGAGGACTCAGCGGCGGCTGCCTGTGAGGTGGTGGCCAAACCCGCATTTTTGCTTCCAGGCCCATACATATCTGGCAATGAAGAAAATTGGATTTAAATTTTAAAAATTAATAAAATAAAAAAAAAACTTACGGACAAATGAACCGTCCTCATTGTATCCCCGATCATTGTCAGTGCCAAATTCGGTCAATGAATCCTGAAGCAATAATATAATAAATAAATAAATAACAATAATTTAATGACTGTACCGATTCAGATTCTCCGCCACCGCCCCAAACATGTCCGGACAATGAACGATTGGTCTCTTCACCTCTATAAGAAAAGGAAAAACTAATGAAATTTTTTATTCAATAAATTCAAAATAAAATTGTTAAGCATTTTTGAGTGACAAAAGGACTTATGTAAAAAGATGCCAATGGGTCGCGTGATCATGGCAAAGGATTGTAAATCTTCTGAGACCAAATCGGACCAAAACCCCGCCCGTTTCCCGTTTCAGTTTGGTAAACCGAATTACTTGATTTCCAATTAACCGTAACGGTTGGTTTCGATTCGGTTAACCGAGTTGCTAGAACCCAGTTCGGTTAAGGATCGGTCGGTTTCATATCGCAGTCGTGACTCACTTTCCAAATTCCTCAAATTGACGCTCCTTCGGCAACATTGGCTCTCGGCCGTGCAATCGCTCCTTCTCCGCCACCGGATATTTGCGACCACGCTGGTAGATCAGGCAGCATGCAATGCACACGCAGAACAGCAACAACAACAGGATGAGCAGAACAGCAAGCACCCAATAGAGAGTGGCACGCCGTGGGGCTAAAAAACCAAAGGTAGGTATAGTAATATTATAATCAATTTGTAAGAGGATCATTTTGTATCGGGATTTAGACATTAATAAAACTTTTTGATTAGTTTTATGTTTGGCCAAATTCAAGACGACAATCCAAAGGGCTTGAGAAGCGAACCAATCAAATCCAAAATAAACTCCTTAAATCAGACAAGGCTTTTTTATTGAATGGGTAAGAAAAGAGACAACTTTTTTTTTGTGATCATTTCGTTTTTAGGCCTATCTGGATTACCAAAATTGATAAAACTCGATATTTCTACTCTAGTGTTTTTTTTTCATCATTGCACTTACACACTCCCGCTGTTGTGATGTGATGGACACGCGACTCGGTGCTGGACAATGTGGAACCGGCCTCATCCCGTTGCACCGCCACAACTTTCACGTCGTATTTAGTGCCTTGCGTCAGACTACCAACTGTCAGCTGCAAATTTGAACTTTTTGAAAAAAATGATAAAATGTAAAGTTCCCGGGGTTTCGCTAAAAAATAGCTGTTTCTTAATTACTAATTACATAATTTTTGCCTAATGGTTAAAGCTAAGCATCACCCCTCTTTTCATTCCTCGACAACCAATTCTCCTCCTCAATATGCCGCAACAAAACTGGACCTGAAGCGTGGACTTGTCCACCGGATGCTTCTCCTGCCACGCAGCCGCCGTGTCGTCGTCCGCCTCGCGGTAGCGCACAAAGAAGGCATTGCCCACCGGCGCATCGCGGGCATCATCAAAAGCGCCCGGCACAAATGTGACGTTGAAATGGTCCTCACCAATGCCCTCTTTGACCAGCGTGGGACGGCTTGGCTCAGCTGCAAAAACAATTGGGACTTTGTAATTGAGTGGGAGCAGAAGCAGCGGCAGAGGGACAAGAAGAAGCAGTAATAATTTTGGCATTTTGGAAAATGCAGTTTTTATGAAAATACTGCTAAATTAATCTTAAAAATTGAAAAATATAAAAATACCTTTAGTTTAAAAAAACCAAGGCTTACTACTTAAATAAACATTTATAATAATTCAGTATATAAAACAAAAACTTTATTTTAAAGTAAAAAAAAAAAGTTCGGGTAGAGAGAGACTAATCGGAATTTTGTATTACTGTAATAGATCCAAAACCAATATGGTTTTTCGATTAACACTAAAACAGCCTCATGGACTATATTAAAATGCGGCGACGATGATATTTTGGCGCATGAAATATTCAAAAAAAAAAAAGGATACGGAAAGGATTTGAATAATGTAAAAGTTAATCTTCTTCTCCTGAAAAAAGGAATTGAATGCATTGGATGGAAGAATAACTATATGAGCATCAATGGATAAAAGAGGACAGAAAATGAGACAAAAAAATACCCAGAGGAATATGGCCATTGAAAACTTAATTTTTTTTGACAACAAAAAAAAGTAACCCCCACCCACTCCCATCCATTATTTAAAATTTTGAAAATTCAGGCTAGACAATAACAAGGCAAAAATATTTGAATGGGAACGACGACAGCAGTGAACTAACTTTAAAAAGTTCATCTCATAATTGCGTAAATTTATAATGAAAGGAGTGGGTTTGTATTTAGTAAAAGTGCAACTATGAGAAAGTACTCACACTCGGCACGACATTTGAAAAAGGTAAGAAAAAAGTTCAAGAGGAAGGCATAATAGTACATAATTATAGAAAACAAATACAATAGCTAAGCAGTTTCATTCATTCACCGGACAATATTTATGAGGACAATGGCCATGTTAAAAATGCCATTCCTTTAAACATCATGGGCACATGGGGGAAGGAAACAAATCAGCAGCAGGCATAAATGCACACGCCGCCATAAAGCCACAAAAGGCATTAACATTATCATGAATTCAGCCAGCCACTAATCACATCCACCACCACCACCATCAGCTGGTGGGGTGAGGAAGCTGGCAGAGCAGCAAACAGCACAGGAGGAGCTGAGAAAATGCGCTTATTTTTTAATAATCCAACCCCATTCAACCCTCATAAGAATAAAACCATTTCAACAACCAACTAACCAACCCAGATTTTCGTCCCCTTCCCGGGAGGGGGGCACATATTATTTGTCTCATTTCCATTGTACATTCGTAACAACAACAAAACCATCACCATCAGCACCAGGGGATGAAGCAGAGGATGAGGAAGAGGGAAGGCGGGTGGAGGGATAAGCATAAGCCGCAAAAATTCAGAGCAAGCAAACCCGTCGGCGGAGGTTGGCCATCCAACAAGAGAAATGTGAGAAAATGAGAGAGGAGGACAAGCGAAAATTGAGCGAAAGGAAGGGGGCATGGGCCAATGGCCAAGAGAATTTTGGTCCAAACGGGACGGACGGAAGATGATAATAATAATAATAGCAATGGGATTATTACACACTAAAACGGAGGACGGATGGACAGGGCAGGGACAACAATTTTGCTGGATTATGATGAAGGATAAAATTGGGAGGGGAGGGGAGTGCAAAACCCAAAAGAAACGGAAGAGACGCGAGTGGTGATAAAAAGTGTCGAAAATGAGGCACTTTATGAGGAAAGACTGACTACAAAAGAAGATGGATTAGAATTGAACTTATATGAAAAAGAATACTCAACACATAGCAAAAGGATTTTTGAGACAAAGAAAATGGAAAATTTATATATTATTAAGACATTTGACCTATTGAATAAAAATGTATTATTTAATTAAACGTAAATTGGGGACGACATTATTAATGATGAAAAACGGATAATAGAATGGTTAATGGAACTTAAAAATTGTTGCACTTTAACGTTAATGACAACCCCATAATTGGATTAATTAAAGGAACTTATGGTGGGCAGAATTTGCGCATTATGCGCATGTTGGAGGTTCAGCAGCACAGCAGCAAATTTTACATAAAATTAATTGCATTTAATTGATAATGGAAAATAGAGCAAATAATTAGGCGGTAAGGCAAAGATGGGAAATGGGAACAGAACAGCGGGAAATGCATTCAAATTCAATGACAAGTGCCGAATAAATGTGAAGATGAAGAGGGGAATGAGTGGAATTAAGTTAATGGTTTAGTTTGGTGTATGTGCTGAGGTTACCAACCAAAAATTGAAGGGCGCGAAAATTAATTAAAAATGTCGAGAGGAAAAGATGGAAGTTGGGATTATTAGATTAATATTAAAAAGTCCGAGACTCTCGGGTTGAGTCTTGACAAAAGCATACTTTTGGATAATAATTCTTTCCTGAAAAATTTGTATCCATAGTTTAGCCTCGAACTTTGGAAGACCAGTCAGACAGGTACAATGTATGCCGCCGTACTTATTGAATCTCGTGGTTATACTTTGTCATTAAAGCCGGACCAGAATTTCTTCATTGCCGTACCTTATAGGGAGGAATCCTAAATTTTGTCATTAAAACCAGACAATTTTTGCAAAAATTCGTCAAATCTTTTCAGCAAATCCCATATGCTAAACAGAACAATTACATTAACAATCACTGGCAGCAAAAGCACAGGGGAAAAAAAATCCGACCAAAAATACTAATTGGAAATCCCCAAAAATTCATTCAATTAGCAATGGGAAGGGATAAAGGACATAACAAAGCATGTGCCCAAAAACAAAACAAAAAAGCAGCGCTTTTAAATGGGAAAGAATGGGGAGGGCGGACGTCTCTATGCTTCATCCCCGGGCCAAGCTTGAAGCGGTGGTCGGTACGCCATTGTCCGTTGGCATGGCACGAAAATTTGGAGATGGACGAAAAGAAAATGAGGCATTTTGGGCCATTTAGAGAGGGGTGGGGTAATATAAACAACAGACAGCAAAGCTAACATTATTTTGGCACCAGCAAGCAGATGATGCCTTTGCCGGAGAATGCAAGTGAAAAAAGGGGGGGGGGGGGAGGAGCAGTTAATTTATTTGCCAAATGAATGAATGAAAATGGGCCTTCTTCCGGGGCCCTCTCATACGACGAGGCCAAGAAAATTGAATAAATTTTCAACAGCAGGGGACGAAAAGCGGGCGGGGAAAGGAGCGCAATAAAGCGCCTTCGTAAATACCCAATAAATCAGCCACAATGGCATTTTATTTGCAAAATATGTCAAGCCACCATGCCAAACCTTTTTTTGGGTATATTTTAAAAAATATGTATTGCATTAATTAATAAAATTTAACTGCCATGCGAAGGTAATGAATTTCTCCGTTTTTCATTAGCTGTATGTGTAAGCACGCGAGCATAAAACAAAAACATTTATACAACCTAATTTCTCAACTTAAAAGTTATTAATTTCTCTTCTTTTTTTTGGAAATTTTAATTAGAATATAAAAATCAATTAAAATAATTAAAAAAGGCAGTTTATTTCGGAAAAAGAAAACATAATTCCCATTCAACATTATCCCTTGGTGTATCTATAGATTAAAAAAAATCCCATTCCATTTTAAATGTCAGTCCAATTTTCTGTTGTAATTTCACACAAATTAAAATTGGTGTGAAACTTATGTGAGAATTTTTGAGCAAAAAATGATTTTGTTATAAAATAAAATTGTGATTTTGATTGAATATAAATTCACTCACCACTCAGTCGCATCATTTCGGGCAATGTTCGCGCGTCCACAGAGTTTGGCAGTCCTTCACCAGCCGCAGTGTGCGCAATGACAATAAAGCGATAGTTGGTGTCAAAGTCGAGGCGTACAATGCGCAATTCGTTGTCTGGCGGCAACACAAACAACGGCGTAGTGCATTGGGTGAGCTGATTTAGCAAAAAAACTTTTTTCTTTTATTAGATTTCAAATAAAAAAAAAAAGAATAATTTAATTATTGTATTATCTTCTGTACCAATTAAACATTAAACTAGTCAATGATACTGTATTAAGAAAATCTTGGTAAGAAATTTTTGTGGCAAAATATGAGCAAAAAGCACATCGATGTGCAATAGTTTAAATGAGTTACAGGCGGAAATTTTGGGAACAGGACAAAATCACGCCGGCCGAAATCACGCCGGGACATAATCACGCCGTCAGAAAATTAAAAAAAATCCCCTTGTAGAAAAAATTTCAAAGTTTTTTAAGGAAATTTCCGAAAAATTGAAAAATTTTTAAAGATTTCAAATAGTTAATGAAAAATTTTATTATTTCAAAAAAATTTGTGAGTTTTTTTGAAAATTCCTTAAATTTTTTTAGAATTTTTCAAAAAAAAACAGTCTTCGAACCAAGATTGTTGGTCCAGTAAAGATCGACCAGCCTCCCAAATGCGAACTATCACATTGTTTTTTGGTAACTTGTTATCAGTGTAATATCCTGCATAGTTTCAATGCCCAAAGTGAGTCCAAAAATTTTAATCACATTCACTAACATTTGACAGACAAATTGACCACTACCAACTTCGTCTGTTTCATCCTCAGTTGCGCCCGATTCAGCACGACAATGCCGAACACTGTATTTGCTAAGACGGCCGTTTGATGTCCTCGGCGGATGCCATTTCAGCATGACTACGGCACGGTCGCTGGGCACCAAATAGTTCATCGGATATGCGTGCAGATCACGGACAGCGGTTGGCACTGATTGAATAATTAAGATGAAAGAAGCCAGTGATTATTTGAAAGAAAATTAAGACTAGGTTTTGACCAAGCTTTAAAAACTACTTTTAGATAAGCAAATTTTTGAAACCATCTATGATCAGAAATAAAACAAAGAACCGCGCCTACAGTATGCATAAAAGTAGGCCAAAATCAATGCCGGAACAAAACTCACCTCCTTCTTTGGTTCTGAAGGACAGTTCTTGGGATGGTGTGCCCTCATTTTGTCCATTCAGCACCTAAAATTATGGGTGAAAAAAAACTGATAAAAAGAACAATAAGTGTCAACAAATTTGATACCGAAATAACCGCGAAATTGAACGTGTTCGGCTTCAACCCGACCACAGTGCCACGCATCACATTGGTGGAAAAAACCATCGCCTTCCGGTTCAGTCCTCCGCTAGTGGTCAATGCGCGCCGTTGACGAATGGTGCCCTGCTGCTGCTGACTGAGCGCCACCATTAATGGTGCCAATTTGCGCTTCCGTCGTGCCGCCTGCTTAAGCAACAGTTGCTGATCACCGCCGTTGATGCTGTCCTCATCTGCTGATAAACTCTGCTCCGTTGTGACCGCTTCTTCATCGTACCAGTAAGTGATCTTAAAGGAATATAAATTTAAATAGTGAGAGACAAATTTTCACTAAAATTTTCAAAAAAATACTGTATTATTTTTTTGTTTTGTTGAGATTTTCGATTAATCCCGATACAAAACGCAAAGCAAAACTGCACCTTGTAACCGGTGAAATTGCCCTGAACGCGTGACGGGTCCACCGGGTCCCACTCAAACTCCGCTGTGGTGGCTGTCACTTCTTTGAGCCGAAAATTTGTTGGCGTAACGCCCGGATCGCCTTCACCGGTCCGGCCCTCCACAACCTCAGGCGAAATTTTTGACAAGCCCTTGCCGTTCATTGCTCGTACTTGCACCTGTAATAAGGGGTAAAGAATTTGAGATTTTTGGGTTCAGATCAAATAATCGAGTTGTCAGCGACTCTGTCATAGGTTTTGATCACAATGATCAGACTAATTAAGTACTCCTTTCCCTTTTCTAGTCGGTCACAGATCCCATTGATTAGAATAAATAAGCTGATCATAATATTTAAATGTCCTTAAATTTATCCTTTTGATCATTATTGATGTCATTTGTCTCCCCATTAACCATTCTGATCATTCCTAATCATGATAAACAGAATCACAATAAAACACTGATCAAAAATTCACCTCATACGCGTCCCATGCCCTTGCGTTGTCCCCCAAATCGATGGTGAACTGATCGGCAAATGGATCCTCGACCATCACCTCCTTCCATGCGCCCTCTTCATCCTTGCGTCGGTACAAAATTTTGTAGGCAAATTTTTCGCCGTTCCATTCATCCCGTCCCATTGGGTCCCAGTAGATGATCAAATTGTCCGGCTGTGTGCCGACCACACGGACATTGGATGGATTCCGACTTGGTGATTGCTGTGCCGTCTGGCAGACGCCTTCAATGTTGTAGGCGGCACTGTCCCCGATGGCATTGCGTGCGACCAATTGAAAGGCATACTGTAAAGGGGAAAGAGCTAAGTGAACGGCATATTGAAGGGTAAGGGCTTTAATTGTACTGTATAAAAAAGAGAAAGCAGTTAAAAAAGGCATATTGTAGAAAGAGGGCGGTTTATCGTAAGGCATTACGGTGGTGCAAATTATGTTTTGGTACGTAAAACTTACAGTTCCAAACGGCTTCAACATGATGCTGAGCCGACCGTTGACTTGGCGCAATGAATCGCCGATCACTTCATGTTGGAATGCCTTCACCGGCACTGGGTACACGTGCCATTTGCCCTGATCAACATCCTGATCAACGGTGTAGCGCAGCCAAAACTCCTCGACCGGCTTTGTCCGATCCTCAGGCTCCAAATGATCAAATGCGATGGTCACCAATGGGTCGGTCTGATTGCATTCCAAAATGCGGGCACTGCTCACGGGCGGTGGCACATCTGTAAGGATAGCAATAATTTAATTTTAGAAAATTCAAGCGTGTCAATAGCCTAATGCCATGAAATATTTCGAATTTCTAGTATAACAATTTTGCATCAAAAAGTGATTGGATCTATACCAAAAATTTTCATCACTTTTAGAGTAAAATTTTTAATGACAAATTGTTTTTTTTTCTTGGCTAAAATCTTATCATGAACAAAGTTATCTGCTTTATTAATCCACCTTCAATGACAACAGTGACACTTTTTGATGCAGAGTCCAATTTAGTGGATGCAGTGCATGTGTACACGCCGGAATCTTCTTGATTTGGTTGGTCCACCTTAATTATTTGATGGCGGGTTTTGGCAATTTAAACAAAAAAGATTAACCCTGGTATTAATGTTTCGGGTAATTTTCAAGCCCTCCGGTACAATTATAAAAATTAATTGCCCAATTAATTTTTTTGTTTTTGGCTTTATCATACTGGGAAATAAACCATCTGCCATAACAGCATATATTATTAAAAATGGTAATAAAGATCTGGTTGGCCCACCTCCAATGTGTTGTCCTCCAACACCCGGAAATGGTCACTCTCAGCCCCGATTTGGTCCAGCTTCTTGCCGTTGATTGTCCACACATATTCAATGTCCAAGTCCAGGTCATGCTCCGCCAAACATTCAAGCCGAACAGGCAGCCCAGCTCTGCGCTCCATCCGTTGCTCCGTGAACTGGTCCAACTTGGTGGGCTCTGAAATTCGGCCAGTCACAAATCAATCAATGGGAATGTCACTGGTTTAATTGCTGTTCTGAAATTTTGAACCCGGCTCTTGGTAAGAGGAATGCTTTGTCTCTGAGTAATTTTTCAACACTTTCCGACAAATCAGACCTGGCCTTTTACTAACAAAAGAAATACTGTAATCAAAATGCTAATTAATTAAATTATTCGAAAATTCTTTAATTAATTGTATCTAAATAATTTTCAAATTCATCAATATCAATTATATCAAGCACCACCCCTATTTACACACTTCGTACAATCAGCCTGATGTTGCCCGATGCAGAGCCATATTTGTTGGTGCCCGTGCATTTGTAGTCGCCTTCGTAACTTGGCAGAACATCTGCAAAGTATCATGGTACAATTAGATATGCTCCGTTTTCGGATTTTTTTTTAACACATTTACAACAACCATCTACCAATATGATTAAAAGATTGAAATGCTAACGAATAAACAGATTAGGAAATGCCATTTTTGGGACCATTTTGAATAATCGCTGATCATAAAAATTCAAACCAAATTAAAGTTTGTGATTGTTGAAAATGGCATAACGATCGATTAAAAAGTTTTCCATTAAAATAAATTTAATGGCATTCTACGCACTTTCAAACACGAGCCAGCCGGTGCCGAACTGGTCCACGCGTTGGCTGTAATCGGCACCCCTCAACACCGGACTTTCCCATGCCACTTTTGCGAGTGGCGAAGCGAAGAATTTGCAGGACAACGAAAAGGGACGGCCTTCGATGGCCTCCACTTGGCCCGGCTCCTCTAACAGCTTTGGTTGAAAAGCTGTACATAGGGTAAGGTAAGATTATAATCATGAATTCTTATATAATGGCCAAACCATGGATACTTTGTGACAATTTTTTGAATACATCCATACCAAAAAAAAATTTTATAGATCCATTCCTTATGTTAAAATGGAAACCCGCATAGGATCAACAATTTAATTGAATACATTCGTACGCATATTTTTACGAGGACAGAATCATGAAAAAATACGGGGATGGGTTTCAGTAAAGGACTAGGTACGTGGGAACCTGAAAAAGCACCCGTTTCCCCGAGGTCCCCGTTGCCGGTCTAAAATATTTTGACAATTTTCCTAGTTCTGAGTCAGCATTTTGAGCCTATCATCCAATAATGCCCTTTTTACCCAGCAAATTCAGGTAGAAATTTGTCCACAAATAGCCGTGTTTGTTCTCCACTTTGCACTGGTACACCGCGTTGTCGCCCGCCCCACCAACGCCCTGTTTCACGTCGAAAATGGTCAGTTTGGAGCCGTCGATCACCCAATTCTCGCCCGGCCGAGGCCTACGCATCTCTGGGCAATGAATAATTTGTAGCAACAAAAAAACTCAAAGAGTATGAGATTAACGAAACAAAATGACGCCACTATCGATAAATATCTTCTAATAAAAAAAAAATTAAAATAACAAAATTTTTAAATAAAAAATGACATAATGACTGACCAACTCCATTTTTGTAG
The DNA here is from genome assembly GCA_039877585.1 of Heterodera filipjevi. Classification (NCBI taxonomy): domain Eukaryota; kingdom Metazoa; phylum Nematoda; class Chromadorea; order Rhabditida; family Heteroderidae; genus Heterodera; species Heterodera filipjevi. Next base: position 8,400,657 of record JBDPZO010000004.1, on the reverse strand, counting down.
AAAGTGACTGTCGGCGTTGGATTGCCACTGGATTTGCAGTCAAATGTCACTGTTTCACCCTCACTGGTATTCACATTTGGCGGTGGCTGATCATGCCAATAAGGAGCCGCTGAAAAATGGAAAAAAGCAAATAAAAGTAATTTTTATTAAAAAATAAATTTTTAAAAACTTGAAAATATCCCGAACTAAAGACTGCTACCAAAAAACATTTATTTATAAAAGAAAAAATATTACTTAATTTTTTCTATTAACAAAAATATTCGAGTCGCTGAATATTAGGAACAAAACAAATTTTAATTAAAATTTTTTATAACAATTAATCAAATGACTAAAAATTAATTTAAATAATAAAAAAGGGTAATAAAATAAATAAATATTTTTAAGATGCCCCACCATTGACTTTGATGTCAAAGCTGCGATCGTATGACGATGGGTGTTTCTCAAATTTGCAATCATAACGGCCAATATGTTCAGCAGTGACATTGAACATCAGCGTTTTGCCATGATTTTCAAAGGTGAATCCCTTGACATTGTTTGATCGAATCACTTGGCCATTGTGGTACCATGTTGGCTCTGGGTTTGGCCTGGGGCAAAAAAGGTAGCGTGGATTTTTTTTTAATATTTTTTTTTTTTCGTAATTTCATGAAAAATTCTTAGAAAATGATTTAATTAGTGTTGGTGCCTTGTACTAAATAAACTCCTTTATTTTCTTTGATTCAGGGCTACAAAATTTGTCACGAAAAGTTTGGTAGGAAGAACCATAATAAAAAAATCCAATGACTATTGATGAACCCTAATTCCAAAATATAAATTTGGCTAAATTTGTAAGAAATTAGCGAGTTTAAGAATATGCAGAAAACCCAAAACAAACCAATTTAGAAGAACCCCCTTCCCAAAAGTGCCAATTGTTTACGGCATGGGGCAGCAATTAAAGCAGACAAAGGGAATTGTTCATACAGAAAAATGGAAGAACTACAACCGATCATTTTCAGCTCAATTTAAGCTGTCGTTGGTCTCTTGTTAAATACGCCCAAAATGTCACAAAATCAAAGTCATTAAATATGCAGAGAGAGCAAATAAAAGGAGGTAACTATGGAAACGAAAAATGGAAGAAGAAAAAATAAAATATTTAAAATGAACCAATTCTTGAAATATTAAAAATAATGTCAATTTTGAAAAATTATTATAAAAATTAAATTTATTTAATATTCGGAATAAATTCTTTAAAGAAAATGCCAATTTTCAAATATTATATACACCGAATAAACAAATTCTCATCACTCACAGTCCGGAGAAAAAACAGTGTAATTTGTGCACATGGCCAAGCAGTGCAATTGGTGATGACTGATTGACCCATTGCTGTTCCGGTGGAACAGTGTGAAGGTCTGAAATAAAATGAATAATAAATGCCATTAAAAAAAGATATATTTTTTTGTTGCTATATTTGAGAACTCCTTACTCCGATCATGCCGTTTGGTCACTTCAAAGTTGAATGCGTTGTCACTGAACTGAAAAGGAGGAAAATAAAAAAAATTTATGCAAAAAACAAATATAGTAAGAAAGAAAAGTAGGATAAATAAAAATTTTTGTGCTTTTTATAAAAAAAAGGATTGAATTAACAGCAGAATCGGGTTTTCTGGCTCTCCAATGCGAGCCCCCCCCCCCCTCCCTCGGACGCAATTTTATCGCAAATTTTTTTTTGAAACCATACCTTGTACTCCTTGAGCTCGTGGTTGTACGCTGCACATGTGTACAGTGTGCTTGCCTTGAAATCCGTTTCTTTCACATGATGGAAAAAGATGGTGCCCTGAAAAAGCAAATGCCCTGTCAACCAACCTTTTTGTAATTGCTGCTGATCAAAATTTGTTGTGGAAGTAATGAGATGAGCAAACAGAACAATTGGAGAAAGGAATGATTGATCAGTATGGAAATGGCCAATTTGAGCAACAACGACGATGCCAAATTGGCAATCGTTGTTGGCATAATGTTGGGATGTCTAATGGCATTATTTTTATTATGATTAAGTGATGTGGTGGCACTTGGCAGTGCAATTTGCATCTACATTTACATGCAATGAATGGGCAGATGTTCAAATTGAAGAGACAAAAATAAACAGAAATTAAAATTTAGATTATATAATAAATTATTTAACTGAGCCTATGTAAATAAGAGAAAATTTGAAATTTCTCGAAAACTAAAATAAAACAATTTATAAAATTCACCCAAGATAGGGGGAAAATTCAAAGCCATCTTAGGATATAGCTTAACACGATCAACTGTAACACTAGGAAGATTTAATTGAAAAGAGTTATAAAAAGGAGAAAATTGAAAACAGTTGAATAGTCAGAAATAGTCAGAAGTTTCATGAAATATGACTTGGACTCAGTTTATATTAAGAAAATTTTCAATTTCTTGACAAAAAAAGGAAGAGAGGCTAAAATCATAAGAAAGCTTAAAAATCTTGGCCATGCAAAAATTGATAAAAAAATTAAGAGCTTCTCGAAGGAGGAAAAGCGCAACACCCAAATTTGTCGGTTGGGATGACAACAACAGGCAGTGGCAGCGGGAACAAGAAGAAGAGAAGAAGCAAAATGATCTTGCGTGCCCTTTTTGGTCAATTGAGTCGCCTAGTGCTGCCATCCGTCAGCGCCCCCGAGGGGCGCTGCTGTTGTACTCTGTGTTTATCGGTGAAAGCACACATCGTCCGTCACCCCCTCCCTCTTACGACCAACTCTCTCCGCCTTTCGCACCCCGTGAAAGGACAACGAGGCGTGAAATTAACGCCAATTATGCATCGACCTCTGCTGCTTCGACTTTCTGCTGCAGCCTGTGGGTTAGTATGTGGTACACTCACTCGTCATCATCATCATCAGTCAACTAACTAATTAGAAACAGTTAAAGCAGCGGGGTGGACATGGAGCTGCTGCCATACAATTGTCATGCAAATGTACAGGGGCCAAAATGGTCCAAATTTGGAATGTTAAGAGGAATGCAAGGGCAATAGGGGGTATATTTTTTGAATTCCGAATGCAAAGTAGGAGAAGCAGTGGGAGTACATTTACGAATTCCGATTGTAAGGGAGAAGGGAAAGACGGGCAGTAAGGGTAAATTTTTGAATCCTACTATAGTGAAAAAAGAGGGTATTAGTCTTGTATTGATTGATCAGGAAAAATATCAGCGTATTAAAAAAAAGAAGTTTTTGTTCAGGCCAAAACGGCCTATGAGCTTAAAATCCAAACCGATTTTAAGAAACAATAAAAGGGAAGGAAATTAGCAAAACAAAATGAATCTGTCCAAATTTAATTTGAATTAAAATATTTATGAGAATTAAAGAAATGAATTGCGCAAATGTCAAAAAAGCAAAATTTTTGTGGAAAGAATATACCACCCATCGCTTTTTTACTCCGTGGAGAGTCGGGGGAGAGTGGGACAGGACACTCTCTCGCATGGAAGAAATACAATGTAAATTTGATTGAATATGGTTGGGATGAAAATAAGGACCAAAGAGCGAATTTTGATTAAAATTTAAAGAAATTACAACAGAATGATTAATTTGAGAGAGGCTGGATGAGTTGTGATTAAACTTGTGAATTGGTAAAATTTTTCGAAAAAATAATGCCAACTAAAAAACCTATGGAAATAAAAATTTGCGCAAAGAGACAAATGATAATAAATTGCAATATGGATGGGTCATGTATTGAAAAGTGCAGTTGGATGATGTGCCAATTATCAATAATTGTAATCCAATTCTCTAAATATGAACGGGCAATTAAATTGAATAATTGCGACAAAAAAAGCGTAAATAAACAATTATTGGAGCCGGAACAATGAGAAAATATTGGTGCCCGTCCTAAGTGGTGGCGCATTTTTCTTTCATTTTTGACTGTACAAAGTCACCACGTTTAAAAATTTTAGTCTTTGGACCAATTGGCCCAAAATTGTGCGGCGGTGGGCAACAGCAACAGCAGCGATCAAATTTCACATAAATATATTTTATTGACTCGAGAGAGGAAAAGAGGAGGCCAAAGGCATAAATTTAGAAAAGTTTTCCTCTATAGAAAAATGAAAATCCCTCTCTCCCCGCCCCCCTCCCCAAAATGAACACAGTTTGTTTTGGCCACAATGAAAAGATAGAGTGCGAGAGAAAAAAGGAGACGGACGACGGAAGAGAGACGGTTTCCGCCCTCGGAGGAAGAGGAAAAGCGGCTGGCGCTTTGGACGGCTGGCAGCAGCCAGCAGCTTCTTTTCTTCTTTTAGTGAAATTTGAAGACGTTTTCATTTTTCGTCACGGCAAATGACAAAAAAGAGAATAAAGAGGAGAGAGCTAGAGGAAAAGGCGTGAGGATGAGGAATTGGAAGCGCAAGCAGCAACAAACACAACAAGAGGGACGAGGTGGAGGAGGAGGAGGAGAACGGAGAGGTGTACAAGCCAAGCAAAGGATGAAGCCCCGGGGGGGAAGGAAGGCGGGAGAAGCAAAAGAAAAGCTGATGGACTTGTGAAGGGAGGAGGGGGGGAGGGAGGGGGTAAAGGGTGCTTTGCTATTCAGGGTGACGGATATACGTAAACGACTGAGGACGATGGGGGAGGGGGGGGAGGGAGGCAGACGGATGCGGTTGAGTGTGGCGAGTACACATGCACACAAAACGCACACACATACATACACATACCTATCTACCTATATATTGTTCGGATGATGCTTTGTCCTCCCTCCTCTCTCCTCCATTTCTATTGAATGTGAAAGAGAATGGGAGAAAAGCCGAGGAGAGGGAACGAAGCGAAAGAGAAATGAGAGTGTGGGCTAAAGAGAATGAAAGAGAAAGTAAAGACATGGATGGTGAAAAAAAAATAGAACGAGGAACATAAAGCAGAGACAAAAGGCTAGGCTAGCAAGTTTGTAATGCTAATATGTCTTGTAAGCAATAAGCGGAAACAAGGGGAAGAGGTACGAGAGTTAGCCGAGACAAAGGAATGGTACAACGGAGTAAGGTCGAGAGAGAAAGAGAGAGTGAGGAGAAAAAAGATTTATGCATGACAAAGGAGGGTGAGGAAGGAAAACAGAAAAGCAGGAGTTCCCCAGTTTTGGAGTAGTGAAAAAGCATGCCGCTTTGGTGGGTGACGATGTGTCAACGAGAAGGGAGGGTGGTCGAGAATGAGAGAATAAAACCAAGGTCATCGAGAGAGAATTTCCGAGCAAAGAGAGATGAGAAAGTTTGGCATGCGAAAAAAAAAAATCAGAGAGAAACGCAGAAGAGCAGGCGACGCGAACTTACGTGTAAAGAACCAAATCTCGAGAGTGTGTAAGGTCGAGAATGAGGTTGTGAGAGTGCAAGAAGGTTTGGCATTGGCATGACGTAAAAAGTAAACAAAATATTGTTTAGAATACAGAGAAAAAGAGGGAGGGAATATGGGGTGGCGCCGAGATTGCGATAAGTCGGAAATAGAAAAGAGGAGGGAAGAAAGGGGAGGAGGGAAGAAGAAAAGAAAGAATGCAGATTATTACACAAATCCTCCCATTCATTCACCTTATTCTTTTACTACTAGTAGTACACTTTAGCAGCAAAAAAAAAAAAACATATACTTTTAACGTGTGAAGGAGAAAACAAATCCTATTTTTCGCAAAGAAAATTGGGAAGAGTTGGAAAAAGTACAAAGAAACGAAGGATTTGCCATCAGAAATTCCTTGATAAAAATAATTAATTAGTTGCTATGAAAAGGGAGATGAAATTTAAAAGATATAAAAAAAAGAGGAGACAAAAAAGGAGAAAATATTTATTAATATGCCAAGTTAAATTATTAAAAAGAAATGAAAAAAAAGAACAAAATAAATTATCGACTTTGCTTTAGCTTTGCAATGCGTCAAAAACTTTTTTGTTGTTGTTAAAGAATATTTTTACATGGATTGGAGGGTTAAACAGTTAAATATGCAGAAAAATAAGTTGTTGTTGGTGATGATTGCTAAGATTTTAGCACAACAATTTTGGAAGAAAATTCATAGGTATATATCAGATCAAGAAGAAGCCGCTAAATGGAGGAGCGCTTGAGAGGGAGAGAGGGGGGAAGATGCCTTCGGCGTGGAGAACAGAGCACATGAAAAAGCAAGCATTCACCAAGAGGTTATCTGCCAAGTTTACGGCCAATTCTGCAGGCATTTAACGGAAGAAGCCAATGGAAAAGGGGAAAGGCAATGGTAAGAAAGAAAAGCAGAGTGAAAAAGTGAAGAAGCAGCAGCAGACAGACAATGTCAATTGAATTTTGGCGGCGGAAAAAAGGACAAAAATGGAGGAGGAAGAGGAAGGAGAGTGAAGCAAAAATGATATTCTCTGGCATGAAATTGAAGCTATTTATATATACAGTTAAAAGGGTGGCCTGAGGCCATAATTACATGGAACGGAATCGGCATTCCTTCTCATTTATGAACAAAAAGTGGAACCAAAACGGCATTATTCTCATTTACGAATAAAAAGACAACGGGTGTGAGAAATAATGGCACTCAGAATTTTTTTTAAATACGTCGAAAAACAAATTCATAAAAAAATTTTCTATAAAAAAGGGCAATCGTAATGCCAGGATAAAAAAAACGTCAGATGACACGGCATGCCATTTTAACTGGACACAGAAAGCGAAAGAGGAAGGTCGTCACCGGGAGAATGGGGGAGCGAGAGGGCGAGGTCCATCATAAGATAAATGAGTCACTGGACAGAAATGGACAAACGGGCGCACAAGGATGGATGGAATTGGCATGGATGGCAAATCCACAAAGTCAGTCCAGCAGTGAGCTGAGTCCGGACGGATGGACGTCGTTGTCAAATGAAGAAATGGGTGAGGGGAGGGGGAAGGGTTGGAATTTGGGCGCCGGAAGAAACCCAAAGTGAAAAAAGTCACAAAAAATATAGAGAGAAAGGACACAACAGCACATTGGCACAACGGAAGATTTTTTCAGTGCTGAGGAACCATGGGCCCCCTCGTACAATTGAGCTTAAATGGACGATGAATACGGGAGAGGAGAGGGGGGGGGGGGGGGGAGGGGACAGCGGCGATAAGGAAAAGAGCGGAAAAAATCCACTGACATTGATGATGAAGATGAAGCATTGGCTGGCTGGGAGGAAAACCTACTGATGACACAGAGTTGAGGAAGCATATTGACGGAGGAAAAGCTTCCCTCCAAACAATGTCCCACCCCACCGTAATTGTCCCTCTTGACAAGGATAGGCGATGGAAAAAGATTGGGGGAGGAAGCTCTGCTAAAGGGACAACGTAGTAGTCGTCGTTGTTTTGAAGGAAGAATGTATGGACGGATGGATGAATGAGTGGGGGGGGGGGGGGGGGGAGGGACAGAGGAAAAGCATTGCCCTCCACCCAAATTTGGGGAAAGCCAAATTTGACAGCTAACCAAACTCCAGTGGTTAGGCTGTGCTTGTGTGGTTGACGGAATGGTGAGAAGGGCAAGCAGCATTTTTGTGACAGACGAATAGCATAGGCAAAAAAATATATAATAATTTTGGTTGAGATAGTGCCGTGAAAAAAAAAATTGGAAATATTTGGTGGCTAAATTTCGACTCAATTTTGGAGAATCTTGAGAAATCAGACAAAATTGTACAAGCAAAATGAAATGAAAAAGCATTAAAAATAATCGGGTTTTAAGGAAAAGGCATTAACAATTCGCTAAAGATAATAAATTTGGGCACACAGTCGTGGCCAGTGATGAGTAATTAAATAATGTTTTTCGCGAGTCTCGATAATTGTCTCGAAATGTGACATATTTTATTTAATCGCCTAAGTGAATATCTGGTAATTAATGTATATTGAATGCAAAAGCAAACCATAAATATTGTGGGGAATGAGCCTGGTGTTGTGCAATTAGGTTAATTGATCTCGATGATGTGTGCATCAAATTTGTTTGTTTGTCTCCAAAATGCCAAAAGAAACCATTTGAGTGTTATGGGATTATTACGGATTTGTACCGTCGACGTACTTTTTGCTATGAAATTGATTGGATTTGTCAGGCATCAAAAAGTTTAATTAATTGTTTTGAGTCTCACAATGTTAAATATTAAAAAAAAATTGAAAAATTAATTTCAAATAAAAAATGAAGATTTAATTAAAATAAATTAAATTTTATTTTATTTAAATTTATGAAGAGCAATAACAAAAAAAAAAAAACCCCCTCGCAATTTTTTGAATAAATAAAGGAAATTCAATGCACTTTTTTGTTAAAAATATGTACATAATATTATTGCATAAAGCAACATATTTTGTCTTTGGTTTCACATGTCAAAAAAAGAGCTAAAAAAGGCGTGTTAATACATTCTTCCCTCAAAATGACACCCCCTCTATCCGCGGCCACGCCGTTTGGTCGAATCATCCATTCATCACCACAACAAGCACCTCAACAATCATTTATTCCCCCGTAATGTTAACAGAGAAAATGGAAATTTTCTTCCATCCAACCAGGGCAAAAAAAAAAAAAAACCCAACAATTTTGTGGCCTATCAAATATCACAAACATTTGGCCATTTTTTGGTGTCGTCTCTCCCACAATTTTTTTGTTTTGTTTTATTTGTTTTAAAAGCGAGAAAATGTGGAAGAAAAAAAACTGTGTATACAAACATCGTAAAAATTCATTGGCTTTCTCTTTTTGGCTGATCATAAATTCTTGTTCCGCCCATCTTAGAGCCCTCATTCCAATTATGCTCTTATACTATCAAAAAATTTTGCAGACCGATAAAAAAGAGGGATTAAAAAAATTGATGAATAAAAAATGTGGAAAAAGAGTACTAATAAAAAGAGGGTTGAGAAGTGGAAAAAAGTAAAATTTAACACATATGAGCGAAGCAATGAAAAATGTTAAAAATCCATGCGAGACATGCAAAGAAAATTTGTTAAATTAAAAAAGGAAAAAATTATAGTAAAAATCTAGTTTTTTTTACCAATTTTTTTTCTTATTTTAGGGTGCCTAATGAACATTAAATCCAATCAATGAATTAGTGATGTTCAAAAACTGTTACGTTATGTGTGTTTTGTATGTGTACACAGCAAAGAGAAGATAAATCAGAGGCAATTTAATTGGAAAGTTGGGGGGGGGGGGGGGGGGAGGAAAAAAAGTGGGGCAGAAGGAATGGACATGATTTGGCCCAACGCCACAATCACCCATCACCAGCACCAACAAAAAACAACAACATCAAAGACTTGTTTTGCCGCCGCTGCAGCCGCCAAAATAAACAATTTTTGATTGGCAAAATGTGTCCGTCAGTCCCCGGCGTTTGCGGGTGGAGGATTTATTTTTTTTCTGTTTTCACCTTAATGGCTTTCGCTTATCGACTTATGAGGAGAAGCAAAGAACGACGAAGACCAAGGACGGAAGAAAACCCACATCATTTGCTTCTGATTAATGGATGAAGAGGGGGGGGGGGGAAATCCGAGATGAAGATTGAATCAGAGAATCCTTTTTTGAAGAGTTTAAAGAGAGATACTAATTTAATCCGTAACCGCAGGCACAGTTGGGCGGGGAGAAGGGTTGGGAAATTTGAAAAAGTGAAAAATTTATTATGGGAAAATCTGTATGTTCCGAATTTTGCTATAAGAGAAAGAATTTCCAGTAATGCTTTTGAAAAAAAAAACGGTTTGTGGGATGGATTCATTTTGAACAACAATGAGTTTGATTCAGCAGATTCCCTTTTGAACATAAAAGCATTCATCGAACCGTATTGACAGTGAAATTCTATCTGTAGACCGATTTAACTCAAAGAGACTGATCAAAAGTCAATTTGAAAAAAGGGGCTGATCAATTAGTTGTTGGGATTGACCTTATCATTTTGATCAGTGGGCAAGGAAAGTGATCGAAATCACTGAAAGAAAGGAGCACTGATCGGTCATTAAACTCAGAGACAATTATTATTTTTTCGAAATGGACAAAAAAAATTAGTTGTAGCAGAAGTGAATGATGATGGACAATAAACAGTACAAATGTGAGGAGTGTACTTGTTGAAAAAAGAGGCGATTTTCAAGTGCATTTATGCGAAGAAAAAGAGCAAAGGGGGGGGGGAGGGGGGTAAAACGCTTTTTCGAGAAAAGAAAACAGAGTTAATTTGTTAACAAAAAAAACGGACTGTTCAATGGAAAAGATTGATTGATTGACGAAGAAAAATATTAAAAAATGGCAATCCCATTGGACGAATCTCGTTTTTTGAAACTATTCTTTGTAAAACAATTTCCGAATTTAAGGGGCCATGTGAAAATTTGAAATTCTAAAAAAAAACCCAAGAAAAACGACATCGTCCAAGGGATTGTCCAATTAATAAATTTAATTATTATTTTTTTAATTATTAATTAAATAAAATAATAAATTTAAATAGTGCAAAGGCTCTTAAAAGAGTAAATGCCCCACCCGATCGTTGGTAGAAATGTGTGAGACGTTGATGCCCTGAATTTGGCGTTCGTTGCCCGGTGACTGGAACAGCCAAAAGGTGGAGGCCGGCGGGCTGGACTCGGGCGGCACACAGTCGCGCGTGTACGGTCGTCCCATTGGTACAGTAACAATTTCCGGCCCTTTGCCCACCTGGGAAGGCGCGAATCCCTTGAAAGAGAAGAATAAGGCGAGAAAATAACAAACAAACAAAAAATTACAATAATTGCCAGTCTACTGTATATCTCTACAAAATATAAGCTATTTAATGATAAAATCAAAAACACTTTTTCAAAAATGAAGAAATATAATTGGAATTTAATTAGAAATTTAACAACAAAAAACGCGGCCGGAAAAAATTGTAAGAAACCTTCATTTTTCAAACAAAAAAACGAAAAAGATTTTTTTGTTAAATACGAACACACACAAAAATTCTGAATTTCATGATTTTTTGAAAGATTTTCCAAAAAATTTTCATTCTTTTTGGTAATCCCTCAAAAATAATTTTTCGGAATTAACAAATTTCAAGTGTTTTGGCATTTTTTTTCCGGCAAAAATTGTTACCGACCTTGGGCGGCAACGTTTCGTCCTACTCCGGAGGGAGCGGGAGGGGGGGGGGGGGGGAGGCTAACCCAAAAATACGATTTTCTTTAAAGGGGGGGGGGGGGGGTATTTAGCTTTCCACCTTGACAAAAAAAAATGTTTGCTCAATTATTTTTTCATTTTGCCTAATTTAACCGCCATATGAGATATTTTTTTCCTATAAAAAAATTCTATAATTTTTCAAGACACAATTTTAAGAAGGTTGGGGAAAAAAATCAGCGCTGGAAGGATGAGATGCTGCGATATTTATCACCCCACCCCGTTCAATGATTTTCCTAAAAACATTTTTCAAATCTCAAATTTTTTTTCCCAACTCACATGCTTGTTGAAGTCGCATCGTCTCCGAGTAGGCCGTGCCGTTGCCGTTGAATGCCAAGCATTGGTAGTCGCCTTCGTCAATGTCCTCAAAGTAGACAAATGTCAACGACCCATTGTCCGGGTTGGTCAAAATGCGCGACGAGTACACCTCCAACGGCAAGGTGGCATTGTCCTTCAGCCATTTGTATCTGATTGAAAATTATAAGAAAATGAAAAAAATATTTTTTTTGCAGCCCTTAAATAGCGCCTGTCTAAAACCGGTTTCAAATCGTATTGCATCAATCCCACCTGCCTAAAAGAATTTATAATGAAGAAAACAGCATTTTTCATCTTGAGGTAATCCAATTAAAATTTTCCAAGAACGAAAGTCTAGGACACTTTTGGACATAAAATCGCAAATGTCGGAAAACACAAATTATATAATAGAGGTTATACGACCTTTGCGGCCAAGACATTTGCGCCTATGTTATAATCGGTTTCAAATTAAATTGCCTTAATCCCAAATGCCCTAAAACGATTAATAATGGAGAAATCATCATTTTTGGCTATTTAGGTAATCTATTGGTGCATTTTTATAATTCTCCAAAAACGCAATTCTCGGACCAGATTATGGATTAGCCTCTCTTAAAGCTTTTTAAGCACTTTGGGATTAATTCAACATAAATTTGAAACCAATTTTAAGCATAGCCGCAAAAGTACGGCCGCAAATGTCTTAGCCGCAAAAGTCGCAACACCATAATAGAGTGAGAATAATGTCTTAATTTAATTTCTTTTCAATGTTTCCCCTTCCCCCTACGGAACATTTAGCCCCTCCCCCTCAACGAAAAAAAAAATCCGCAAGTTAGGAAATCACTCACTCTGGCCTTGGCACTCCAACCGCCGCACAACGTAGCGTCTTCGGCTTGTTGACCGGCGGTTGCGGTTGTTCCTGCTGCTCAACACCACCTCCGCTGGTCACCACCACCGCCGCCAAAGCCATGGTGGCCGCCTTCTTCCCGAACCGTAGTCGCCGACGAATAGTACAGTCGCTGTTGTCTTTGCTGTTCACGTTGCCGCGACGACTGTTGCCCACCGTCCGCACTGTGCCGTAACCGTGCCAACGATACCGTGCCCCCACCGCCGTTGATCATCTTACGGTGGTCGATCACAAAATAGGCGATCGCATCGTTTGGCGCGTGCACAAAACGGGGCGGCGTCGGAATGGAGGCCCAATCGATTTGCTGTTGAGCGAAGGAGCCGTCTAAGTCTGATGGCGTACCATGGACAGCATCTGGGTTAACAAATATACAAAAAAAAACAATTTTTTCACGTCCAAGCCCCCCCCCCCCCACCGCTTTGCGTTCCAAATGAAAAAAATTTTTTTTTTCATTTGAATTATGTGTTTTCCTTGGCAGAACTATTGTTGGCACAGCCAATTCTCTCTTCTAAAGGTTTTTTTTTGTAGAAACGAATTTGAGTAAAAAAGCTGGGAATTTTTTTTTTTATGTACATATTAGATTTTCCCCGGAATTTTGTCAGAGGTTAGTCAATGAATCGCCAAGCCTTTGTTCGAATTCCGGATCGAGATCAGACAACATAGAAAAAAGATACATTACTCACCTGTGGACAAGAAGTGAACGAACAAAATCAGTGCCATAAATTTGTTTGTAGACAAATGCACTTTGATCCGAATTTTGAAATTGAAGAAAGATTTCGATGATGGCAACATTGTGAAAAAGGTGAGCAATCAATGGGGATGTGTTGAAGTTGTTAGCAATTCATTTAAACATTAGCTAAAATAAAAATTTAATAATAATAAGAAAAGAAAAGTTGATAAAAAATGAATTAGGAAATTTTATTAAATGTTTTGGAAAAAAGATAAAATTCAAAATTTTGTTTGAGAAGTGCCAGGTGCAGAGGTAAATTTACCTAGACATGTCAAATGTGAATTATTTGATTAGCTTTTTTGTTTACGCCCTCCCTCCCCATCATAATTAAAAAATCTAAGGTTTCCCTTTTGATGAGGAATATGGAGAAAGAAGATAAGCTAACAAAGAATACTATTTTTAGAATTTTTTTAAATAAAAACAATCACATATACGCAAAGGTCTGACATTAAAAAGGACAATACGTATTTATCGGTCGGTCTCGGTTCGGCGCGCTCAGTTCGGCGCCCGTTATAACATGCTGGGCGCTGAACTGAACGCGCCGAAAAACTCGCGCCGAGCCGAGCGCGCCGAGAGCGTGCCGAACTGAGCGCGCCGAACCGAGTGGTCCCGTTATTTATGTAGTAAGCTTCCATTTTTGGCAAATTTTAAAAAATTTGTTTTTATAGTAACTTATACCCCCCGTCGATTGTTCCGTTTTCCGATTAAAACAATTAAAGTAATAAAAACGAATAGAGTCAAATTGAGTAAAATATATAGAGCAAAATATTAATGACTCCTCGGAGGGTAAATAATTTAGAGGTAAATTTTTTGGGAAATTTTGACCAAAAATTAAAGATAACACCAGCAGTAGCAAGGCACGGCAATGTGAATTTTGAGTTATTTGCGTTAGGCATAAAATAATGGACTGATCAATGGATTATTGTGGTATTTAACAGTCATATCTTCGGATGAACGTAGGAGGGTCAAAAATTGATTAGAAAAAATTGAAGGGAATTATTTTCATTTTTCGAGAGACATTCGAAGGAAGAAACGGAGAAGGGAGGCATAAAAAGTAAAACAGGCAAAAAATGGACCTGCATTTTTAAATTTAGAAGAACAGAAGCTAAAATTATTTTTTATAAAACAAAGGAAAATAAAGACAACAAATGCAGTTGAGAACTGGGATGAAGTTCGGATTTAAAGGTCGAAAAGTAAGTGGCAAACCTAACGGTACGAGAAATTTCTGAAACAAAAATATTGTGATCAAAAAAAAAACTTATACGCTTTAATCAAAGAATCATAACAATAAAAATTTTCCAATTTTTTGAATTGCAATTATTTCAGCCTCCCTCACATAAAAAAATAGTTTCCAGCAAAAAAAAGAAAATTGGCGGAAATGAATGAAAAGAAGAAAGGAGTTTCATCATGGTTTTTGTTGTGAGATGGGTGAAAGGGAGAGGAGGAGAAGGAGGAATACAGCCGAGCAGCACACACACACACAATACGAACAAAATGGAATGAATACGGGGGAAAGAAGGAGGAAAGAAAGAAGGGATGTGTAGACGAAAAAGGGGGAGGGGGGGGGGGATGAAGAAGAGGGCCAAAAATGGAGGGGGAGGGGAAGTGGACGGGGTGAAGAAGACATTATTTTTGGTCCCATCGTCGGCACCAATGTGGCGCAGGGTGAGGGAGGGGGGGGGGGTCGCTGCTGGCGGCAGGGCAAAGACAAGAAATGCCGTCGCCGGTCCACCAGAGGCCATAACACCACCAACCATTTTTGACCCCGGCAGTGGTAGAATAAAGGGAGCAGGAGGGGGAGGCATTTGTGCTAAATGACGCAAAGGCATTTGGCCAAAAAAAGTGTTGAGAGGGGGGGGGGGTGGGGGGTGGAAGGGAGACACTCGTCCAGCTGTGGTCATATAATAGACAAATTGCAAAAAAAAAACTAAGGATTTTCAGGAAAGTTTCTTTAGATTTGAAGAAAAATGAATCATTAGGCTGGGCTCGAAGATAAAAACTTTTCAAAAGACTCATTTAGGCTTTCAAGTCTAGGCTTATTAATTTCAGCATAGTTGCTTATTTTGTTTTTTCAATTTTTGTTTCTCCAGCCCAAATGTGGAGGGCAAATCGGGGGAGGCCTAAATGACACTAAAACAAAATTAAATTTTAATTTTTTTATTTTATAAAATTGTTCTGTATAAAAAATGGAACAATGAGTGCCATTGCAATTGAAATGGCTCACCAACGTCAGTGAAGGCAGAAAATTCATCTAATTTATGAGTGGTGTAGGCAACAAGAGGAAAAGGAAGCAGAGAAATACTTGCAAAGCTAATCTGAGGATTGGAAAGAAAATTAAGCAAAAATCAGAGACCACCCTTCAAATTAAGGGAAAAATTTCAAAAAAAAAAAGAAGTTATTTTTTTGTGCAATTTTCCAAAGATAGTAGTTACCTATGACAAGTTTTCAGAAAATTTGGAGTAATAATAGCAGCCGTTAATCATCATCAGAAAATCCGTAGGTTCACTAGCTTATAAGGTACCTTCCCCTAGACAAATTAAAATAAAACAACCAAAATTTGTAGGTGCGAAGGGAGGGCAAAGTGACAAAATGAAAGTTTTCCTTAGTATTTAAGCACTAAGGTAAACTTATAAGGTTGTTTTTTCAAATACATAAAAATAAATTAATTAAAATTAAAATTAAAAAATTAACAAAAAGGGGGTTTAGCTTCAATTTAATAAATTATAATGCAAAAAAAAAGAAAAAAAAAATCAGTAAATGGTGGTTGACCTCAAGTCAAAAACTGACGGGTCTGGCCAACGAATAAATTATTCCTTCTTGTCCACAAGACCGCAATGAAGCGGAAAAGCGCCAAATGGTCTTCTTAGTGAGGGGGCGGAAGGGTCGTAAGTTATGGGTTCAATGTCCCGCCGAAGGCACCAAATGGCCTCCCGAAATGTCCCCTCGGGGGCAACGGCGGTCCAAGGATTGTGCCCCCACCTGTTGTCGTTTTGAGAGGGCTGCTAATTTTCAACGAGGTGACAAAAAAAAATTTAGCAATAATTTTCAATATTTTTAAATACTTATGAAATAGTCTTTTTTTTCTTTTCTATTATTGTTAAAGTCCATTTTTCTGCTGCAATTTTCATTAATGAGTACATATTGGATGGGAGCGGGATTTTTGGGAAAAATCAAAACGGGGTATTGGCGGGAACAGGTAGAGCCGGGACCGGGTTCGGGACCGTGATTTTCAAAAGGGGTCTGGACTGGGATTGACAAAAGACGAAAATTCTCGGGCAAAATGAATTTTTTTTCAGACAAAATTTGAGAAACCTAGGGTAAGAGGAGTTATAGGTGCCGCCTTGAAAAATTTTTGAAAAAGCAAATGATTAGAGAGAAATTGTAAAAAAAAAAATTTGGTCACAAGCAAAAATATTCAGAACTGTTTGTTTTTCCCAGTTAATCACGGTTCCGCCGGGACTGAAAACGCCGCGATTCAAAAATAGTTTTTTTTTCAAAAATCACTGGAAGTATAAATATTTTTCAATAAATAAGGCTTTTTTAATTTAATTATATAAAACGCCTTTGGACTATTTTTAACAAATTTTAAGTGTGATGAAAAAACAAAAACGGGGGCCGGTCATTCTTCGACACACAGCGGGAGATGAATGGAAGAGAACACTCACCACCCCCTCACACATTCATATAAATTTTGGGCGGTTTAATTGAAGACCGAAAAGTGGTCAATGGATGGGAAAGAATTTTTTTTTGCAGTAATTTTTTTCCGAAAATGGGCAAGGATAATGAATTATTTATCCGTCTTTTTGGGGGTGAATTTGTCGGATTTCTGCATAAATTAACAAAATTTACTAATGTATTTTTTTCTCAGCAGTGATTTTCATTTCTATCCAATAAACTATGGGCCATCTAAAATGCGTTTCTCAATTTGTCCCTAAAATTAGGTCAAAAAAGATTTATTTTAGTGAACGGGAGAGAGCGAAGGGGCGGCATTCAGCAATGTTTTTTTCTTTTTGAATTTTTCGTCATGTGAAAAAAAGAAAAAATTTCAGCCAAAAAGATGCCTTAACCTTGGGACCCTGGATGGAGTTGGACTTCTTTGGGGCAAAATCCTGAAAAATCATTTTTTCTCAGCAAAAAATCCTTAGGTAAAATAAATTTTCGAAAATTTTTGGGGATTTAAATTAAAAATTACATGCAATTTGACCATGGCTTTTGCAATTTTAAATGCCAAAAATCTCATAAAATTAGCAGATAATGGGCGGCTTAGGCTTTCCATCATCAAAATAGGGACAAATAATAATTATAATGGATGATGCTATCCATTAAAATGACAATTGGGGCCATTAAAACAGCGGGTAATGGCCATTTTGGAATGGATTTTCATTACGAAGGATGGGGGAGAGATGGGGAACCCCGGTGGGAGGGCAATTGCTGCTGGACATGGTCATCGAGATTGGTCAGAAAAGATAATGGGTACAAAAATGGATGGAATAATTAACGATGGGTCGGTGCTTTGTACGCATATAGCTTAATGACGGGCTGTAAAAATAAATTTTAGCATTACAAAATTAAAAAAAAGATGGGTTTTCGGGGTCGGGGTCGTTTCGGCGTGGGACGTTTCGGCGTGGCCCACTTTGAGAAGGCATAACTTTTTTCTAAGTCTGCAAATTTAAATACATTGGTATCATCAGAAAGCTCTATATGTTCTGCATTAATCTTGCCAAAAAATCAAAAAATCCGACCATGTATAAAAAAGTTATGACCTGTTGCGCCGAATTATCCAGAAAAATCCCATTTTTTGAGGTTTTTTGGCCATAACTTTTTTGTATATTTTCAAAATTTTTTGAAATTTAGCATGTTGATAGTTCTCATCAAGTGATTTCAAATAATACCTAATTTATTTAATTTGGACGAAAATGAAAAAAGTTATGGCCAGTCACGCCGAAAGGGTCCACGCCGAACTGGGTGGTTCCCCCCAAAGCTTTATATCCCTTCCTGCTTAAGTTTACCAAGAAAAATGTTATAACCTAAATTTCAATCATTAAATAAGAAAAAATCACTTATTTTTCATTAATTTTTATAACGTCTCTAAATTTAAATTGGACTGAAAATTAAATATTTTTTCCTGGAAAATAATGTTAACAAAATCTATTAAAAAATTTACAAAATTTTACAGGCGGCCCTGATCGGCAACGCCTGACTCTTTTTTTAGGCATTCAAAAAACGAAGTCTCTCATTTTAAAGCCCAATTTGCTCAATAAATTGTCGGCCATGACAATATAATTCAAATTTTGCTGAATAAAAACGCTATTTTAAGGTTTGGAAGTGTTTTTAAAAATGAAATTTTTGGCTCCAAAATTTGATCCAATTTCTAGCAATGTCTGATCATTGAATATACTAAAAATTATTGTTAGTCTAATTCAACAATTTTGACCTAATTACTGATGTAAAAAATAGTGAAAAACAAATCAATTATGGAAAATGGGTAAAAATAAATGTGAAAAATGTGCATCCATCGATTTTGTTGTGTAAAAATATTGTAACGAGTCACAGGATTGCGAGTGGGATAAGGTTAATAAAAAGGGGCCATAAAATCATCGTTTTATGTACACAAATAAATGGGGGTAGTTTTTCTGTTTAATCACCCTCTCCTTGCCAACTTAAAAAATTTGAAGTAAATGTAAAGTAAAGTGATCCCAAAGCATTATCAGAAGAGGCTTTTCAGGGCTGAATGAATAACCCTAACGCAGATTAATAATTTGGAAAAATTAATTTAAAATTTATTGGTTCCCGGGTACGGGTTTCAGATTTGGCCGACCTAAATGCTAAAATGTGCTCAGCCAATGTGAACCCGCAAGGAAAATATTTGGCAGGAATTATTTTTATTAAGATCAATGAAAATTAATGTTTTTAAAATAAAATCTCTTTAAAAAGTTGTACTTTTTAATATAGTGAAAAGGGAAAATGTCAAATTATTTCCGTCCCAATGATTCAACAAAATTAAGAAAAAAATAATGACCAATTGTGCATGTTGAGTCATCAGCAGAGGTCATCCAGAAGTGAATAAATTCTTGTATTGAAGAAAGCCGGGTTGGGAAATTTAAATAAAATTATTTATTTAAATTTGTTTTCAAAATTCCATCATATTTGGGAAAATTTGATTTTACATTTTTTTTGTTAAGGTTTTAGTTTAGACATTCGGATTTAGCCTTAATGAATTTTTGGGTATTTGTGATTACGAATAGTGAAAACGACTAGTAGAACTATGAAAATTTCACCCATGACTTTCCAATTACCTCTTACAAAAAGTCTCAAAGAAAGAAAAACAGAAAATTATAAATTTTTAATTAAAATAAATCTACTAATTACTGCCCGCTAGGGAGATAATTTGGCGTAGAATGAATGGTCACACTGGCTATTTGCCTCCCGGTAAAAGAGTAGCATTATTTTTGAAACAAAATTGCACATAATGACAAAACAACCATTCATTAACGGGACGATGATGATGATGATAAACCTTGGGCGCAAAGATAAAACCTATAATTATAATTTGTGCAGCAGAAGACAGCAGCACCATTTGATTACCGATAAGTGAGTGAGTGCACTTTCGGAGGACAAATTATTCAAATTTTTGGCAATTGCACTATTTAAAGCTTGGAATTTTTAATTTTTGAAAAATTTTTTATGGATGAATTGGGAATTTTCCTTAAGATTTATTATATACCATTCGAAAATTTAATAAAGAATTTTCTCTATTCAAACAAAAAAATTGTTTTTTACTACCCTAAGTAATTTTTTGTTTCTTAGTCAAAGAAGCGGTTTGCAAAAGAGGAAATTACGATTTTTAAATTTATGGAAAGTCAAAAAAAAGATTTCATATTAAAAAATTTCCTATTTTTTGGCAGGACGCCAAAAAATATTTATGGCAACAATCAAAAAAAAAGAAGAAAAATTTTTCTTTCAACAATAGCACATAATGGGGAAGGAACGGCGGTTCATCGATCTAAGCGCGGAATCTGCTCTGCTGGGGGTGTATTATATGTATAAATAGGGCCAAAGAAAGGTTAAGTGGTCCCCCGCCGCCGGGGTCCTCTCCTTCCCCCCCCCCTCCCCCCGGCCCATGTGAATAATGATGGGCTTGGTTGACGGTTGGGTTAGGTTAGTGTCACTAGCGTCCCCCGAGGGGCTACGGACAAATGTCGTGGCTTGGCCGTTCGTCCCTCGGCCCATTTCTCAACCATTCTTTCCCCGCCCCCCCGTCCCATCGTCTGTGATGTGGGTTGCCCATTTGTCTGTGCTGCTTGCTGCCTGTTGTGGCCACACATTGGCGGATGCTTATGGGGTGCACCTCTCGGAATTTAATGGATTTTGCCCTTAATTAATGTGAAAGGTCAATTAATTAGTCTGAGCAGAGGGTAGGTCGAGACTGAATTTTTGGTCCCGATCAGATTAATGAATACTATGCTTTCTGATCAGGACTTTGGACGACAAATCGTTCACTTAAATTTCAAGGAATGTTGTTGTACCAAATTTTGTTAAAGTCATACCATAAATGGAAAGATTTTAGCGTTTTAGATTTAAAACAATTGTTAATAGTCCTGGCCACCTAAAAGTGTCTAATCAATCAGAGTTAATCAGTTACTATAAAAGGCATTGTTTCTGCTAATTCGATCATACATTACAATACGTAATTAAAGGCAAAAAAGAGAGTTCGATTACTTTTTAAATAAAATGCAATTAAAAACAATTAACAATTATTGAGCTGAATTTTTAAAATCAAAGATAAATGAGAATTCGGGTGTAAATTTTATACATTTCGAGAAATTAAAAATTTTATGATAGAAATTATTGTAAAAAATTTCATAAGAATCTGGTCATTTGTAATTTTTTCCCACCATAAAATGGCATATAATAAAAGTGAGGGCTGGGTTTGAGCTGGACTTTAATAAAAGTTGAAAGGGATTTCATTTATCGCTCGAATCGCGCCTCGGGGGGGGGGGGGGGGGGTATTTGATTGGCGTGGCGAAAATGATGCGCAATGAAAAATCGCCAAAATTTGGCTTCGCCAGGATATCCCATATCCATTCAAATCGGACATATCCCACCCATTCATCTTCATCACCACCCATCATTATTCCTCGCTCCCACCCTGAGCAGGGAAAATTGATGAGGGAATGATGATGATGATGATGAGCATTCTCATCCCCTGCTGATGACTGATGATTGTTTCGACGACAAATTGTCGGAAGAATGCAAAAATGAATGGGCGAGGTGAAAAGAGAGAAGAAGAAAACGATTGGGTGGAACAAAAGCGGAATAATTGAAAATTAATGGGCTAGAAATAATTAGAATTTTTAACCCAAAAATATCAAATTTCAAAATCAGATTTTCATCAAATTCGTCCCCCCTCCTCCCATTAATTATGTGATATTGACCATTTAAATATAAAAAATTAAATAATTGCCCCAAAGGTGTATTGCACAATAAAACCCATGAGCATTTTTTGAAATTCTTAGACGCTCCTCCTCACTAATCGTGAAAAATTTTATTAATTTATTTCCAACCGTAAAAAGGGGTAAAAAAAGATTACATTTGCGAATATAAGAATATATATAATTATATAGTATCCACATCAAAAAGAAAAAAGACAAACAAAAAATAAATGAAAATCCATAAATATTTTGAACTCACATTGGCATAACGCCAAAAAAAAAAACTCAAATATTTTCAACAACACTTTCAAGACCGATATGATGACCTTTCAAAATGGTCAGCTGGCTTATCCCAAAATTGCAGTTCAGTTGGGTCGGTAAAAGTGTAATAATAATATGCACAATTGGCCTCCTATGTGACCAGTGCCCACCACCACCCTTTGTTTGTTGGATGATGATGCATCCATCATAATTTGGCGGGTGGACGACCCGCCGATGATTTATGAAGGAAAAATTGGGACAAGCGATTTGGGATTTGGTAAATGGGCGGTTGGGATAAAGGTAAATTTATGAGGCTAATTTTGAATGGAAAAATTTGCAGGAATTTTTCATGGTGCTTCTCGTTGGCAAAAGCTTTATCAAATTTAATGACGGTGGATGGGAAATTTTTGGGGCTTAAAAAGGTAGTGTTATCAAGAATTTCTTGCATAGATTTCAAAAAAATCAATGTTTGTGTGAGATTTTTTTTATAACCCACAAGGCTTCTAGAAAATCCCAAAAAAAAATTTATATATTACGAGAGGGGAGGCTGAGAAAAAAAAAATCAGATGCCATAAGAGTAACATTTAAAATTGATTTTTTAAGTGTATTTGTAAACATTCTCCTCGGCTAAGGGTAATATGAAATTTTTTTGTTGAAAATTTTGGCGAAATGGTGAGCGGAAGGCGTATAATTTTGAAAAATAAAAATGTCCCTTCTTCAAATGTAACCTTGAGAGGGCAAATCAGCTCCAGCATCAATCAGCAGATCGATGCATATCGCACATTTTTGGAACAAATTTATATCTGTACGCAGCATTAATGTGGAAAAAAGGATCGCCGTCGCCGCCGCAAAAAAAAAAAAAATTGGGAAAAAAGCGTATTTTTTAAAGGACAAAAACAAGGACAGTCTGAAGGGGATGAAAAAAAAGATGATCGGACGAATAGATGACTAAAATAAGGAAAACATAAGTTCGAATAAAAAATTGATTAAAGAAGGTTATTAGGGATGCTACCGGGATTGGAATATTAAGAACCGGCATTGAATATCCAAGAAGTCTGAGATACTGAGATATAAATACATATAACGACCTATAGGGATAAATTGACACTCGGAGACTTGAAGGAACTAAAAATTTCAAAAAATGATAATACCAAAAAAAGTAAATAAATGGAAATTCTTTTTCCAAGCTAAAAAAGAAGAAATTAGAGCGTGTACGGACATTTCGCCACCCGGACATTTCGCCACCGGACGTTTCGCCACCCGACATTTCGCCACCCAAGCCAAATTCGGACGTTTCGCCACCTAAGCAGAAATCGGACGTTTCGCCACCTAAGCAAAAATAGGACGTCTCGCCACCAGTTTTGCCACCTCTAAGAAAAGCCACCCATTTGCCTTCAAAAACTCAAATATGTTATCACTAATACATTCAATGCTAAAACTTTAATTTTGGCTTAGGTGCCGAAACGTCCGATTTTGGCTTGGGTGGCGAAATGTCTGGGTGGCGAAAGGTCGGGTGGCGAAACGTCCTATTTATGCTTAGGTGGCGAAACGTCCGATTTTGGCTTAGGTGGCGAAATGTCCGGGTGGCGAAATGTCCTATAGCCAATTAGAGCCCTTTCGAAATCACTTTGTCCGATCAGCAAGAATAAGGGAAAGAGAAAATGATCGGTCAGCAGAATGACCATAGGATAAGCGGACAAATAATCAGGAAAACTGATCAGCAAAAGTAAATGGCGAAGAAACTCGACGATGAAGCGGACGGGGGAGGGGAGGGGGACAGAAAATGGGGAAAAGTGAACAATTAGAGACGAGTAGTGAAGGGAGGAAAGGCATTGGCATGACAGATGGTTGGATAGTTGGGGAGATGAATGAATTGATGGGGCAACATTCGTACAAAAAACATCCCCCCGGGGGAGGGGGGAGAAGAAAAGAATAATTAGAGAATGTGTTAGTTGAAGGTCAGCATTCACCCCTCGCCCATTCAATTCGTTCGTCCAATTCATCTCTTTCATAGTTGGACTTTTTTGTTGGGAAGGGGCCGGCGGGGCATGGATGAATAATATGGATGAATTTGTCAAATAAATAATTGGACTTCTTGTGAAAAAGAGGAGCTGTTTTTTGCCCAAAAAAACTTAGTTATTTCAACTAATTAAATTATCTCTAATTATAATTAAATTATTGTTTAATTAGATATTGGAATTTTTTTAAGAAATAATAATAATTAATTTCATTTAAAGTGCTGCTCGAGAGATATTATTGCATTCGAATCTTCTTATTCACTAAATTCCTTTAAGTAAAAATTTTTTTAAATTTGAATTATGTTGAATCTAATACTTAAAACAGGTTCTGAAGGTATAATTCAAGGCACACAATATTTATCGAATAAACTTCGAAAAATTCAAAATTTAAATTTCCAATCAAATTAAAAAAATCAATAAACATTTATAAAATCTCGAAAAAAAAATTCTCCATATGAAATTATAACGGTTGAAGAAAAAGATAGATTCGAAAGTGTAATTCTCACACAATTTGAGCAGCATTAGGAAGGCGGGCGGGGAGGGGACCACCCACCGGCCGACTTCTTGAAAGAAAAAGCGGATCAAGTGGATGATGCGGTGGTCGGTGGATGGGATTTGGAGAAAGGCAGTCAGTCGTGTGAAGAGAGCGCATGGGAAATTGGGGGAGGGGGGACGGGAGAGATGGGCACAGGGCAAATTGAATGGGGCATAGAATTGGGGGCGCAATTTGAATGCTTTTAAGATTTGGCGAGGGCACACATCCCCAAGCATCTAACAGCAGAACGAAAGTGTGTGTTAGCCACTCATTCCCATCAGACAAAACGGCTAATAACAAAAATTTGGGCGGAAATTTGAGGCGGAGGGGGGGGGGCTTAAAATGGAAATTTTGTTGGCTGAGGAAATTAAAATGAATTAATTGTAGTTGGAAAATTAAAATTTAAAGGCTTAGCAAAATAAGATAATGCAATTAAATTAAAAAATATATTTTATATAGAAAGATTATACAATAAGAAATTAAATGCAACAAATAAATTTCGGGTTTAACAAAAAGTTATCAAATAAATAAAATATAAAATGGGATTTGGATAAATAATATTTAGCAATTGTGTTTGATTCGGTGAGATCAAAAAGATTTTTTTGGAGTTAGATTTCAATCACATTATATGGGAAAAACGGATAGTGTTTCAGGTTGGGCAAACAAAAAATATTTATAAAGGCTTTAGTTGCAAAATAATTAGGCTATTGAAAGAAAAAGAAAATTTGGCAATTAATAAATACCAAAATAGGAAAAATTAAAAAAATTTGGCATAAAATTATTTGAAACTAAATATATCAAAAAACATGTATTCAAATATAATTAAAAAAATTTTTTTTGATGAAAAAAATTAAATAATAAGCTGCCCTAAAATAAATGAAAATTTGTTTTTGTTGTCCCAAATTTTTCTTTGAAACAGTTATAACAAATCGCCACTGCGCACACAGTGTGTGGTGCCATGATGGAAGAGGATGCCGTGCCGTGTGAGGATGTGCCAATCAATTATTGCCCCCTTCAGGGCGTTTTGCATCCGCCTTTCGGGCGGTGAAGATAATTATCATCTTCGTCACAGCGTAATTATCTTTAGTGGAGGACCTCTTCATTATTTTTCTTTCATTGTTTCAGCTTTCGGGAACCATCAGCAGCAGAGGCCAATTGTGGCCTGTGTTTGAATTTGGCGCCTCTCGGCATATGGCAAAGTGGCAAAACAAATCATTTAAATTCGAAATTTCAAAAAAATTTGTATATAAAGATAAGAAACGTTCTTCCTTTTTAATGGCTTCACCATTATGAAGAAAATACCGCCCATTAAATCGTAAAAGGCCGCTTTTGGTGGTACACCATCCGTTTGTTTTAAAGGTAATTGGGCACTTTCCCATTATGTGACCGCAAGCCAAAATTGTGTGATTATTTCTCTGGCGTGAGGATTGCAAACATCGAGGAGCTGATCGTTTGACGAGAGTTTATCAGCAATTTTTGCATTTATGCCTCCAAAGTAATGCAACAGCGCGCCTTGCGGAATTTGCGCGCCCCTTTGTTGATTTTTCAAAATTTTGGCTTGCGGTCACATAATGGGAAAGTACCGTTAATTGTTTTTTTTTTCTAAGAAATCCTGGGGGTTTTTTATTATATTTGAAACTTTGAACGCATATTTGAAAAAAATAAATAAAATAGATATTTGCTAATTATTTAACCAAGACAAAAAACATATACTTTGTCGCCGAAATACGTGAAAATGCCGTCGCATTTTGTAACTACCTTAGGGAGGAGCCCTCGAAGAGCAGCTCCCCCCATTTTGGACAAGCAAACCTTCGGTGGGTTTGGTCCTCAGACTCTCAGTGGACACCACCACCACACTACCACTCAATGGCATCCGTTTTTGGCTCTTTCCCCCCGGGGGGTGGGGGGGGGGGGCGCAGCAACCCAAGCACTTCCCCCGCCCCCGTCCCAACCCCTCGCCTCCCCCTGCCGGCGGGGTGACCCCTCTCAAACATCTGCCAGGGCAAGCAAACAATCACAACCAAAATAAAGCCATGGCGAAGGGGAGGGGGAGGCTTGGGGCGACAAGGGTTTTGGGTGAGGGGAATTCGATGACCCACCCGCCCCGGGGGGCGGGGGACATATGCAAATTGGGCGGAACAATGGCAAAAGAATGAAGGAAAAGAAAAAATGGAGGGGGGCGGAGGGTGAGAAAGATGCCAAATTCAAATTCATATGCATTGACAGGGAGAGGACATAATACACAAATTTATTGGGCTTTGAAAGAGAAATTGATAGAAATAAAATTGCAATTGGAAAAGAAAAATTATAATAATATTTCCATTTTATACTTAGCTTAAATCTCAATCCATTTTCATTGAATCAAAACCCAAAACAATTTTGTTTTTTTAAAAATATATATTTTTTTGGTTTAAAAAAAACATTTTAAACTTAAGTAATTTGAGAATTTCTTTTGAAATTTCTATTTGTTTTGCTTTAAATTGTTCTTGGTTCATTAAACTAATTATAAAGGTAATCAAATGTTGCATTTTTAAATGGAGTGAAAAAATTATTGAAATATTAAAAAATAACCAAATTTATTCAATTTTAAAAAGGAAAAAATGTGAGGAAATGTCGAATAAATGAACTCATATTCCATTAATAAATCTCGCGCAGCGAAGCATCAGCATATTCAAAGTTCAATCTCACCATTGCCGCCACAATAACAAACAAAAATAATTGAGGCATGAACAATTTGAATTGGATTGACGGAGAAAATTGACGGAAAACGTAATTGACACATTTTTTATTCTAAAAAATGGAAAAAACAAATAAAATTCTTTAAGCAAATTACCAGAAATGGGGGGAGGGGGGGGGCGGGGAGGGTATAAAATAAACATGTTGAAAAGCACTTTTTCGTCAATTATTTCGATAAAAAACAAAATTAAAAGACAAAAAGTTGCAATAGTGAAATTTTTTTATGTAATTGAAGAAAGATCACACTGATTATTAGTGATTGATAGACTTTCTGAACTAATTTTGAGCCTTAAATTACGAAAATTCTTTATATTATTCAAAATAATATAAATTTTTAACAATTTTTGATTGATCATTGTACTTTGTGATTGATTGAATGTCTCAAAATTGGACAAAATTTGAAAGGGAAAAGGTCGCATTTTTTGACTGTGCAAAATTACGATCACCCCATTAATTAAAGACGATTATTGTTCGTCCTTCCACGCCATTTCAATCGTTATAACATAGTTTTTATTAACCAATTTTTATATTGATGCCAAATAGAAAAAATAATAATAAATTTTATAAATTAATTATTTTATATTTAATAAAGGAAAAAATAATGAAATTTTCGGTTTTTTAAACTCTTATAACTGTTTATTGCATATAATTAACCTGTTTTTTAATTTATTTTTGTTGAAAAGCATTGTGGTATAAATTACAAATGGAAAGCCAAGAAGAATTTTTTGGCAAAATTCGAATGAAAATCAATGGGAAATGGATTCAACTTGACGATAATTTTATAAAAACTCACCCTGGTGGACCCGTGTTGCTCCAATACAAGTTAAAAAAAATTATTAAAAAGTTTTTGGAAATTTCAAAATTTAGAGATTCTGACGCAACGCACATTTTCCACGCTTTTCATGAAGGTAAAATGTCAAAAAATTAAAGTTTTTTTCATTTAATTATTTATTTTTTCAAATTATTAACAATTTAATAAAAATTTAAATTAATAAATCCTTAAATGGGCATTTTTTTAATAATATTTTTTTAAACATAAATTAATAAATATTAAAATATAATGGACTTGGAATATTTTTGAATCTATGTGAACTTTGTTTTATTTTTCCATAAATATTCATTTTATTAAAAATAAATATTTTTATAAAAAGAAAATTTTATTATTATTTTTCTTAACTTTTGAAAAGGCTCAACGCGTGCTTACAAACAATTAAAAGTGCTCGAAGCAAATACAAAATGCTTTGAAGCGAATCCTTCCAACAGTAAAGAGAAGGATACGGTAGCTACGGATGCGCAACAACGGTACGACACCAACCATGTGATTGCCGAATACAGTATGCCACTGGAAAAGGTATTCATATTAATTGGACACAGGGGAATATGTTTACACAAAATTTTATACAGTAATAATATACAGTAGCATTAAAAAATTTAGGAGAAGCAAATTGTGCATGAATTTGAAAGGCTTCGCCAGGTTAGATAATAGCTTCTTTTTTTTTTGTTATCCAATTTAAATTCCAGAAAATTCATTCCGAGGGTCTAATGAGGCCTAGACCATTGTTTTTTGTTCGAAAAGCTGTCGAAGTGTTTTCAATGTTGGCATTCGCATTTTGGCTACAATACAGGCAATTTTATGTGATTTCTGCAGCAGTTTTGGCATTAGTGTTGGCAACAATCGGGATGGTAATTCAAAAAAAAGAAGCATTTAAAAGAATTTTGAAAATTTTTTTTTTAATTTAAATAAAATAAATAATTCATTTAAACAATCTTCGCTGTTCAGGTTATGCCATGAGTTTTGCCATCATCAGCCAACAAAAAATAGACGGTTCAACGATTGGGGGTCCCTAATTTTGGGCAATGTCCCTACAGGGATTTTCACGGGATTGGTGGAAGGATAAAGTAAGATTTGTTTTTAACCAATATTTATTTATATTTATTTTTTTAATTTCTCAAAAATCAGCATAATACACACCACGCAGCGACAAATATCATTGACAAAGATGGCGACATTGACTTAGCCCCACTCTTAGCACTCGTAATATATATTTTTTATAATCATTTAAGTTTAAAAAATTTATTTTGATTAAACAACGCCGGATTTTTTTAGTATTTTTTTTATTAAAAAAATTTTCCATGCCATTTCTAATTAAAATATTATTAAAGAAGCCCCTGGGTCAGTTAGTCCTTTTTTTATTCCAATTTGTACAAAATCCATTAAAACAGAAGCGTTCTTCCAGAGATCTTTTTAGTTTAATTTTAATTAATTCATTTATTTATTTTTGCCTTATGTTTTATGAAGAAAACATGAGCCGGAAATTATGAAAAAAATAAACAGAAAAATTTCTTTCGGAATTGTACCGGAACAGAATTTCGGAAATCCAAATCATTTTTTTGGAGAACCTGGACTCGGATTTTTGCAAAAAAAAAATACAGGAAATTTTTGTCAGTAACCTCGTCCTGTCCAGGATATTTCTGCGCTTTTTCTGTCCCCCTCTAAATAAATAAAAAAATAAAATTTTGAAATCTCTAATTTTACAGGTTCCTGCTGATCTTGGCAAATATAAAGCTCCAATTGAGCGATTTATGCTCAAATTGATTCTTCCATATCAGCATTGGTACAAATAATTTCTTTTTAATTAATAAATTAATTTTTTTTACAGGTATTTCACTGTCACATATTTTCTACTACGAATTTCATGGACTAGCCAGAGCATTTTGCATGCATTGGTGTCCACCGAAAGTGCATTCAAAAAACATCGGAAAATTGCCATGGCTGAACGGGTTTAAAAATAATTAATTTAGAAATCGCGGATTGGGTCGGATCGCACATTTCGGAATCTAATTGTTTTGATTAAATAATTTTAAAAATATTGTTAATTAAATAATTGAAAATATTTTTAACTCTTTTTATATTAAGTATTCCTTGTTGTTCCATTGGAGTTGGGTGCTGTTCCAGGTAACCTAAATAATTTGTTTTTTGTCATTATTATGAAGGGAAAAAATTGCTTGAAAAGGAAATAAATAATAAAATTAATTTTTATTATTTTTTTTATGAATCCAATTTTTTAAAATAGAGCCCAATGAAATAAAGAAAATATTTACGTCAGATTTGGCTGCTTCCTACCAATACCATCCGAATCATCTACTTTCTCATTTCACAATTAGGTAATGTTTTTTCTAAAAAGCTTTACTTTTTTAAATTTATATTTTTAAACTTAAATTTCAAAAATAAATAAATATATTTAATAGACAAAGTTATAATAAAAATATATTAATTTTTTTAAATTTGATTAGGAGGCGGTTTTTTGATTGCCCTCGTTGTCTCCTACAACCATAATTCGGTGCCTAAATACTCAGCTAACTCTCAACTCATCAACAATTTTGCTGCGCTTCATCTGTTTACCACCAGGAATATGCAGCCATCAATGTGAACAACAACAACACACTAAATACTATATTTTTCAGCCATTTTTTTATTGATTGATTTTTCAGATTTATCGATTGGTTCTGGGGCGGCTTAAATTACCAGGTATAAAAAAATAGGACCCACCCAGGGAAATTTTTTAATTTTACTTCGATATTATGACCTTAAATGCAGGGATGCACTTGAAAATCGGACTCCCGACTCGTTTCGAGATGGATAAAGTAGCTAATGAATACTGAACCAGTTTTTTTTCGATTCGGTTTGGTTTTTTTTTTTTGAAGTTCGGGATCCGGAAATGTTTATGATGGGGATATTAGTATTGAAGAGAGAGGATGGGGGAAGCATACATTAGTTTGACTGAAATTCTTCAAATACATCATAATTAAAAAAATTAAATACTTGAAAGTAATTAAATTCATTTAATAAATAAATGTCTAATTAACAATTTAATTATGCAAGATTGAACATCATCTGTTCCCAACAATGCCGCGTCCAAATTTGAATCGATGCTCACAGTTTGTGCGCGAATTTTGTGCCAAAACAGGCCTGCCCTATATGGTTGATGATTACACCACCGGATATAGGGCCAGTTTAAAGTAAATCTTTGACAAAATTTAGATATTATTTGGCCTCGGGGTTTACGGGTTTGAATCCGGTTTTATGGGACACGGATTTTTTGGCCCTCTGAAAATCTCCGCCCTCCTATCATATTTCGGAAATTTAAATCCAAATAAAAATAACTGAATGTTCCGATCACCACGAAAAAAAAAGTTAGGGATGGCCTAGGACCTCGTCTGATCATTCCTTGATTTCTCTAAGATTAATTCTGATTGTGTCTCGATTCTTTTTTTGTTTGTTTCTTCAAATTTAGCCTTTTGCGACAAGTGGCTGAGCAGGCTGCTGTATTGCAGCGCAAATGCAATGGAATGGAGAAACGAAATGCGAAGAGAGCGTAAAAAATTGAATTTAGATTGGACATTATTTTGATCAATTGTTGATTGCATTTAATTACAAATAAATTAATTGGGAGAAATTTTTAATATTAGTGAGGCGAATTGTTAATTTTCAACGATTTCTTAGGCCATGGCTCGCGCGAAGCTTTACTTAGGCTACGAGATTCTTAGAGTAAGGTTGCCCTCGAATAGAGAGAGCTATTTCCTTTCTAATTTTTAAACGGAAAATGCCAAAAATGACAACAACAAAAAATCCTAGCTTGTTTCTTAAATGCGCCATTTTAATTTAAGATTTTACGACAAAATTCGTCATAATTTTTCAAAACATCTCCTAATAAACTTTCTTGGTATCATCCGACAGTTCTTGCTTGTTTGGCTCTATTAGCTTGCTAAATTCCAAAAAAATTGTTAAGCTTAAAAAGCTGTGAACATAAAAAGTCGAAAAATAATATCGCCTATTTCTAAGCAATGAAACTTTTTGAGAATTGACCTATATATTTAAATATTATATAATAAATAATAATGCTTTAATTAATCTTGACTTACAACGGAAAATTTTTTTGAAAATCTTAAATTCACTTTTTTCGTCCCATTAATTTTGAAATGTTTTTTCGTCATTCAATTTCAACGTTTTCTCCTTCTTCTTCGTCTCTGTCAAAGTCCCATCTACCATAGCACCATTTGTCCTCCCTCATTAGGAGTGTAAATGCGTTTTAATCCGCTTTTTGCTTGTCCCCCTTTATCCATCATCACAAATATTGGCATCCATCGGACCGGACAAATCCAATCCTTTTCTGCGCTCCGTCTCACCGACTTTGGCATCGGCACAAACACTTCTTTTTAGACCCCTTTCTCCTCACCAACTCTCGCCCCCCCCCTCCCCTTGGGGACAAAAATTGTTGGCACGGCACACTTCGTCATCATTTTGCCGTGCCGTCCCCATTGTGGCTAATCTTCGCGCCGATTTTCACCGAGTGTGCACTTTTTATTTATTTTTTGCTTGTTTTCTTTAACATCATTTAGGGCACGGCATAAGCCATCAATTTTGATGATGTCAAAATTTTGTAAATTTTGTTCGTGTTTGCATCGTTGAATTTGGAAACTGAGGGACTAAAATTTGAAAAGGATAGGGGTGTGAGATTTAAGCCCAGACAAAAATTGAAATTTCTAGATTTGTAAGAAATTTTTTTTTATTTACATATATAATTAGAGCTGGGATTTTTAGTTTTTTACTATTTTTTTCGGATAGTACTTGATAAGAGAGCACGAAAAACACATTTTCTCAGAACAATTTTTGATTTAGAGCGACTTTTTAACAATTATTTTCACCTATTCTTTGGGTTAGCAACTATTTTGGAATTTTTGACTTTTAGCAACAAATTTTGCTAAATTTTACAGGATTTTCTACAAAATTCATTTAAATTTTCAAAAAAAAAATTCGCGGCGGCGCCTATGGGCACCGCCGGTCCTCCGCTGCCCACTATAAAACTTGCTTTAATTTTAATTCTGGCAAAAAAACCCTTATAAAATTGCCCTAGACGAAGAGCAAAAAAAAATAAGGTCTTCCGGTTCCCCACTCCAAAATGTGCATTTTTTGACCGATTTTTCCAATTTTTAACACTATTATTTTAGCAACTTGCGTATCTTGGGCTTTTTTAGCATCTATTTTGCACTTTTTTTTGCAACTATTTCAGGATTTTTAGCAACTAAAAATCCCAGCTCTATATATAATATATAGGGCGCGGATGTGTTTGGACTTAAATGCGCTAATAAATATGGACATAAAATATGAACCAAAATGGACTGTTGATCTTAGGAATACTTTTTTAATTTTGAAGGTAATTCTCAAAAATTGACAAAAAAAATGGCACATGGATTTATTCCCGAAAACCTTTAAAATATGCCTTTATTTGTCTTAAAATGCTTCATCAAATCAAATTTTAACGCACAAATACTAAAAATTTTTTCTTAATCAAAAAACGATATATTAATTTTGATTTTTGGTTTTAATAATTGCGAACTCACGGCATTTTGGAGCCTCATCTTTATGATAGATTACAAAATTACATAATTTTTTTTAATTAAGAAATTTCGTAATCTTATTGTCAGTGCTGCTTTGGTTGGAGTTGTGAAGAAAAAGCAAAAAATGAATTTTTAGAAAAAAATGTTGCCCCAACCCCAACTCGAGCCTCTGCCCTTGGCCATTATGGCAATTGCCTTTGGCTTGACAAGGGCACTGTTTCCGTTCATTTATCTCCGCCATGCTGTAGGCATTGGAAAGTTGCACTGGTTTCCACTGACTTTTCACCTCGTCCATCATGTTTCAGCAATTGTTGGTGCCATTCTGTTTCCCGCTTCATTAAAGTAAGTTTTTTTTTTTGGGTGGAATACGGTAGAGAAATAAAAAAAGATTCAGTCGATAATTTGTTTTTTTTTCGTTGTAATACATATATCTTTTTAAAATGAAATTAATAAATTTTCTTAATATTTAAAAATAATTATTTTGAAGAAAATTACTAGAGTAGAGAATAATTGATTTAAAGCTGGTCCCTCCGGCTTTCGGTTAAGCCGGTTTTGCTACCCCCGGTTTTTGGCTTCGGTTTTTGGCCCAAAAAGGCCGATTTTTGGTTTTGGTTCGGTTAACCGTTTATTCTCTACCCTAAAAATTACTTTTGTATTAACTTTTGAGAATTGTTGAATTTATATATATTTATTTTTTAATATTATTTTAATCTTGGTTTATTCTTAAAGCTTTACCTTTTCATTAATTGATTTTGGACTGTATTTATAATTATTGAAATTAATTTAATTATTCATTTTATTTTTATAAAATATTTATTATTATTGTTCAAAAATTTTAAGGCTGCAGCATTATTCGCCCGCTTTTTTGTCCTGCTTGGCCAAAACAGTTTGTCTGCTTTCCTTGGCCATTTTCCATTACTTTGTTGATGATGCGTTGCCCTCGCCCGTGCCGTTCCTGTCGGTTGTGCCGTTGTTGTTCATTGTTGGCACCGTTGACGGCTTACAGCAAAGGATGTTGCTTACGGAAGTCATTGATGTGCAAAGGGTCGCTACAGTAACACAACAACGCTACAACTTGTTTACTGTAAACACAATGCCAAATTTAGTATTTTAAATAATTTGTTTAATTGGAATGTTGAAACAAGAAATATCCAAAATGATTCATAATATACTGTAGCGAAAATGCCGGACCCTGTTTTTATTGTTTAAAATGCTTTCAAATTTGGTCCCAGGCTCGTTCTTATTACCAACTGTAATTTTGGGTTTTGTAAAAATATGTATTGGATAAAATCCCCCAAAAATTCACTTTCACAAAAGCCCAACAAAGTAAGAGATTTGGGGTTCGTAAGTTTAAGGTTTAAAAGGTAAACAAAGAATTTTTCTGATGAATTTCAGCTGCTGCTTCTGACATCTTTTGGCCCTTTTATCACTTCGTTGCTCATTGAAACAAAAAACAATACAGCAATCTCGCATTGGTACTCATTTTCCATTTCAATTCAAATGCGTGGAAAATTGCCTTTTTCAGTTTTGGCATTTGTCCGCTTTCCATTCAATTTAGCATTCGGTTGCCCGCAACTTTTGTGATGTTGGCATTTATGCAGGTGCCAGTTGTTGGACAACTAATTTAAGCCAAAAAAATACACTCAACCATGCTTTTATGGCATAATGTTTCGCACTACTGTATTGCCTTTTTCTAAGGCACTTCTGCTGCCTTCATTATGGCTATCGCAAAATGTCGACAAATCAGAGGACAGAGATAACCAAGAGGATGAAGGCCAAACAATTCAATATCTGCCAACCTTGGCAAAATGTTTGTTTTTGAATTTTTTTTTTGTCATAATTCAACAGTCTCCCTCCTCTTTTCTCCCTACCGTGTACTATAGGTCGACCACCATGGCGACTTCTAATTCCGCTTTGCGCACTCTGTGCATTCTCATCGGCACTTTTCAACAATTTTGGCACTATTCTCTTCAGTAGTATGCCGGCATCTAATTTGGATGAATTCACTCTGGAAAAAATTAATTACGTTGTTTTTTCGGTAAAATAATAACTATTGGTAAAAAAAACAAAAAAATTTTTTTTTCTAGGCTTTTGCTTTGTTCTCACGGGTTGCATTGGCAATAAGCCAATGTTCAGCAATAAGCCAGTCAAAAATTGCAAAAATGATGCACACAAATGCTTTTTTCACCATTGGATTAGTCAGTTTTACTATTTGTCAATTTTTTTTTTTGTATTTAAATTATATTTGATTTGTGTAATTACATTTTAAATTATATTTTATATAATAATAAATTTAATTGATAATAAAAAACATATAAATAATTTCAGTTTGGCTCTGGCATTGCTTTCTGTACTCTGAATGTGCCATTGTTGCGTACCGTTGCTGTTGCGTTATTTGGCGCTTCGTTGGCACTATTTTGGCCAACCATGTTGGCACAATGGTGCAACTTCCAGGACAGTATGACAGGCAAAAAATGTAAGCTCTTTTTTAATTGTTGGCATTCTGTTTAATAAATGTTTTTTTTTATTTGAGCTTATGGAGGCAGAAAAAATCAATTTTCATCCATTCTTGGTCTACTTATTTCTGTCGAAATTGGCTCATGTCTATTCCCCTTGTTGTTCACCCAGGTGCTTAAATGAAATAAAACAATAAATTACTGGGCGAAATCGATATACCGTATACCATTGTATACCGTATACCATTGATAAACGTATATCTCCGCCGAAACACATTCATGGGTTTCTCACCTTTTTTTTTGTTTTTGAAAATGTATATGGATTTCTAATTAATCCAAAATTTCCGTAAAACCCTATTCATACTATTTTCTATTCATTTAAGCTTTTGGCAGTGTACGGTAGTCCTCGTCTATTCAATACTGTAGCACTGTTGCTGATCATTGCTATGGTTGTAACGTTTGTGCGCCTGTTGAATGTGCAAACGGAGTACAAAATGGCAAAACGAGGTTGTGTAAATGTTTTTAAGTTAGAGCAGCTTTAATAAATCAGGGCATGGATGTGTCCCTTGAATGTAATGGGAATTAGTTGCGGCTAAAGCGGTTTGCCAGTAACTGTAAATAAACCGGTAATTACTAGTGTGCGGCACGGTATCGGTGTTCGGTATTTTTAATACCTAATTTTCGATATATACCGCGGTATCGGTATAAAAATCGGTATATACCGAAAATACCGCGGTATTTCGGTATATACCGATACCGAATACCGAAAATTTCATTTGCCGAGTAAATACCGTTCCCGGGCTTTACCGAAAACCCAGGAATAAATACTAAAAAGGGAGTCTTTGCTAAAATAATGTATGAATCGGTACATTATCCGAATTACGGTATCAAAGTCCCAGACTATAATAATTAAGGGTTTTTCTAAATAATATAATGAATGATGTTAAAAAAAAAAATTTTTTTTTTTCGAATTTCAGGCGAATTTTGGGGGTTTTTGGGTGGCGGACGCACTCGGCGCTCAATTCGCCGTTTGATGCGCAGTGTTCGGACAAGTCTGCGCCGAACAGCAAACCCAGCAGGACGGCATCGGCAACGGTTGAGGCCACGCGTAGGCACCGAGACAGCACTGTTGGACGAACGGAGAGGCAGCGCGGGTGGCGGAATCAGCCGAATAAGCAATTACTATAGTGTACAAGTAGGTACAGTTAGTAACATCACGAAACAAGACACCGTATTTATCTGTGTTAGTGCAATGGGTACAGTAAGAATACGAAAAAAGGCATTGTATTTGTGGAAATCAAAGTGATACTGTAATAGTATATTTTTTTTGTTTTGTAAATCAGTTAAACGCGATCCCAAGATCTTCGAATATTTACTTTATTTTGGCCTCGGCATTGGGACAATTGGTGCTAGGTCGATTCACAAAAAGTGCAAATCGGGGCGATTCACAAAAAGTGCAAAAATCAAAAATCAGACTTTTTCCTATGATTTTTATCAGCTAGTGATCTATGGGTGTGGGG
Source organism: Heterodera filipjevi (assembly GCA_039877585.1). Taxonomy (NCBI): domain Eukaryota; kingdom Metazoa; phylum Nematoda; class Chromadorea; order Rhabditida; family Heteroderidae; genus Heterodera; species Heterodera filipjevi. The sequence continues at coordinate 8,363,330 of JBDPZO010000004.1, read as the reverse complement.
ATTTAGGAGGAAAGTCGTTTCAGTATGGAAAGCAAATTTAATTAGTTTAATTATTTCAAACTAAGTTACAAATCTTCAAACCAAGTTAAAAATCTGTTGTTCGTCCTTATTAAACCATTGCATATTAGCAACAAAAAAAAATATGCATTTGCATACAAATCCGATCCTTACTTATTATTTTCTTAATCCAGGGATGCTATATGTTCATTTTGGAGAGGTCGAATCTTTGAAATCGAAATGTTCTTTTTTCTAAGAAATGTTCTTTTTCAGCACTGCTCACATTTTTAAAAAAATATTAGCTTCTTTTTTGCAACTTTTTTGTAGTGATTTTGTTAATTTTTTTAAATTTTCCTGGCGGCGCCCTTCAGCACCGCCCAACATTCAATCTTTTTCGAATTTTTTTCAAAAAGGATAAATCTTACCATTTTTGGAGAAAGTCTTTTAACAAACGGGTCATAAATTTCCAAAATTTCCACCAGTGGCGCCTGTTGGCACCACCGTACGTAACGTACCCCATTGAGGTAAGTTTCTCAAAATTTCTTAAAACACTCAAATTGGTCTTTTTTGCGCAAAACCTTTCACTAAAATACAATAAAATTTCAAAATTTTCTCTCGGTAGCCCCTATCGGCACCACCGGATCCCTATGTGCGTAAAAATTTAGCTTAAAAATCCTAAAAAAAGTAAACATTTTAATGTCTCCCGGCAACTTAAAAAAACACATCTGAAATTTTTGAAATTAGCAGTTATGTCAGTGAAGAAGAGAATTAAAAGAAAATGAAATTAGTTTTGTTTTTTGAAAAAAATACAATTTATTTTTGGCATTATATTTTTTTCGAAAATTCCAGTCCCGGACAGGGGTCAATGGCAACTGTACAAGGCAACTCGTACAATTTTAAATTAATGTGGCCATAACTTTTTTTTTTAGTCGGCCCATTTCTTAAAACTTGGTATCATTTCGAATGCTTTTCATCTTTAGAAGCGATGATTAAGCAGAATCTAAGCGATTAAGCATCTCACAAAAAAGATTTAATTTATAAATTGCCAAAAAAGTCTGCTTTTTTGATTTTTAAGGTTCTTTAAATTATATCTTTTTTGTGAGATGCTTAATCACTTAGCTTCTGCTTAATCATCGCTTCTACACATGTAGAGAATTCGAATGAACCAAGTTTTAAGAATGGCCACATCAATTTAAAATTGTACGAGTTGCCTTTTATTGAAAAATCAATTAACTAATTAAATTTGCTTTCCATACTGAAACGGCTTTCCTCCTAAATCCCCACACCCATAGATAACTAGCTGATAAAAATCATAGGAAAAAGTCTGATTTTTGATTTTTGCACTTTTTGTGAATCGCCCCGATTTGCACTTTTTGTGAATCGACCAACCACGGGACAATTTATCCGTGCTGGTGCGTTTTTAAATCCATCATTTTACTGAATTTTTGACTAAAATTTAGTCATAACTTTTCTCAGAAACAATCAAATTTAAAAATCTTGATATTATGCGGTAGCCCTTCAATTTGTCTATCTGCTTGCTAAATTTAAAAAAAAAAATTATTTTCCAGAATTATGGCGATTTTTCAACTTTTTTGGTCACCACTTTTTGAAAACAATGAAATTTTTTAATTATCAAAGCTAGTAGAACAACAATTCAAGGGCTCTCGCATAATACCAAGATTGTTTAATTTGGTAGTTCTGAGAAAACTTATGACCAAATTTAGTCGAAACTTCAGTAAAAATGGAGGATTTACGAAACGCACCAGCACCATCCCAACTTACCATGTTGGCCCTTGGTATTGTAAGGCCGGGATTGGACTTTGCCCCCCCCCCCTCCCTTCCGGTTCTTTTTCTCAGCGGCTCCTCCTATCCCGATGGGGCGCTTAAAAGGCAGGGAATTTACAGCGGGAAGGCAGTTGGCTCTATCAGTCGGTCCGCAGCCGATCAGCGGCCGATCAATCGGTCCTTGGCTGGGAGGTACCTCCAGGCCATCGTCTTCATTCCATTCCTCACTAGTCCTGAGGGGCCCAATTACGGACGCGTAAGAGGGTTCCGACCTTCCCGGACTAACATCCCGTATTGGCACTGGGTAGTGGGACCTCACGGCTTTACTGTATTACACCCTAATGGAAAATCTATAAAAATTACCCTTCCTTTAGGCAATGAGTGAACATGGTGAGCAAAGGTCGAGAATCAACACAGCATATGATATCATTCTGATCAATAAAGATCAGAAAAAAGAAATTGGGAAGCACGGAAAACGGCACATTTCAATGCCGGACATTATGCTGAATGTGGGAACACCAAAAATGGAGGAGGAAAAGAGTGAGGAAGAAAGAGAGAACGGAAAAGAAAAAATGTAACGCAAAAAGTGTGAAGAAAAGGAGAGACCAAGAAGAAAAATGAAATGGAAAAAAGTGATGATGAAGAAGGAGAAATTGTGAAAATTTAAATAATTTAATCTATTTTTTATTTTACAAAAACAGATTAACAAATCAAATAACTGTATAGAGGTATGTTTGTTGGGTGAGAGATTTTATTCAGCTATACCTAAAAGACATATGTATCAGGGGGGCTCCCGGACAATTGGACAGAAAATAAAGAAAAATGACGATTATACATATGTTATCCATAAATTAGGTAACCCATGCCAATAAAATAACCACAGTATAAAAGTAAGACGGAATACCTTTTGTTACAGTATGCTTTCAATATTGATACCCTCTATATTTTAGCATCCTTATAGTAGAGACCGGACAGAAGGGTCGGTCGATATTTATCGATGAATATCGAAAAAAATGTCGAAAAATATCAGGGAAGGATCGGTCGATATATATAGATGAATATCAAAAAAATATCGAAATAGATATATATATCGAAAAAAAAAGAAATTTTCTCGGTCGATATATATCGATGAATATTGAAAAAAAAATATCGAAAAAATATCGTATCGACCGATCTCTACCTTATAGGGCCTGTTAGTGTTTTTTTAAAGGCCTGCATTTTATAAATTGTGTATAAAATAATTTGTCAAGAAAATAATGCAATCGTGTCAATAATGAAAAAAAATTCATAATAAATCAGAGGTCGAATCACCGTTCAAAAAACGCATTTCTCTTGCATAAAAATGTGCGGGAAGCTGCTGCTGCTTCTGTGGTTGTGTTGCAGGTGTTACTGTACCACTTCTGTCTCCGCCTCGTCGTGGCTGTTCGTCCAGCTGATTTTGTTGCTGTTGTTGTTCCTCATCAAAATGGATGCCAATGTTTGTGTCCAATTTCATCGGATTTGTGCCCACCGGGTCAATGTGAACCTTTTTTAATATAATTAAAATTGTATTAATATAAAAAGTTTACTAATAAAATTAAATACATATAATATTTATACATTTAATTAAAAATAACTTTCAATTGATATTTAAAAATAATAATAATTAAATAAAATAAAAAATAAAATTTAATTAATTAAAAAAATAATAAAGTAAAATAAAAAAATAAAAAATAAAATTTATTTAAGTAAAAAAAATATTAAATTATAATTATTTTTTCATTACCAGGACAATCATTGAGCCTCGTCTGAAAAAAAATATAAATTCACATTTCAAGAGTTCGTTTGTCTTACTCCATTATTTGAGGAAAAAAGTGTTCATCCCAATTACGGAGAAACCCATTAGACACGAACAATCGTCGCCCATCCAACGACAGTTGCATCCGCGCAGGTCCACCCTCAAACGGTCGACCCATGAAGAAACATCTCTCCGTGTTGTAACTCTGAAAATTTACGGCTTGGAAAAATTTCATGAAAATTCAGAAAAAACAAATTTATTTTTTCTTTATGGTATTGACAAGTGTCCGTCCACCCAGAAATTTCTGTTCTTCTAAGCAAATTCTTGAAAAAATAATGAATTAATTTGTGAATCTGGTAAAATGAAGTTGAAAATTGTCATTTTTGTAATTAAAACCAGAATTGTCAAATTTTCTCCAATTCAGATCGAATCAAATTTAAACCAAACTTTTAAAAAAAATAGTATTTCTTAAAAATGGTAGCCTGGTAGGCGACAGGAGCGATTTTGGAAATTCTTACTAACTTGGCACCCTGATAAAAAAAAATTCATTAAGGAAAAGTTTAAAAACACAGACCCGTAAGGCACTATCTTTGCCCAATGGCTGTTTGCTTCCATGCAAAATTCCCATGCTTCGGTATACAATTCCACCAAGGAAGACCTATTGATTTTTTTTTGTAAAAAATAATATTTAATCTAAAATAATAATAAAAAATAATTTAGAAACCCATACTTTTTGTGTTAAAGTTGGTCGGAATGGGTCCGAAATGTTCATCTGTGCCACAAAGCCATGGAATGTGGCACAAACATACAAATGCTGATCATCCATTGAAAGTACCTAATTTTTACAGTATTTTAAGAACTATGTCACTTAATTCTTTTGAAAATTTATTGGAAAAAGCTAAATTTTTCATTTAAATAAAAGATCAAAAGAAAGAAAATTTTTTGTTTTATTTTTCAAAAAAAATGGAAAATTCATTTGAGATCAAAAAGTTTTTTTAGTGATTTCTTTGCAATAAAAAAAGGGAGTACAATTACAAAATTTTTTTTAAAATTCACCATATCTGTCAGAAATGCCGGTACCTCGGGCACATCACCTAAAAGAAATGGATGGATAACCATTGGACTGGCACACAATACATCAATTTTCTTTCAATTTTATCCTTCTAATCCGTGTTTTGACTGAGTTGGGCTTTTGTCTACCAGGACTAAAAACTGATACCGTACCGTAATGGCGGCTCAGCATACTGTTACAATTTTACGCACGATCTTCATATGGTATCACAAAACATACCCGGCCATTCGCCAACAGTGACGGATGAAAATTTGACAACTCGATCAACGGAAAAAAGGCCAGTTTTCTTGGAAATTAAGCAATTTGTTTTTGAATACAGTAGTCTGTCCGTTACTTACGGTAGATTTATGCAAATGATAGCTGAATTTGTGTTTTTTTTAATTTTAATCAATAATTAAAACTCGCTTACATTGAGCTTCCCAGTGCCGTACAAATGAACCTAAAAAAATTCTTTTGAGAAAAAATAAAGCTTTTTAAAAAGCAAGAAAATTAAATAGATTTTGCTTTTTCTTGGCCAAAATGTCACAGTTAACCCCCCCCATAAAGCTAAACACTTGCAAAGCATGACAATGCAGGCCCTTCTTACCCGTGTGTAAGTTCGGCTTGATGAACCTAAAAAAATAGATTTTTTATAAAGAAATTTATAAAATTTACCATTCGAATACAAATTGGCCATCGCCCGTCCTCCTGAGGCTCAAGCCGTATCTAACGGATATAAAGAAACAATAAATGTACTATAATTTTTAATATATGAATAAATTTGCCCAAACCTTGATATTATTATTATTATATATTTTTTTAATTTTTATTAGTTGTCTTACTGTTTGGAACAATGTCCGTTTTTTCATATCCCACACATTCACTTTGTTTCCGTATGTTTCAAGTAAATCATTTTGCAACAAATCTTGAGAACCTAAAAAAAAACCAAAAAATATTTTTTATATTTTTTTTTTTGTTTTTTACCCATTTTTTGCGGTTTTATATTCGGCGTATGGCAAAGAATTTTGTCCAAATCGCCCCATTCCGTGGTAAATGCAAGCGCATGTCTCATGTGAACGGCCAAGGCACCTCCGAAGTTTGGGAAACGCATCGGAGCAGGAATGGTAGCAGAACCTAAAGAAATTTAAAAAATTTAATTACATTTTGGTTTTTTATTTTAATAAATTCAATTAAAAAAACACTAATTTTTATTATTTTAATTTTTTAAATTTAAATATAAATTAATTTCTAAATTAATCGAAAAAATAAAATAAATTATTTGAAAGAGAAATATTTTTATATTTAAAATATATATATTTTTATTTCAAATATTATCAGTGATGAAAAAAAACATTCACCGGTCGATACGGTAGAACGAGAAGGCAACGTTGGTGAACTTGACATTGAAGTTTGAGGCGAATTCGGCGATGATGACCTACAAAAATAGAAATTATGAAAGCTGGCATTTAAATTCTTTTTTATTTTTTTGGCCTTTTGTCACTGTTAGAAAAACACCGATTATTATTTTTAATTTGGTTATTTCAGTACTGCTAACTTTTCTTCCTCAGAGATTGATCGCCGTCGTCGATCAACCGGGCAAAAAGTGCGTCGATCCAACCGAAATAAATCACCTTAATAATAAATTAAATTATGAATGTTTCTATAACTATTGGTAATAGATAATACAGTACCCTTTGAATGACCGTACCGGTCTACCGATGTCACGACAAGCAATGGCAATGAGCTGGAACGACCGGCATTGTTGGAGCACACAAACAGGGGGCCACATAAAAAAGAATAATATTGATTTAATTATTTATTTTATTATTTTAATATTAATACATAATCTTAGGCTTTCAAATTTTTAAATTTTAAATTCAAGAGTTTTTATTCGTATTTATGGTTATTACAACTTTTACCAATTGTAAAGGTACCTCGAAAAAAATTTTTTTACAAAATAAAAAACCCGATAGCTTTTGATTGGCTCTATAAGCCATCCAAATTTTAAAAAATTAATGTAAGATTTAAGAAAAATAAGTAAAAAAAAAAATAATTTTTTTTTTCACTTTGACAACCAGAATTTCTTAAAACTTAATCAATTTTCGGTTATGACGCATTATGTTCGGAAAATCTATAAAAAATGGTGGAATTTACGAAACCACCTAGCACCACTCTTTGTAACTATAATATTTTTTATGTTTAAATTTACCCAAATCAAAACGTGACAGTTCCTCGCGTGTAATGCACTAAATGACAAAACAATTTTTTTTTTAAATGATTTTATTATTATTTTTGCGATTTTATTATGCCTTTTGAATTCGTATTTCCGTCATTCGTCCATTTTTTGTCCCATTCACATCAGTTGAGTGATCGTTGCGTTTACTAAAATTGTCATTCCCAGCAGAAGAGCTATTTTATAAGTATGATGGATACATTAAATAAAAAAAAAATTACACTATAAAATAAATCTTTTTTTTTAATTTAAAAATATATTTAAAATTCTTATCTTATATAGCAAAAAAAAAGAAAAAAGAAAAATTACTAAACAGAAAATTAAAACAAAATTTTTTTATTTAAAAATCATAGCAAAAAATTATTTTTAATATTCAAAGAATAATAATAGTCATGTTTAATACCCCAACATCGATGCTTCCATCAATTTGAGCACGTAAATGCGTGAATGGGACGGCACCGGTGCCACCAGGGTGAAATGAGTGCATTCCTTCGTTGTGTACTCCAAATCATGGAGCATGGAGTGCGTGTTTCGCATGCAGCCCAACGAGTACAGCTCCTCGCCGGGCAACGGCAAATTCAGTCGACGGATCACCTGAATGGCACCACGCACAGTTTTGGCACAACTCCCAAACTGATTTTTGAAAATTTTCAAGTTTTCACTCAATTTTTTTTTAAATCTTCATCGCTCAACAATGGTTCATACCGTATTTCCTCTAATAGAAGTACCGGTGGTTCTATTTTTCAATCACTCTCAAGGGTGTGCTTCAATTAGAAGGGCTGCTTCAACTAGAGGGAGGAAGGCCTTCTATTTTTCGATTAACAAAATGCTTTGTTGGCGAGCGAAAGGTCTAGGGATCCGGAATTTTGAAAAACCCGGGAACGGAGACCGATGCTGAACGGGAAACGGGGGAACCGTGGCAAAAATCCCCGTTTTGCCGGGGCCACCGTTCCCGGTAATTTTGACACAAACAAAAAAAACAAACATATACCAACACCCCTGGTAAATTGCCGATGGTTCGGGATAATAATTTTATTTGAAAGTTCCATCATCGGACTCTGACCCGCGAATTAATTTTCCCGGTTTCTACTTCATTACTCGGCTGAAGCCAGGGCTCTGAAAGTCCACATCCAGCACTGCCAGTTGAGATGGCTGATCCCGATGGCTGTTCACCAGCAGCACAACCATGCGCTTTTCACGTTCGAACACCGACTGAAAAGCATTAAAATTAAGTCAGAGAATCGATTGATGGGATATTTGGCGTATACACCCCCCCCAAATATTGAAGTGATTAACCTAATTCAATTAGTAGAGTGATTATAATCCTTCTAATCCCAAGACACCGGATCTGATCTATCGAATGAACCAATAATGTAAGTCGGGTTTGATCAATCTATTCGATCAATTAATTTATGATATTTTGCTTCCAAGATATTGGGTTGGATCATTTTCATCGGGTATAGGGAAATAATCCAATTTCAAGGTGTTTTTCCAAATTACCAAGACCGGGAATCCCGGCAAAAAATGTCATAACTTCGGTGGTTTAATCCAATTTCAAGGTGTTTTTCCAAATTACCAAGACTGGGAATCCCGGCAAAAAATGTCTTAACTTCCATTAAGTGTCCCTCTCTCCCTCTCTGTGGTATCAGAACTACCTCATCTGACAACACTGTCATGTTTCGTTGCAATTCCGGTGGCAACAAATTCATGCCCGAGTCCTGCTTGAGCAATTTGGCATTGCTAATCAGTTCCAGTTGATCAGTGTACTGCTTGATACTGTTTGTGTTCATCTGCTGAGTCGACACCATCCCATTGTTTTTGGCATCCGTCGCATGGATTGTCGCCTTGCCGAGCTTCAAGGACGACGATTGTTGACGGACCACCACCAACCGTTTGTTGTTACTCTAAAAAAAAAAAGTTTAAAAAATGAATAATAATTTTTATTTTATTTTTTATTTAGGCACTGAAGGGACATTTCGTCGTATATTAACCTTTTTAGGCTTAACAGTTATACTTATTTTAATCTTTTTTAGACCAATTCACTTTTTTTTTATACCTATAAAAGTTTTTGTCCATTTTAATGATGTTAAAAAAAGTGTTTGTAGGGGAGTACTCCGATTTTTCTTCAATCATTTGTATTAGTTTTTAATTTAGAAGAAATGAACAAATTTTTGTTTATTTATTTATTTTTTTGACTTACCGCGCAGGTTCCCATCTCGAGGTGTTGTTAATTTGGTTAAATTTTATTATCCCGCTTTTGGTAGCAGCCCATGGTAATAATTTGTCCAGAAAGATTCTACAATTTTTAAATCAACTATTTAATGGATGTCGACAGTGGTGACGAACAGGAACATTCTATTTTAAAATGGAATAAAAAAACTAAGAAAATAAAAAGAGGGGGGGGGGGGGAGGGTGGCTTTAATTAGGCAAATTTGGCTTTTAAAAAAGTAGAAATAAAATTGCTTGGAAAAATGTTAAAAATTGGTAAAATCCTGGGAATTGCAAACACTGATTGGCATGGACAGAATGTGTTATTTGAGTGAGAGGGAGGGAGGCTAAAGGGATTTAATTTTCTAGCGTGAGGGCGGTGCGGCGACTGTTTGGATGGGATTTGAAAATGGCACTCAGCAATTTCATTAAATAATGCCAAGTTGGCTTTGTGTAAACCATGTGCTGGTCTTTGACTTCCGGATTCATACATATGGTGTTTGATGAAGCAAAAATTACCTTTCAAAAAATGACCAAGGCTTCACTGTTGCCCTGTTCTTAGTCATCCAAAGTTATCTGAATGATCAGAAATTGCCGATCTGATCGGTCGTCCTGGTCAAAAAACCCTAAATCATCGAAAAGAGACAAAGGCATATCTTACTTCCTAATTCCCTAATAACTCTCTCTATAGGCCTCGTTCATCAAAAATGATCATTTTGATTGGTCCATTCATCATGAATGATTAATTCTGACCTGTCCATTCACCTAGAACGATAACGACTCAGATTACGTTCCTCTTAATGTTACTGTATTCTTGGCGCCCAAAGGGTTCTTTGGGGTTTCCATCAAATTGGTACTTCCAAACCTTGTTATCATTAGTGTGCGGCACGGCATCGGTATACCGCGGTTTTTTGGTATTTTGTTCGGTATTTTTTCGGTATATACCGTTCGGTATACCGAAAGCAATATTTTGGAGATTTCGGTCTTTTTTCGGTATCGGTAACCGAAATACCGTTAAAATTGCATTTGCCGCACACTAGTTATCATGCAATAAGAATAGAAGCCAAATTTCGAGGCCAATTTCAATTATCACAATTTATCAAATCCTGCCTAAGCCTGAATGATGTGTTGTGTGGCCCAATCATGCTAATTGGTTTTTGAGAAGGTGTATCAATTAAGGGGACACAAACAAAGCGGCATGGGGCAAATGGCATCGAAATGCCGCAACAAAAGTTCAGTTTTTGATTTGATTGGCATATGCCTTTTTATCCGGCTGCCATTTTTCTTCCATCGTGGTGCCGTCGGCTGGTTGGTAGGTCCAAAGGCTTGGCGTCCGGCTGGCAATAATCCGCCGCACGGTGTGCCGTGCCAACAAAAATGCTTTTGCTTTCACTAATCTCAATGAGCTGTTGAAGAGGGGAAGAATTTTCCACTTGGCTTCATCTCTCTGTGTGTACATATCATTTAATACATAAATATTTTGCATTCCGGGAAAAATTTTTATGTTCTAAGGGGCTACAAAAAATATTTTTTATTTTGAAAACACTTTTTAAAAGAGCATGGAAAGTTATTTTGTTTTTTTATAAATTTTAAATGTTAAATAGCGGAGGGGTTGGCTAAATTTCGAAGCTAAAAAAAATTTTAGAAAACTGCTTTAAATTTATTTTACTAAAAATATAGACAATAATTATCAATTCAAATGCGAAATATTCATTAATAAAATGAATAAAAATGTGTAATACATACAAAAAGAAACAATTAAAAATACACTAAAAAATAAAATTTAAAAATCTTATAAGTAATATTGACATGCTGTGATTATAAAACTGTTCTTGAAGAGATCAGATGAACATGATCAGAATTTGGGAATTGATTATTGCTTTTTTGTGCCGCTGCCATTTATTGTTGGCACATTTGTAGTGGATGCTTCTTGGACCCATGGCGCGTCTTCCTTTGCTCCATCATTCACAATTGGGGCAACCGCATTTACGAATTCCTCGTAATCAATCTTAAAAAGTTTTTTTTTTTAAATTTATTTCATAAAAATAAAAGGATGTGCAAATTAATTTATATTTTTATTTTCGAATAACAAAAAGGCAAATTTAAATAGCGATTTTCACTAACAAACGTCAAGGTTATAATAAAGACAAAAAAATCTGAGACCAGCAGAGACTGCAACAACAAAAAAAAAACTAAATGACGATATTTGATCATTCAACCCCTCTCATAAGAGGCCTACTAATACAGGGGGGTCTTCTAATACAGGGGGGCCCTTTAATTCAAGAAAGCTTTCTATTGTTCAACCTCACTCCCCCCTCAAAAAAGGCCTTGAGGTGGGTCTAATTTTACAGGAGTATATTTGTGAGAGATGTTAAGCAACCAATTAGACAACATTAATTATCTTAAAGACCAATTAAACAATATAATTAGTACAACTAATAGAGCTATTAGCCTGCCGAGAATAATTCTGATAATACACAATTTTAAAATATAATATCAGTCAATATTTTAAAATATGATGTAGCAAATTATGAAAATTCCGTCCAATGATTAGGGTTGGCGGTTTCTGGAAATTCTTTGCAACCGAACCGACCGAACCAAAACCGGACGTTTCGGTTAACCGAACCGAAACCGAGCATTTCGGTTAACCGAAACCGAATCGAAAAATTCCCACTAGTTTAAACTATTTTTTTTCTTTAATTTCGCTTAACTGAACCGACCGAAACCGACCGTTTCGGTTAACCGAACCGAAACCGATAACCGAAACCGAATTTTCTCGGTTTATCGGTTCGGTTTCAAACCGCCAACCCTACCAATGATGCCTTCCTGTCACCTGTTCATCTCCGTCCTTGTCAAACTCCTTGATGATCTCGTCAACTTCTTCCTCGCTGAATTTCTCGCCCATTGTGGTCATGAAATGCCTGAACTCCTGCGCAGTGATATATCCATTCCCGTCTTTGTCAAAAACTCTGAAAAAAAAAAAATCAAAAATTTTTTTTCATAATTTTATCGAAAAATATATTTTTTTAACCTGAATGCCAGACGAATTAACTCCTAAAAAAAGGGTAAAATTCTATAAATTAAATTTCATTTATTATTGCACCTGATCAGTTTCCTTGTTCATCTCCTTCATCATTTTGCAAAACTCAAAAAAGTCAATGCCATTGCCATCAACATCGTACTAAAATAAAATGAAAAAAAAACTTAAATAAGGTTTATATGTAAATACAATTTTTTTTATTCATTAAATTTTATTGCCATAATTTTTTTTCCTCTTTGATGCTCTATTTTGACCTTTTTTTCTTTTATATACAAAGCATATATAATTATATATATATATATATATATATATATATATATATATATATATATATATATATATATATATATATATATATATATATATATATATATATATATATATATATATATATATATATATATATATATTATATTGTTTTGATTTTTAATAAAAAAAAATTAATATTAAATTTCCAAATTTAATATATATGACCAACCTCATTGACCATGTTCAGCAGCTCGTCCTCCGTCGGATTGAGTCCCAATGTTCGCATTGCCACACCCAATTCCTTGATGCTCATCGTTCCATTTCCGTCCTTGTCGAACATCCGGAACGCGGTCGCAAACTCTTGGATTTCCTTTAAAAGAAAATTTGATTTTAAAATAAAAAATAAATTTCTTGCCTCAACCGTCAGGTCGTCGTCACCAGTGGAGGAGCCAGCTAAAAAACAAAAATAAAATAATCTCTTAAACAATTTGCCAAATGATAGCCGTAGCCAGGACGAAGGTTGTCCCCACCCCCCTCGAAAAAAACCCAGAAAAAATATTTAAGCCAAAATTTCCGCACAGCCCTTAAAAACGGTAACACTTTGTTAGCCCCTCCCTGACCTTCAGAAGTGGAGCTTCTGACTACTTTATAGGAATTGATTAATCCGTGTTGCGACTTTTGCGGCCAAGAGATTTGCGGCCCAGACATTTGCGGCCCCAGCAGAAATCGGACATTTGCGGCCCGACTATTGCGGCCAGACATTTGCGGCCAAAAATGTTAAGAGTGTTTTCAGACATTTGCGGCCCAAATTCATGAGAAATTTTGCGGCCCAAGCGAAAATCGGACATTTGCGGCCCGTGCTTCTGCGGCCCATTATTATTACTATTATTTTTTGTCAAATTTTGCACCTTTCGAATTCATTTTCATTCAAATGCCAAATATGGATCAGAAAACATGATAAACATCAATTTTTGATTTTGTTTCTTTTCTAATTCCAAGTCGTTATGCAAAATCAAAATTCTTGAAACACTTAATTTGCGAGACGATATTGGAGCGCGCTTAAATTCCTTTCTTCGTCGTTGTCATATCGCAAAATTAAATCTTTGATGGCCCCATCATTTTCAATGTATTTTTTAAGGCGTTTTTGGGATAAGCCCCGTGTTGGGTCAAGTTCATAAGGGCGATTTCTGTTTTGCTGGTACTCCTCTTCGATTTTCAATGCAGTGATTAGCCTTTAATAGTGTTTCCGATAAGAAATTAAATTTTCTTATTTACCGAATAAAAAATAGTTAAAAAATAATTTATTTTAATGATAACGGGTTTGGCATTTGAATGAAAATGAATTCGAAAGGTGCAAAATTTGACAAAAAATAATAGTAATAATAATGGGCCGCAGAAGCACGGGCCGCAAATGTCCGATTTTCGCTTGGGCCGCAAAATTTCTCATGAATTTGGGCCGCAAATGTCTGAAAACACTCTTAACATTTTTGGCCGCAAATGTCTGGGCCGCAAAAGTCGTATAACCGATTAATCTATGGGTATCAAGGAGTGTTCAGATTTTTTGAGAAAATAAGGTATGCTACGATTATTCCGATTTTATTTTCAAAAAAAAAAACAAAAAAAAAAACACTGTGCCTATATTATTAAAATTTGAATAAAACGTTTCCACTATCGTTGGCATAATGTATTACAGTTTCCACAACCAAAACCAAACCAGCTTACTGTATTGCCGATGCATTTTTGCTGTTGCCGGTATTGTTGTTGTGTTGTTGCCAACAAAAGTTGCGTTTGCAGATTCAACCGATGTGCTGCCGCCGCCGCTTGGTTGATGTTGTGCTGAAGTGGACGCAGTGAAAACACAATTTTCGCTGCCAGCCAATGGGATACGGTGATGGGGTGAGGGGATTACTGTAGAAAGGGGTGGCGATACAGTAGCTGTTGTTTGTGTTGCAGCAACAGTTGTGGGCAGAGCGCTCTGCAGCAGCAAATATTTATTATTAAAACAAATAATTTAAAATATTTATAATTTAAATAATAACTATTTTATTTTCTAATTTCATTTTCTTATGGAAATAAATAATTGGTTCGAATTTAGTGTATATTTTTTTAAACTTGTTGATTTTTAAGAAAAAAAAATATTTTTTTTTTTTTCGTATAAAAAATAATTAAGCATCTAGGAAATATAAAATGCTATTTATATATTGAAAAAATTAATGAACATTTTTAGGTATTAAAATAATAATTAGAACAAATAAAATTGCATCGTTTAATGAATTATTAATTTAAATTAATTTAATTCCAAAATTTACCAATATTTGTAAGATATTTCAATATTTTTAAGTTTTTATATTTAAAAATTTCCAGTTTTAAACTTGCTTTGAAAACGCCAACAGATCGAACACAGACACCAAGCGCAATCACCGGCTCAACTGGGGCATCAGGCGGATGAGGATCCAAGTGGGGATTGGCCTGCTGAGTCTCACGGGAAGACTGAACTGTCGAGGGGGGAGGGGGTGGAAGCACTCTGAAAAAATGGGAAAAAATTTTTAAAAAAATTTTCCAAGGTAAAATATAAAAGTAAAACTGAGGCTTTAGGTTAACCGAACCAAAATCGAAATCGACCAATTCGGCAACCGAACTGAAACTGAATTTCTCGGGTTTTCAGGTCGATTAAGTTTCAAATCGGCAGCCCTAATCAGGGTCGAGGAATTGTAATTAAAAATTAAGGACAGGCTTTCCATGATAATCCTGTTCTTTTCGGTAAACGAAACACGGAAATGGGATCACGTTCAGGAATAGGAATGAAAAAATCAAATAAAAATGATCATAAGCTTTATAATTGGAAATACAAAAAAAAAAGACAAAAAAAGACAAAAAAAAATTTAATTTTAAATAAATTTTGAAACCAAATAATTAAAAACAATTAAAGTAAAGAAAATGAAAATTCACAAAATGCTTTCACCGAGTTTTAATGTCTTAAAGCTCCCACCATCCCAAATAGCATTTTATTACGCCGAGAGGAAAAGCATAAATGAAATTGTCCCGCCAAGAAAATGCCTTTTATTTGCCCTTTTTTTCTCAGTTTCTCGAGGAGAGGAGTTTGATGCATTTTGGGAAACTAAATTTAAAGTTGAATAAAAACATTAATTGTATTTGAATAAATTGGGAGAAATGAGAAAAGACATTAATTTTGGTAAAGTTGTTTTGGTACAGAAAGAAATTTCATTTAACATGGATAAAAAATAAAATAAAATTCATTTTTATATATAAATTTTCCACCAAATAAGTGGAAATATATATTCAAAAAATAAAATTTAATAGATAAAAACAAAATTGTTTTTAGGTATATAAACTTTCCGAAATAAGCGAAATTACTTTAAGAACCCTTAATTAAGTAGGAAAATGTTGAACGAAGAAGACATTTAAAAAGAATATATGGAGGAAGAAAAAGATGAATAAATAATTAAAAATTAACTGCAATAAATAAAATAAAATTTTTATAAGAAAAAAATATTGAATTAAATTTTGGAATACATTTTATTGTTGCGTTAAATGAAAAGATTAAAAAAAATTCCGTTTTATTTGGCAAATTCGGTTTTGTTGTGTGAATGAAAAAAGGCCCAGCGGGGTTCCATTAATAAGAGCAAAGTTCCAAAATTTCGTGCCACCAATAAAAAGGTAAAAAGAAATTGTGCCAGGGCATTGTGCCAATTTTTTTTTAATGTTTGGCGGAACATTTCGCATTAGTTTGAATGGTTTGCTTTTATGTCCAAAAATTAAGCCATAAAATAAATTACCCAAAAAGTATCCAGTTTAAACAAAAACGAAAAAATAACAAAATAAAATAAAAGGCATGTTCTTACCTAAGAGTTTGGACAAAACTGGCCAAAACTCACAAAAAATTCTTCAGATCCCAAACGAAAAACCCCCCAAAGGAATGTCATTTCCAATATTAGCGGATTGGTACCGTTGGGCCCCTCCCTATACGGCAGGTTAAGTGCCAGTGGCCACCTTCGAAATGCTCTTTGGTGGCTGTGCCGTCGACTAATTCGTGCTGACGCAGCAGCAGCCGACAGTTGCGCGTCACGCGTACGCCGCGCTTGGCCAAGCCGATTGCCTGCGGTAGCACCGCGCATTAGCGCCAAAACAGAGACTGACGCCTAAGTGCTTGAGCCTGCTGATCAGTGTAGATGGATTCCTCTTGGCTGGCTTTATGCCAATCAGGGTAGCGATTGGTTGTCTTATGGCCAAGTTATTGGCAGTACTTGGCCCGATATAATGCCCAAAATTATGGAGTTTTTTGGCCAAATTTTGCTCAAATTGATCGGCAAATGACTATGCTGATAATGATGGTGGCGATGGCGATGATGACATGGTTTGGCCAATTATCAATTATATCATGCACAAATCCATGATTGCATTGTTGTCCCCAAAAGTGTGCCAAATTGTTGTTGTTTTGCCGTAGGCGCCAAATCAGAGTGCCAACAAAAGAGTCGTCTTCTTCATCATTTGCGCCGTGAAGGAAGAGTTCCGTTGCCAAATTTGAGGCGAGGGTGGGCCAACCGACAAACAAATGAAGTATATATGTGTGTGTGGTGTGGTGTAAGTGCAGTGAGTGAGTGAGTGGTGAGGAGGAGTTGCTTTTCTGCCCCGACAGAAGCAGTGAAGTACGGCACATTTTTTGCGGGAGGAGGGGCAATGGATGGGAACGGCACGGCGGCGCCCCGGGGGCCCCTTTTCGCCCTTTATAAGTTCCTTCCGCTTGGGATGGCACAAGCACACAAAAAAGTGGGGGCGGGGGGCGGGGAGCATTTTTCCAACTCGGCATTAATGGAATTTGTTGCAGCAACAGGACAGTGTATGTATGAGCAGCCGAATGAATGGATGGGGAAGGTTGGTTGGGTGAAGTGTCGCGTCATTATCAGTCTCTTAAAAACCAAAATTTTCCACTCCTTTTCGACATTTCCGCACCACCAGTCCGCTCGCGGGTCAGGTCCATTAGGGGCACTTGTTGTTTGGTCTTTTGGCGCGCCGTTCTCGATACGGTATGTGTCCATTCTGGATGGATGGCATAACCAATTTTGTTGTAATGGGCGGCACCCCCAGAATGATGATATGTCCAACACTGGTCAGGCCTAAGTACCGGGTGCCGAGTTAAAGTTTGGCGAAGAATTTGTAGTTGCCGGCTTACGGTTAAAGAACTCCTCTTGGTGGACTTTGACTGTGTCTGTCTCAAGCTATACAAGGGGCAAATTCTTGGTCTGGTCGTGTCCCCATGGTAATAAATCTCAGTCCTCAAACCGTAAGTTGGGCAACAGTCTTACACCCAATCTCGAGCCTGAAACTAAGCCTTCGTCACAATTTCAATTCTCGGCAATTCGTGTCGTTAGTTTATTTCTCTAGCAATTTTTATTGGTATCCATCTATCATCTTTCGGCAGGCCCGCGCTTCAGCATTAGGCATTAACGGATGCAATTTTTTCCATTATAAAGTTCATTTTTCCATCCGCCGTTCTCCTACCAACCGCCTACGCTTTCAATAACAGTTAGCCCTATCCGCCCCCCCCCGCTCCCTAGGGCCCCTCATTATTCACATTCCCATGCTGATGAGGCGGGCACATTCCCACCCCCGCCGCTCCCGCCCCCAGGCCTCATCAGTCCAAGTCAATTTGGCCAATTCCCGGAATGCTTTTCCCCCACATCCATCCTTCATCTGAATATGTGTCTTCCTTCCTTTCCTATTTGCATACATATGTTGTTTAGCAAAATGACATTGTTGTGGGGGGCGGGGGCTGGGCTTAGCTGGCCAGCGCTGAGTTGGCCCAACTCCGCAAATGCCTAAGGCAAAATGGACCGGGCCAATTCGGCGTAGGAGAGGGCAACAAAAAAAAATTGCGAGTGTTAACTTTGAAAAAATAATCAAATTTAAGTAGCCAATGTGAAAGAAATTGGAGGACTAAAAAAGGAATGAGATGAGGCCAGTTCATCGGAAGAAAGCTGTTTTCTTCAACAAATTGGAATTTCAATGGGCAATGAATGATATACAGTAAAAAACAAAAAGTTGGAAAAGATTGGGAATTTCTTAAGTATAAAATAGAAAAAGGAAAAAAACTTACTGAAAAATTTTGATTATTAAAAAAATTAAAAAATAAAATCTTTGTTTTTTTAAGAAATCATTAAACTAAAAACTGTATATTAGAAAATTTCTTTATTAATTGAATTTTTGTTTTCCAATTTTATTTCAATTAAAATATTTTTATTAGAGAAAATAATTTTTATGCGTTGCAATTTAATTTAAAAGTGAATAAAAAGCAAAAGATGCGTGGGCTTTAAAATAAGGAGATTTTTATGTTTTCAAAGGTTCAAAGATTTTTAAGATGAACATAAAACTCGAAGAATTAAAAAAAAAATGTCATGTATCAAATGTCGTCGCCGAGGGTAAAAAAAAGAGTGCTCCCACGCATTTTGACACGCGCGGGCGGAGTGAAGCAACAAATGAACAAATTAAAAAAGTGGTATTAAATTACAATGATTAGACAAAATGGACGCAATGGTCGGAAGTCAGACTTAAATTCCGCAGTTGATCAGCAGAGGATTTGAAAGGATTACTGATCGAAGGGATTGAGGCAAAAATATTTATTTAATTTTTTTTTTTTAATTTTAATAAATTATATAATTCGAATAATTCCATTTTTTCGAGTTTAAAGCAGGGCTCCCATCGTAAGTACAAATGAAAGCCCTGGTTTAAAGTATATTTTATTTTTTTGAAAAGGTTTTCAATTTTTTTCCTCGAAAAAGAAGACAAACATAAAATGATTGATTGAGAATTTTTATTTATTTTTTCTTATATTTTTAGTTTTTAATTTTTAACAGGACTATATTAGCCTAGTAATTTTTATGCCCAAAATATGTTGCTTTTACTTGAGTTCTCTTACATTTATAAGAATTCCATTGCGGTATATACCGAAAATACCACGGTATACCAATAAATACTGCGGTATAGACTGATACACCGACACACCGATAATCTCAAACACCGACACACCGATAATCTCAAAAATTGAGCACCCGAAGGCTTGTAATTGGAAGCACAGTAATTTATTGTCTTGATATTAATCTAATTAACTCGCAATTAAAAAAAGGAAACAAAGATTTAAAAAAAAAATCAAGCAAATTCACTCACCGACTCAGCGGAATCACCGATTTTGAGGCGATGAAACGCCACGCGGAATTGCCTCGGCGCGTCAAACAATTGCCGCCGCCTCCGTTTGTGCTGTGCGCACTCCGCTTACGCTTTTCAAGCTTCAAATTTTATGTAGTAAAGTTCACAAAAACATTTTAAATAAAGGGAATACATGATTTATGCTTTATATTAAATATTCCAAGCATCTGTCTGAGTGTGTAGTACTGTATTGTCGTCATGTCTCAGTTCATGGCAACAACAAGTGGCCAACACACTTTTAAAATACCCAAACCAATTAGCCAATTAAATTTGCCATTAGGCTTGCTTGGCTTATTTCAAAAATGGCGGCCGAGGTCTTCTCCCACTGTACCGTTTTTCGTCGGTCACTGTCCGTGGTGCCATTGGTGGTATTGTTGTCGGATCCGCGTGCCATTGTTGCCATAGCCATTGCCGTCGTCGAAGTTTCGCCGCCTGCAGCTCCGCCGCCCCCATTGGTGGTGCCGCTGTTGTTCTTCTTCAACTGCTCGTGCTGATACTGGTCGCGACTGATGCCACTTTCGCTGCTGCTGTTGTCGCGCCTCCAAATGCGCTGTGCAATACGCTTGTGCAGGCCCGTGATTCTGTTTGACGACGCCTTTTTGTAAAGCACAAAGAAATATTGTGGACAGCAGCGTACAATTTGATGCCAAAATTACGGTAGCACTAAATAAAATTAGGGACAAATTAAAAAGAAAAGGTACGGTACTGTGATTAGAAGCTATTCGTAAGCAGAAGCTAAGAGATTAAAAAAATTATTGAAAAAGTTTAAGGATAAAGTTTAAAAAGTACTGGTTTTTTTTTGCAAAATTTAAATTGTAACTTTTTTGAGAATTGTTTTATCGCTTAGCTTCTGCTTATTCAAAAGTTCTAAATACATAAAGCTTTCGAATGACATCAAATTTTTGGGATTTGGTTATCAACAAAAAAGTTATAACACAAAAACATCGGCTGGCACTGAAACGTGCGGCACTCAAATAAGCTGCTCCGGAAAAGGTGCTCCCCGATTCATTTGGTTCTGGAAAGCCGGGGGGAGGCACGGAAATGCCGAAAAAAAAAGTCGAGTTTGGGATACATACTTTCGGAGTTTTAAACAGAGTTATAGGGAAATGGAGAGTCTATTTTAATAAAGAATGACCACTAAAAAATATGAGATTGAACCAAACATGGCATCAAAAGTTTTGCAAAATAATAATAAAAAAAAGAGTACATATTATGTATCAGGGATGCAGCCGATTTCCGATCTTTTTTGGACCGGAATTCCGATTTCCGATGTCCGAAAAAAATTTGGGGCATCGGAATTCCCTTTGAAATCAGAGATCGGCTGCATCCCTGATATGTATATTCTTTGGATCTGAAATACAGCGATAATTAGTTATTCTAAAAAAATTTGCTTCTGTGTTCTAATTTATGTATCGCTTTTCAATGATTTAACTAATCATTTGATTTTATCTCAGGCTAATAAATTTGCAAGAAAAAAAGTGTTTAAGTTTTGCAAATAAATTTGTGTTGGCAAGCATTTAGGGGGGATTATGGATTAAAGATTTTTTCTTTTTGCTGTTGGTTTAAATGTAATTATTTGTGCAGTCAGTCCATTATCTCTCCGTGGGATGTGGAGCTTTTTTTTTGCGTCATCAATGGTGGGTGCCAGGAAGGAAAAATGTGTTTGCCTTGTTGGCCATAATTTTTGGAGAAATTTTGTTAGCTTAGAGGTCTGGCTAAAAAAAATAAATTAATTTTTAATTTTATTTATTTTTAGGGTAACAGAGAATTTTTTTATGGAAAATTGCGATGCCAACAAAACAAATAGTAGAAATATGAGACGGAGTTTGTGGTGCAATCTCATATGGTTATGATGACCCGATGAGAAATTTTCATTGTTTGCCAATATTGGGAATATGAAATTGGAACGCTTGAATATTAAAAAAAACAAAATTATGAGTTTTTGAAATTTTTGACAAAAGTAAGGCGAAAAGGATTTTTATATTCTAATAATAAATAAAATTATTAAATAATCGAAATTTCGTAGAAAAAATTAAAAACAAAATGGAAAATATTTTAAAAATGGGATTTAACCAAATTTTCTTCGTCTTAATACTTTTCATGGGGAATGGAAGGAAGATGAATGGCACTAAAATGCCATTTTCTTGGAAAGTTTACTTAATCCTTGGCCTCAATTTTGGCAGTGCCACTCATGCATTAGCCATTACAGTTGGCAAATTGACGGTGGCTGCCTTTGAAGTTAAAAAAAAAATATATGAATTACGAAATATGAGACGTAAAAAAAAGATTTTGAGAAAAAAAAAACCATGAAAATTATTATTTCAAAAATTTTCATAAATTAAAAAGACAAAATCAATAATGCAAAACAAGTATAAATTCGAAAACAAAGACCAATTTTCAAAAAACCGAACAATTGATTTTCTCAGTGAGAATATTTAAATTTTTTGTTTTAAATATTTACAAAATTCCCATCCGAGAAAAACCCAAAAAATGTTCCTGTTTTCCAAGATAAAAAAGAAGCCCGAGCTTTAAAATTCTCTCACGCCTGAATTCTTCTTTTTTTTTGCCACATCGCATTGTCTCGGGTTAAAAATTTATGCTGTGAATAATTAATTCTTTTGCCACATTGTCCGTGTGAACATTTTGGCATTTTGTTCTATGGTGGCATTTTTTATGAGGGTGAATTATTAGGATGGCTTTTTGCTGTATATTTTCTTTAATACAAATTTAAAATTCAAAACAATTTCCAAAATTTGCTACGCTAGCATATCGAATTTTTTAAAAACAAAAATTGGCTATTTGTCATCGGTGAATCCCCTGGGAATTTAAATCCGTTCTTTCCATTCCTGTCAATATGATGGAATGCCAAAAGGTCAAATTCAAAATTTTAAACAAAACTCTCAAGGGGACACTTCATTTAGAAAAAATAACTAAAATAAAAGAGTTACAAAATTTGAAAAATTAAAAAAAAAATTGAAATTTTTCCATAAAAACTTCTGAAAATCCACTTTAATCTAATCATAAATCTTTTTTTTCTTCTAAAATTTGAAAAGGACAAAAAATAGAAATTGTTCCATTTATTGACAAGTTTTTATTAAATTTGGCACAAGGCAAACTGATGGAGAGAAAAAATTTGGAAATAGAAGAAAAATGAGCATTGTGTTGCCAAAAATATTTACATTAAATTTGTTAAAAAGCATGAGAAATAGTTTTTCAAAATTAAAAAATGACTGAAAAATATTTTGTCTAAAGCAAATTTTAAAATTGAAATAAAATATAATAAATCCAAGATATTTGTCTCCAAAAAAGTATAAATAAAACAGCCATTAAACTAATTTATTTCATTAATTATAAGAAATATGTGATGAAAATTTGTAACTTCCAGTTTCTACTGCAAAACAAAAAATGCTAATTGTCGGACATCTTTTTACAAAATGATTTTCAATAAAAATTATCCCAAAATTTTACCAAATTGAATATACAAAAAAAGAAGCTTGAGTTAAAAAAATATATTTTTTGAATTTTCAAATTTTTTAGGAAGCTAATTGGAACAGTGTCTTTTCTTTCACTGTTCCGACACCGGCGCCGTCGGCGCCGCCGCTCGTTGTGCCCTCCGGTCGACGGGGCAATTGTGCACAGAAATGGGATGGGGAGCTGAGTGCGCGCTTATTTGGCCTCTTTGGCTCACCCACATAGAGAGAGAGAGAGAGAGAAGAGATGAAGCCAAAAGGGAGAATTGTGCCGCGAAAATGGCGACAGAAGCAAAGGGGAAAAATATGAGAGATAATGACGGAAATGGAGGGTGCCAAAAAAGGGAGGATGCGATAGAGTGGACGAAAGAACCTAGGGAAAAAGAGAGAGAGGGAGGCGAGAGAGAGAGTGAGAGAGAGGCGGGATAGAGAGTGAAAGAGAGAGGCGGGGAAAGTAAGAGAAAGAGCGAGAGAGAGTTGGGGAAGAAGACAGAGAGAGGAGAGAGAAGAAAATAGAGAAAAGGAGTTTGAAGAGATGGGTAGGCAAGAGAGTGAAAAAGAGGAAAGTGGGGAAGAAGAAAAAGATAATTTCATAATACAAAAGATAGCGGCCGACAAATGAGAGATTTAAAAAAAGAAAAAGAAAGGTAAGAAAAAAAAAACTGTGATATGAAGAGAGTGAGAAAAAGAGAAGCGAGAGAAAAAGAAAGGAAGAGAGAAATCTAGAAAATCATGGGAAAAGAGTTAAGCGAAGGATGCATAATGATAAAGCAATAAAAGAAGCAGAGTGAAGTGCGAGAGTGAGTGAGTGAGTGAGTTTGACGCGACGGACTGCCGTCAGCGGAAATCATTGGCATTGTGCTTGGCACCAAACACAAATGTTAGCGCAAAAAAGCACTTTGGCATTGGGTGTGGCTCTATTGGATAGGAAAAGCTTGCGGGGTGCGACATTTACACTTTATTGTCACGCACAACGCATCCAATGAATGCTACGCACTACTGAGTTAGGCATTATGCCAATGACGGAAAGAAAATTGTGTTGAGGAAGGAGGAGGAAGCATGACTAATAATGATTGGTCAAATGAAGGGTCGTCGAAAAAAGGAAGTAAAATTGTAACCAAAATAAAAAAATATAAAACTTTAGCAGTGTCATTTGTCCTAAATTACATCATTTTTAATTTTAAGCCTAAGTAATAAAGGGGAAAATTTGTTAAGCGAATCGACATAAAAGTCTTGTTACCCAATTTTTATTGAAAGTACAGGTGCTAGGTCGTTTCATAAAAACCGCCATTTTGCAGATTTTTCGTCAAAAACTGGTCATAACTTTGCTCAAACTCAACCAAATGAAAGAATCTTGGTATGGTTCGATAGCTATTGGTTAGCTCTGTTAGCCTACCAAATTTCAAAAATTTTGCTTAAGTTTGAGAAAAATATAAAGTTTTTGCTCTGGGATACAACTTTCTTAAATCTGGATCAAATTATTTGAAATTTTTATAGTCTTATAGAGCTAACTAATAACTACCGGATGACACCAAGATTGTTAAATAATTACAAAAAATTTGATTCAGATTTAAGAAAATTGTAGCCATAAAAACTGCAAAAATCTCTATAATTTTCTTAAAACTTTATCAAATTTTTTGAAATTTGATATGCTAATAGAGCTAACCAATAGCTATCGGAACATACCAAGATTGTTTCATTTGGTTGCGTTTGAGCAAAGTTGTAACCAGTTTTTGGCAAAAAATCTGCAAAATGGCGGTTTTTATGAAACGCCCAAAGTGGCGGTTTTTATGAAACGACCCAGCACGGAATGTACATACCAATTGTGTCTATTTTCAAAATTAGTACGAGCTTAATCAATTTACATTGATAGATCCCTTTGGAGAGTAAATCATAAAATCTTTGGAAAAGATGATGAAATAGAAAACAAAAAATTTCGTGCACCCCTGACCCGGATTCGTCCTCAAGAAAGATTTTTCGATTTTTCCGGCTAATTTAATAAAGTTTGGGCTAAAATTTGGTATTGGGGATACTGAGCATGAATCTGATCTTAAATTTTTTGTATGACACCACCTAATCTAACGGTTGATCAAATCTATGATTTTTCATTAAGTACCTACTCCCAGTTTTGGGCTGGGCTTTTACGGCATATTTTGGAATCGTGCTGGGACGTTTCTTAAAAACCGCCAGTATGGGCGTTTCTTAAATCCGCCATTTTTACTGCATTTTCGACTAAATTTAGTCATAACTTTTCTCAGAAGCAACCAAATTAAACAATCTTGGTATTGTAAGATAGCCCTTGAATTGCTCTATTAGCATGCTAAATTACAGAAAATTTCATTGTTTAAAAAAAATTGGAGTTAAAAAACTGGAAAAAATTGTCATAACGTTTGAAAAAACCAAGATTTTTTAATTTGGTTGCTTCAGAGAAAAGTTATGACTTGATTTAGTCAAAAATTCATTAAAAATGGCGGATTTAAGAAACGCGCATAGGTGGCGGAATTTAAGAAACGACCTAGCACCTTTTGGAATTAGGTTTTACTGTAAAGGGATAAAGAAGTAATAGTACTGCAAACAAAATTTACCCAGAAACTTCGGCGTTAAGTATTTTTCATGTAAACGAAATTTCCTAAACGAAAAACAATTGAAGTCAAATTTTTTATTTAGGCTAAGTTAGTCCTTGTCTTAAATATATCCCTTTAAATTTTTGAACAATCACTAATTAAGCTGTACATGCATCATCTTATTTTCACCTTTGATGAGTGATCATCAATTAGCACAGGAACATTAATCACAGTTCAAAACAAAAAGCGCTAATTGGTGTGTCCGTCGGAAGCACCGCGCCCATTTGGTCCCCAATTTTTGCAATAAACATCTCTGCATCTCTGCATCTCTGCATCATCATCATCATCTTCTACAACTACTGTTTTCGTTCGTTCCAGTACACATGGTGCTGTTTTTTGATCACTCCAAATGCAGTCATTGTCTTTTATTTGTCCCAACAAAATAATGAGTGGAACCCATGGCCAAGAGAAATGCTTGGCATAAAAATATTCATTTATCAAATCAATCGGCAATTGGCCAATTCTTCTTATTTATTTATTTTTTTAAATAATAAATAAATATTATTTCGTCATCGCTCTTTGGCACAAAATGCGAACAGTGAAAATTCTTTTAATCAGCTTGTTTTGGCATTTGATTGTGATGTTAAACATTTATGATTTTCAAGGTTTTATTTTCATAATAAAATTAGTTTAAATAATTTATTAAAATTAAAATTTGTTCAATAATTATGTTAATTTCAGTGGTTTGCGAGTATATTGGCACAAATGCTTGGCAAAAGGACGCTGTAGAAGCAAATCAAATGTTGACAAAGCATAATCAGCGAAAACATGTACAGTTGAAACGCTTCTAAAAGAAACTTAGAAATTCTGGAGATTTTGCACCTTTTAAAATTATAATTATTTATTAAAAAATCCATTTAAAAATAATTTTTGAATACCCCTTTAATTTAATTTTTTTTTTATTTTTTGTTTGAAAATCTAAAAAATTTTTTAAAAGATACGCCTTCTCCAAAAGATGCTGAAATTTTTGTGGGAACATTAATGTGGTGGGGGGGGGCAGCTGTTGATGAATTGATGTTGTTGGAACTTGTTTTTTTGTTGCCCGTCTGTAATTTGTTTTTTTTTGGGAAAGTCTGATGATGATCAGTCAGTCCATCGTCCCAACCGAAGGGGTTGTCATACACAAACCGATTGGTCTGCTCGCTCTATAAATTTCAAATTTTTGTTTTTGCATTGTACGAAACGCCAATTTTTTAAACTAATGGGGTGTTAGGCCACCAATTTTATTTGTTTGAATTTGTTTGTTGGGCAATTGAGAGAAGAAATTGGGGCAAAACTTTTTCAGCGGAAAATGATGTAATGCAATAGATGTTTTACAGCGTTTTGTTTACATAAATTGGGTTGGCGTTTTGAACACATAGAAAAATTTAATGGAAAAATATTATTTTTTGTAAAATTCTGAAAATGTTTTAATTTAAATTTAGATTCATTATCATTTTTCGTATAAATAATTATTGTCTTTATTAAGGCAACATCTCTAGAAGAAGTGGGCCCTTTTAGAGAACTGCAGTCCGCGATGCAATTACAACTCCGAGTTGCGCCCAAAGTCGGCGCCCAATTTGAAAAAGGGTTAGCAAAAAAAAAAGAAAGCAAAAAAAATGTATTTAATATAAAATGGATTTCTTAGGGAAAATCCTCTGAAGAATTTTCATGGAGAGCCGCCAGTTGACGAATATGGCGATGATCCCTTTGAGGGCGTCAGCGAATGGCCCTTGAGGGAGGAGTAAACAAAATTTAAAAATATTCTTTTTTTCTGGCATTTTGTATATGCAAATTTAAATAATGAAATAAAGCAAAAATTAATTAATGAGAAAAGCATTTGTATTCGGCTGGATCACAGCTGTACCCGTCCGGGCATTTGTTGTTCACGCATGGGCCAATCGATTTGGGTGCGCCGGCCGGTGCCTTTACTGAAAATTAGAAAAGCATAGAATAAAGAATTAAAATTCCGTGGGAACTGATCAGAACCATAGACTAATGTAATTGTGAA
Source organism: Heterodera filipjevi (assembly GCA_039877585.1). Classification (NCBI taxonomy): domain Eukaryota; kingdom Metazoa; phylum Nematoda; class Chromadorea; order Rhabditida; family Heteroderidae; genus Heterodera; species Heterodera filipjevi. The sequence continues at coordinate 8,335,685 of JBDPZO010000004.1, read as the reverse complement.
CTGATTAGCATGGGTAATCAAAATTATACTGCTTTTACAATTGATTCTAATGGTGCTAGTGCGTTTTCTAAATTCCTCTCTTTTTTACAGATTTTCAAGGAAAAAATGGTCATACCAATTGCCTTTGAATTGCTCTATTAGTCATACAAATTTCAAGAATTTGATTAATTAATTAAGAATGGAATAGCAAAAAACAAACAAAAAATTGATATAACTTTTTAAATTAGGATGAAATTTTTTGAAGTTTGTTTAGCTAATATAACCAATAGCTATCGGATGGTACCAAGATCATTAGATTTGGTTGTTTTTGAGCAAAGTTAAGTCCAGTTTTTCTTAGAAAATCTGTTAAAATGGATTTATAAAATGCGCAGGGCAGCACGGATTCAAATTGTTGGCAAATTATTTTGGGTCTGTGATAATGAAAAAATAATTTGGGTAAATAATTAAGACAATAATGCTCTAACTAAGTGAGCTGAATTCTTGCAATTATTTGTTAAGGTACGATGTACTACTCTGTATACAAATTAATACGCTTAGATAATTTATCAGAATTTTACACTTTCGGTCATTGACCAAATCAAATATTCATTCCATAAAATTATTGATAATTTTTTTTTAAAACCACAGTGATTTGGACTTCATTTTTTTACTTTTAAAGCATGCATCATCACGGCATTCATAACCATTTGGACAAAGTCCGTTGACGCAAGGGCCAATGTTATCTGAAAATTTGAAAACATTAAAATGCCAAGCTAAGCCATTTTAAATGCAAAAATTTAAATTACCCTTTTGTTTTTGTTGTTGTTGTTGTGGCACCGCGTCTCTTTGGGCAACCACTTTTTTGCCCTCCTTTTTTGGATAACATTCGTTGTCGCCGGCACAAAAAGTGCCCGACGGACAGCATCCATCCTTTAAGCATGGTCCAACCGCCTTTGACTTATCCAAACATGCGCATACTGTAAAAGGTGTTGACATTGGGTACGTATCAAAAAGGTAAATATATGAAAAAAACTCGAATATTTTGAAAAACTATGACCTTATAACTCCAAGCCGAAGCAATAATTACAACAAAAAAAAAACAGATTTTCCGAGACTCCAAAATTCTCATTATTTTTTCATTTATTTAAATTAAAATGAATTTTAAAGAGACATTCAAAATATTTGCATATAATTATTATAATAAAATTGATTTCTTTAATTATATATTTCAATAAATTTAAAACATAAATTTACTTTCAATGGTCACCAAAATGGCCAAAATTGAGCATGCAAATTTGCGTTTGACCAGCATCATTGACGCGCGAAAGTGAAAATGATTTGCACCAATAGCTCAGCAAAATGAATGAATGATGAGGCCCCCTTATTCTATGTCGCGTAACCCATTAATAAAAAGTGAAGTACAGTGACAATTTGGCCAATATTTGTTTTCCATCGGCGACCAGCAGCCAGCCACCCTGTCGCGCAGTCCAGGGGCGGAGGAGAGGGACAAAAGGCCCCGAGAAAATTTGATCGGACCGGATCAGATCGGCCGGTTCGTTTGTCCTTGCAGCGGGCGATAGGGGGCGGGGGGAGGACTGGATTTAAAGTGTGTCCACAAATCGGGGGCAGGGGACGACTGCGACAATAGTGAAGGAAGGGCCACATCAGCAACAAAATGTATGAGAAACCCAGGGTGTGTGTTTGATGAAAATCGTACAGCAATGGTGAGATCGAATGTCACGAAAAAATTCCTCTCGATTTAAATAAAAAAATTGGAAACGGGTAATTTTTTTTTATAAAAAAAGCCTTTAGACAAAATTTTTATTAAAAAAAATTTTAAAGTAAATTAATACAAAAAGGCTTACAACCTTCTAAAACATTTGGGTTTTAGGTGGTGTAAATTTTTTAAATTGGGTAATTTTTTTTTTGCGTACGGCTGCGCACGCAACCTATTTATTTGGGAAAAGAGCGGGATTTGGTGCGGAAATTTCCGGATTTTTTAGGTTCTTTCCATTTTGTTTGAAAAACCCGGCCATTCCCTGTTTTCGTGTAAGCAAATACTTTTGCCTAAATTGTGCATGACTGAATAGCAGTGATGTTATACATTTATGACTCTTATTAAGAGCAATGTTTAGGCAGTTTAATTTTCGTACGTTGGTAAGTGCAAAGGCTATATTTTGAGACTCATGACTTCAGCAAACAGTAAGGCCTAGGAGGGTTCAAGGCTATGAATTTCGCAAAAAAAAAAACAACGGAATTTTTGCTAAAAACCAAAAAAATATCGAAAAAAACAAATCCATTACAAGGCTAACGTTTTTTATTTGTTCATTTATCAACAGATCACACTTATGCAAAATGGTCACAATGAGTGAGTGATTGAATGATCTGCATATGAAAGAGGTGTATGACATCATGAAAAGAAAGTTATTGATTGATCAAAATTTTGTGTTGGAAGGCAGCGACAAAACTGAAAGAGTGCACCGGCATGACAGACAGACAAATGAAGAAAAAAAATTCGTTGACTGATCAAAAATAAAAATGTGATCAGAGTGATGTTGTATGTTTTTTATCTTCAGCCGGGATTTTGTGGACCTGATCAGTAGCCGGACGCCTGCTGCTTGGCGGGTTCAGCCGCAGGCGCAGGTGCGGGTTGCTCGGCCGCGGGTTGTTCAGCCGGCGCTGGCGCTGCTTCGGGTGCTGGCGCTGCTTCCGGCGCTGGCGCTGCTTCAGGTGCGGGTGCCGCAGCTGCACCGCCGGCTTCTAAAATTTTTTTTTTTGACTAAAGTTAAAATTTGAGCCCACCTCCTCCGCCAGATGGGGCAGGTGCTGCAGCACCACCAGCTGCTCCTTCGCCGCCGCCTGCTCCGCCTGCAGCACCCCCGGCTTTAGCACCCGCTTCATCGCCGTAGCTGTTTTGGTTGCGCTTTCGTCGGTAGCCGGACGCTTGCTGTTTCGCGGGTTCAGCCGCAGGCGCAGGTGCGGGTTGCTCGGCCGCAGGTTGTTCAGCTGGCGCTGGTGCTGCTTCGGGTGCTGGCGCCGCTTCCGGTGCTGGTGCCGCTTCAGGTGCGGGTGCAGCTGCTTCACCACCACCGCCTGCAGCCGGAGCCGGCGCGGCTGCCTCTGGAGCATTATTATTTTTTTGCCATTAAAAAAGCATGCGCGTACCACCACCAGCAGCTGCACCACCACCGGCCTTAGCGGCTGCCTCGTCCCCGTAACTGTTCTGGTTGCGCTTCCGTCGGTAGCCGGACGCTTGCTGCTTGGCGGGTTCAGCCGCAGGCGCAGGTGCGGGTTGCTCGGCCGCAGGTTGTTCAGCCGGCGCTGGTGCTGCTTCGGGTGCTGGCGCCGCTTCCGGTGCTGGTGCCGCTTCAGGTGCGGGTGCAGCTGCTTCACCACCACCGCCTGCAGCCGGAGCCGGCGCGGCTGCCTCTGGAGCATTATTATTTTTTTGCCATTAAAAAAGCATGCGCGTACCACCACCAGCAGCTGCACCACCACCAGCCTTGGCGCCTGCCTCATCTCCGTAACTGTTCTGGTTGCGCTTTCGTCGGTAGCCTGACGCTTGCTGCTTCGCAGGCTCAGCCGCAGGCGCTGGTGCAGGCTGCTCGGGCGCAGGCTGCTCAGCTGGCGCTGGCGCTGCTTCAGGTGCTGGCGCTGCTGCCTCGGCCGCTGGGGCCGCTTCTGCAAAAAAAAAAAAAAAATTCAAAATTTCAAAAAAGCAAAAAAAAATGTTTTTTTGCCTCCTCCTCCTCCTCCAGATGGTGCAGGCGCTTCAGCAGCAGCACCGCCTGCTCCGCCTTCAGCACCGCCGGCCTTTGCACCCGCCTCATCGCCGTAGCCGTTTTGGTTGCGCTTACTCACTTTAAATATTGAAAAATATAATTTAATTATTTAAATTTCAAAAAAAAAATCATGCAAAAATCTTACAGCTTCGCGCGTAAATGGCGCCGATGCACAACAACACAATTAGCAGCTTCATTGTTGGGTCTTTTAAATATCTTTGTTGGGTTTTACGCTTAAAAATGTGCAAAATGAAAAACAATTATATAGATTTTTTAACTAATTTATTATTTATTTATTTATTTATTTGTTTATTATTTGCTCGTGTTGTTATGGCGCAATGTTGGCTCGGCCAAACGTTTAAATAGGCGCCCCGATGGCCTTGTTTGGGCAAGAAACTTTGGTGGTTGGTGGTGTGTTCCAGCCCCCAGCCCCCCGTGTCGATTGGTCCTCTTGATAAGAGGGGGATGGGGGAGGCGGCAGCCCCCGAGGGTAGGCGCGAGGGGGACAAGGGGCGGGACCGACCTAGCGACCAGCAGCAAAAATAGGTAGAAATTTGAAGGACGACGGGACGACGATCGTGATGTGATGATGATGGTTGTGCCCCCCTGCCCCCCGCCTCCCGTTCCTCCCCCTCCCTCTCGCCCTCATCTCGGGATGGGTTAAGGGAGTGGTGGAAAACTCGAATTTTCAAAACGCTATTGGCGATTTGATAGGCTGTGATCAAATAGAGAGAGAGAGAGAGAGAGAAGAGAGAGAGAGAGATGGGAAATAGAGGAGAACACTGCCAAATTTGGGGGTGGGGGGGGGAGTTTGTTTATGCATGAGTGTATGTTTTGTTGGGTGTAACAAATTTTGTTGGGACAAATTTTTGTAAAGGTAGGCCAACACCAGCGCCAATCAGCTGAACAAGAAGGGGTCCAGCAGAGCGACCCCAAAAAAGTCTTCTTCTTCGCCCAGGCATTGCAAAATTATGGGATGGATGGCATAGGCACACATTACAATGCATGGGCGCCAATTCCACCACAACAATATTTTTTCTTAAAAATATGCCTCCAGGCTCTATATTTCGTAATATTTGTTAAAATCAAGGCTGGAGGGCGGGTGGGACTAGGGTAATTAATTGCATATTAGCGAGGCAAATAGGTTTCAAAGGTGAGGGAAAGGAGATCCCTTACTGGACGACAATGTTTTTTTTTTATACTTGTCTTACATTTTTAATGGTTACTTTAAGGCAGTAGAGGCCAAGCCCCCTTTCTCCGACCTAAATAGATTGTATCATTTTGGGCCAGTCTATTCAGATATCTGGCACAACATTTTTGTCGACCTACTTGGTCAGTCAAGCTCTGGTGTTTGTCGTTTCAGCAACATTGCAACCAGCGCACAGAGACATACTCTCCCCAAACAACAACAAACCTTTCTCAACCGTAATTTTGGAATAGGAAGAGGTTTTGCTTACTGTATGTACTTTTAGAATATACACTATTTCATGCAGCATCTCTTAGTGCTGATTAGTGTAATTTATGTAAAAGAGGGAGAGAACATCCCCCCATCATTATCATCATCATCATCATGCTTCGGCAATTTTGCGTTCTTTCACAACACATAGACACACAAAATCATAACAATAGCGAAGACTGCTAGGCCTAGGAGAGAGAGAGAGAGAAGATGGAGAGAAAGAGAGAGTTAATGGACCGGAAATTGGATGATGGAATATGACAGCAGCAGAAGACGGAAGCGGCGGCTGCTGAGAAGAGACAACCAGCCGGCCTGGCCTGTCCCCCGCCGGCGGCTGCTGTCGCCGGTTGTTCAACCCCCTCGTCCTCTCAAGCGATCCAAAAAAAAAAAATACGGAAACGACTGCCTGCTGCTGCCCATTTTCGGCTGCAAGGAAGTGTTGCTTGAGACGTGGCGTCGCGTTCAACCTTCTCCAAGCAAACGGATGGGTTTTAATGGGTCTTCTGCCTCCGACAGTCCCAAAAAATACATTCCGTATTTTCTCTAATAGAAGCACCGGTGCTTCTATTTTTCAATCACTCTCAAGGGGGTGCTTCAACTAAAGGGATGGAAAATACAGTATTATTATATCGTAAAGCAAATGTAGAGAAGAGTGGACGACTTTCAACACCGTCGATGAGTAACGAAAAACAAAAAAAAATTTCTGAAACCGAATGCCGATGTTTCTGTCAGTCTTGTCCGTGCCGTTGCATCCAACCACTGCCCAGCTTGAATGGTGAAACAAAGAAATTTATCTCACCACCCTCTGCCCGCACGGTTTTTATGCACAAAAATAGGGGTGAGGGGAAGGGAGAGAAGGGGGGGGGGAAGGGGAGGGGGGGGGGAAGACGAGCGGGCCACCAACGTTTCGGCGCCAGCCAACTTTAAGACGCCATAACTTTAGCCTTTATATTAAGCCTCTAAAAACTAAAAAAATTTACTTTCCTTTAAAAAAGTTACGAATAAAAAATTACAAGAATTATGACTTGGTGTGACTTTTTTATGTGTTGGTCAATCGCCTACAGATAGATTATACATTCCTTCTAAACATTTAAAGCTTTCGAATTATACCAAATTTGTTAAATTTAGTTCACAAGAAAAAGTTACAGTCCCTAGACGCGTCTGCCGTCGAAACGACCCTCACCCGAAGAGAGCGGCCTCTGTTTTAGCAAAAGCAGTCGCACTGCTGTTGAATAATAGATGATTCAGTCTGCTTCTTCTTGTCCACAAATAATCATCAAATTTCACTTCATCTTTCCCCCTGTGGCGGTACGCTAATCGATTAATTGTGTGATTTTTTTGTTGCCCAAGGCAACATTTAGTAGAAAAAAAACAATGGCGAGGCAACATTGCCTTTGTGGCAGTCAATATAATTGTTCTTGTTATGTTTGCTCTCTCCCCCTGAGGGCATTCAAAAAAAAACACCAACCACACTAAAATATTTTTTTTTGTTGGTTTGCTTGAGACGTAAATTATTTGAATGACATTAAGTACTCATCTTCTTTTCTAACTTGATCAATTCCTCAATTTTGATGTCATTGGAAAGACCTTCAAGAGTCATAACACATAGAGCCTTCGAATGAGACCGATAAGGGGCGCGGGCGGGAAGGGACAAATAGAGAAATGGAAAATTCCTATTTTTCGAGTCGAATATACAGTCAATTGGAACTCCTCGACTAGTACCAAACCCCGAACCACATCCCTGCGATTCAAGCCATTTTACAGTAAATATTAGTCAAGTCAATCGGAGAATGAAAATCCGCTTAAGCATTTGTTTTGCACATATTCTTGGTATAGCAGTCACATGATTTATGTATTACATTACTAGTAAAATATACATCAATGAACGAAATAATACGGTATGGTAACAGCATACATATAATTATATGCGTATAAAATAAGACCAGCTAAATATGCAATTTTATAATAGTAGTAATTACGTCACAATAACATGTTGTTGTTGCTGCTGCTCCAACTCGGCAATTCGGGCGCGCAACAGACGCAACTGCTCCGACACTCCCAAATGGGTGAAAGAGGCCCACAAATTTTCTGCAAAAAAAGTAACAACAATTTGATGCTTTAAAACTTAAGGGAAAATGGAGTGGGAAGGGTTAGGCGATAAGAAATTTTTCCGAAAATTTTATTCATTAATTGATCCTTGTCCCTTTTATTCATGAAGCCTCTTTGATTAAGTTTATGTATTAGTAAGCCAATATGATATCAATCAGTGCCTCTTCATTAATTATTAATTTAATCGACCATGTTGATGCTGATTAATGGCTGTAATTGTTGCTGCGTCTCTAACTTCATCGACAGTTGTTGATTTGGTTGATGCAATTTGCGTGACTGTCTGAAATTTTTTTTTGCAGTTTTAAAATTGAAAAATTTGCAAAAATCCTATGTTGAAACGAAGTCTTAGAAAATCGGGAATCCAACGATGTATTAGTTTTTCCAAGACGCACAATACCGCTACTACTATAGGAGAGAGTCCCATATAAAATTTTGTTTTTTTCTTCTAAATTCTTTTTTTTTAGTCATCAAAGTAAGTATAATTGCTGACCCCTTATCTTCAAAATGCGAGGCCATCATGATCATCATCAAAATTCGTCGAAAAGGGGTGACTCAAAAAATCAAAAAACTCGTTTTGCGAAAAAAAATTTTTCCTATTGTGCAAAAATTAAAATTTCGTCGCTTCCATGGGCCAACACAGTGCATGCAAAAAAATTTACGTGCAGTATAAGAGTGAGATCAATCATGTTTGATTAGAAAAATGACAAACACACAGAGAAATGTGGACTAAAGTTCAATGCAATCCCAATTCCCAAATGTTTGTTGTAAGATACAAATTTGGGGAAGGCATTGGTGTCGTCACAAATTTCCGTCATAAAATTTTGGTGTTTAATTTTTTTATGGAAAAATAGCCATTTAAAAGATACAAATTTTATTGCTAATTATGTTGAATAATTTTTGTTTTGTTAAGAAAAAAATCAATTCAATGCGTTTTCTTTCTATTAAAGAAGTAAGTTTTTTAGACCAAAAAAAAATTGGTGATCGGTTCTGATGATAGGCATTGCCGGGTAAAATTTGGGCAATTTAGTTAAAAAAGCCTCTACAAACTTAAAAAAAAAACCTATATTTTACTTTGAATTTTTATTTATTAATTTCGTAGGAAAATTCCACGCCCATGAAGGAAAATAAATGAAAACCGCTACTGGGTAGTAGGGATGTGCGAGAAATGATTTTTACCGGGAATCGAGAACCGAGCCCGGGAAATGACCCCGAGACGAGACCGGGAAATGACCCCGGGAACCGAGACCGAGACCCCAAAAAACCCGGGAAATTTCCCGAGTCGGGGACTTTGAGACAGGAGATGAAAATTTTCAAAATATGAATGTATTTTATTTAGTATCAAATATTGACAAAAAAGGACAAATAGTAAATTTTGAGTCCTTTAGATTCAAAAAGATTAATCAGTGCAGTGGTGCCGATGGGCGCCGCCGGAAACTTTTTTTCAGAATTTTGTTAAATCATTAACAGATTTGGACCTAAAAAAGTCAAATTTTAGTCTATTTTTTCAACATTTTAAAGAGGCGAGGGTCCGGCATCCTTAAAATTTTGAAAATCATTACTAAAACAAATTTTGCTTCACCAGAAAAAAAATCATACTTTTGTACATTAAAAAAGGCCACCAATAGGGCCAAAATACATCAGCGTTAAATTTTTCTTCCACCTGCTGTTTCCGCTGTTGTTCTTCCTTCTGTTGTTGTTGTCCCGCCTGTCCATCGTCGGCGTCACACGATGACTGTTGCACCATAATCAGTTCTTTGTCCAATTCTTGTTCTACAATCGCTTGCCCAACCATCATGGTCGTCTCCTCTTGCTCTTCTTCGTCATCGCAATGGTCCAAACTCTCGTTCTCGACAAGGTCAAAGACCAGTTCTTCTTCCTCTCCATCCTCCTCAGCGTTTGCTTCTTCCTCCTCCTCCTCACCCTCCTTTCCTCCCTCCCCTCTGTCACTGCCGCTGCTTCTTCTCTTGCGCTTCCGTGCCGCGCTCGCTGCCTCTCCATCCTCGTCGTCGTCCTCTTCTTCTTCCTCCTCCTCATCCGTTTGCTTGCGCTTGTTCACACTTCTTGACCGCTTCCGTCGTTGTGACTGGTGGTGCTGCGATTGGGGCGCAACAACCACCGCACCGCTGCCCCGGTATGCCAAGTGGGGGTTGCGCTTGTCAAACGCGTTCAACGCATCGCGCAAACGGTAGTATTCGTCAAGCTTAAAGAGGCAACACAACGACAGTGCGTACAAACACATTTGGTTTTTCCAATTTTTGGCCTATCCAAGTGGCCTCTCATCTTTCAACTTCGTTTTCCTTCCCTTTTGGCCTCTCTCTCTTCCTTTCCCTTCCTCCTCTCCTCTTCCTCCACCAAATTTTCTTCTTTCCTTTTCCTCCTCTTCATCATCCTCCGTCTCGAACAAAAAACCCCAAAATTTGGAAGGGTATAAATGGTATGCCATTTGCCAGCTTAGACCTCCTTTAGCATTTACATTTTCGCTCTTCTTCGCTTCCATCATCTTCGCGTACAGTTCGTCCCGATTACTTGGCAACTCTTCAACCGCGACGACCAATGCGGTTGGAACTGATGGCACAGTGACGGGACCGCCACCATCGCTATTAGCATCTTCATTAGCAGCGGAGGCGGCTGCACCGACAACAACGGTGGACGCTGGCGCAGTGCGATCCGGCGACACTTCATAGGCGGGCGGATGGTTGATGGGACGGCCTTAAACATTTTCTATTTTTGTTAAAAGTTTAACGAAAATTTGTAAAATTGACAAATAGGAAAAAAAAAGTTTTCATTCCTTAAAAATGATGAAGTGAGCCATCAAAATAAGGTAGAGATAGAAAATAAACTTGTTTTTTTTTTAATTGATACTCATTTAATTTTTTTTGTTTGTTTGATATACAGGGAAAAACTTGTTAATTAAATACAATAATTTGGTGCCAGTCATTGCAAAACGAACATGTTTTGAAACCTTAACAGCGTCAACTTTTTTTTTGTCGATGAAAATGTTGCTATGATATCAATAAATAAAATTTGGTAACGAAAAAACAAAAAAAAAACTTTTTTTTAAAAGGGGGGGGGGGACTCAAAACGAACCAAAATTGCCGATGAATTTTGAACGGTCCGTTGGAGGACGACGAACAGCGCCACCGCCTCTGAACACCGGACGGCGGCCGCCTCTGCGACCTCTCTCAAACATCCTTGGTGGTGGCGAGCGGGACGGACTGCGTCTGTCCGCTGATGATGCGGAAGAGCGGCGCGGTTGGTGATGTGACGACGTTGCGACAAGCGGTGACCGGCTGCGACTATGGCGGGGCGAACGACGCGGCGAAATGTCCATGCGGCAATGGTAGGGAACGCGCGGAGGCGGCGCGTGTCCACCGCGTGAGGCAATGCGTCGACCGCCGGCACGACGATGGCTATCCAGAGCGTGGAATGACGAGCGAGGTGGCGACATTGGCACAGGAACACGGAAATGATGACCATGACGACTGCTGCCTCGCGCGTGCACCGGTGATGCGCGTGAACGGAAGGTAGACCGTACATAGCCAATGCCACGCGGAACGTGTGGCGGAAAACGCGAGCGGAAAGAACTGGGAAATGAATGGAAAAAAATAATAATATCCAGAGTGAAGTTATATTTATCCCTAATCAATTTAAATGCATGAAATCAAAAACGCAGAGCGATGGACAAAGGCCAGCAAATTTTGAATAGGAGAGAGGTAACTACGCCTAACAAATGGGCATTTTGTGGATTTGAAATGTTTTGGGGCAAATGAGTTTTTGACTTTTTGTTCGAATTCGGGTCAGGGGTCCAAAATGGATCAAAACGGATGCCGGATCATGATCAGCGACCCCAAAAACCTATCAAAGTATTTATTTGTCAGGGGGATGCTTTTGGAAAACCGTGAAACCTAGGTAAGGCTTAAGCCCATTCTACCAATTTTTCGGCACTTATATAGCGTAAAGTCCAAGCCTTTATTTTGAAAACCAGAGGGAAGTCTTTTAGTTTTTTGACAAGTTTTTTTTTACTAGATTAAAAAAGGTGTGCCAAAGAATATTGAGGTCACTAATAACGGAATGACATTTATTTAGAAAATTATAAAAAAATTTTTTGAAAACAAAGGGGAGACCCTTTTAATTTTTTAAACAACTTTTTTAAATTTTCTGAATTGGGCCAAATAAATGTCATCTCGATCTCGATCCTTTGGCATACCTTTTTTAATATTTGTAAAACAAAAATTGCCAAAGAATCAAAAGGGTCCCCCTTTGGTCAAAATAAAGGCTGGGACCCTAGGCTATATAAATGCCTTTTCTTACCCTTGTATTATTTACCAGAAAACGTGAGCGCTAGAGCCAGGAAGTCCCGAACCCTGAATCCGATCCCGAATGGGTCGATCCTTAGTTAGCGAACACTCGCTCTAACATGTGTTCAAACAAAACCTTGACGACGTGGGAGATCGAAATGAGGCAGGCGGTGAGTGCCGCGTTGAACGTCCGCCACTGCGCGTGGGTGGCGATGTGTGGCGATGGTGCGGCGCAAAAGAAGACGAAGCCCGTCGACGCAACATCTTACGAAGAAAACTTTTATGAAGCCAAGTTAATGAACCTAGAATAAGGAAAAATGCACATTTATTTATTCGAAATTTTTTTTTACTGTTTATAGGGTGCCCCGACATTTGCGGTCCGATATTTGCGGCCCGACTTTTGCGGCTATGTCCAAAATTGGTTTCAAATTTATGTTGCATTAATCCCAAAGTCCTTAAAAAGCTTTAATAGAGGCTAATACATGAATTTTGTCCGAGAATTGCGTTCTTAGATGTTTTTAAAAAAATACTAAATTATAAAAACACCCAAATGAATTACCTAAAGAGCCAAAAATGCTGTTTTCTCTATTATTAATCCTTTTAGGAAATTTGGGATTAATGCAACCTAAATTTGGAACCAATTTTGGACATAGCCGCAAAAGTCGGCTGCAAATGTCGGGACACGGTTTATAGTGTAAGATGGCTGTGATCTCAAAATGCAGAATGGGGGTCCCTAATTTAACTTTATTATTTTGAGCTAAAAATTGGTATATGTGGACTTTCCATGGTGCTGATCACGAATCTGACCTTGGATTTGTCATATGACATCATCTAATCTATCATTTGGTCAATTTTTGTGCAACGGGCAGCGCTATATTTTCGTTGAAAACGAGTATGTACTTGATAAAAAATCATAGATTTGACCAAATCTTAGACTAGACGGTGTCATACAAAAAATTTAAGGTCAGATTCTTGCTCAGCACCCTTGAAACTCCCCAAATACCTATTTTTAGCCAAAAATAACAAAATTAAATTTTACAAAGTTAAATTAGGGACCCCCATTCTGCACGATTGCCAATTTTTTTTTTTTAATTTTAAAAAATTTGATTTGAAGGGGCGGGAGCTGGCGGTGCCGTTAGGCGCCGCCGGGAATTTTTGAAATTCTGTTGTATTATCGTAACAGATTTTGCAAAAAATGGAAAATATGGATCATATGACCAGGGCTCCCAAGTGTGCTTATTTCTAAGATTTGTGCTTATTTTGAGGGGGCGAATCTTAGAAGCTGGAAATGTGCTTATTTCTAAGATTTGTGCTTATTTTAGCTGTGTGCTTATTTTTGTCTTATTTTTTTTGGGAGCCCTGCATATGACCCAACACACAATATTAATAACGGTTTTTTTTAGCGCTGATAACGATAGAAAACTCAAAAAAAGTTTTGGGCAAAGCGTCTAAAGTCTAAACCTGTTTTCGAGCCGGCTAAAAACTCGAAAAAAACGGACATTTAAAAGGGTCAAACCCAGACAAATTGGTATCATTCGAGAGCTCCTCTTCATGAGCTAAATCTTAAAATGAAGAATCAGGTCAAACCGATTCGATCTAAGCATTGTCCATTTGAGTCCCAGTGAAAAAGGACATTTCAGTACCAACTGTTAAAATTGGCGTGCCGCGCCGCGGCCTTAAAGTGATGAGTATTATGGAGGTTGGAATTTCTGACTTTTTTGAAGCCGCAATAATGCTAATTGCAAGCCTTAAAGAATGGTAATGAAATGTCTTTTTTCACTGGGACTCAAATGGACTTGCTCAGATCGAATCGATTTGACCTGATTCTTTCATTTTTAGACTTCGCTCATCAAGAGCTCTCGAATGATACCAAATATGTCTCGGTTTGACCTTTTTAAAAGGTTCAAAAGTGCCCCATTTGTCCAATCATTTCGTCAGTGGTTCATTTGGGCAGTGATCATTTGGGCAGTGATCAAATGGGCAGTGAAAATCTCAAAAATAATTAATAGAAGATAAAAATGAAGCCTAAAATTTCCAGAAGTCTTCTGCTGAAGACCTAACCCCCTAGTTTACTGAAAACCCAACCCAAAATTTTTTTTCTGAGAATCTAACCATAGTTTTTCTCTGAAAATCTAACCAGTTTTTTTTGAAAACCTAACTCTCTAGTTGTTTGGAACCCCGACATTTGCGGCCCCGACACTTGCGGCCCCGACACTTGCGGCCCCGACATTTGCGGCCCAACCCAAAAACGACATTTGCGGCCAGCCCAACCCAGAAAACGATATTTTCGGCCAACAAACGCCAAATTTTGTTCTTTTTCTTAATTTTAACTATAAAAACGGTAAAGTTTAAAAAAACAAAATCAATTTTAACCACATAATCAAATTCTTTTAACATCAAATGTTCAGAACTTAAAAGCTACCAATCCTGTATCTCTGAATCTGCTAGTCGGTACTGTAAAGCCCTAAGGTGTCGTAATAAAGTTTCATCATCTCTATCTTCGTTGTTATCGTAGCGCAGTATCAATTCTCTTATGGCTCTGTCATTTGCCTCATATTTTTTCTTTCTTGTTTCGGTTATACCCCTTGTTGGATCAAGTTCGTATGGACGAAATCAGTTTTGCTGATACTCTTCTTCTTCTTTAATTGCAATGATAAACCTGAGAAAATTATTTGACTAATTTGAAAATAGTTGGTTTATGTGTAAAAATTTCAATGCCATTGAACACTTTATTTAGTAAAATAATACAAAAAATTATTTTGGCGGAAGGTCTTAGCCCTTTATATTTTGATGACAAAGCCATAAGAGAATTGATACTGCGCTACGATAACAACGAAGATAGAGATGATGAAACTTTATTACGACACCTTAGGGCTTTACAGTACCGACTAGCAGATTCAGAGATACAGGATTGGTAGCTTATAAGTTCTGAACATTTGATGTTAAAAGAATTTGCTTATGTGGTTAAAATTGATTTTGTTTTTTTAAACTTTACCGTTTTTATAGTTAAAATTAAGAAAAAGAACAAAATTTGGCGTTTGTTGGTCGAAAATATCGTTTTCTGTGTTGGGCCGCAAATGTCGTTTTTGAGTTGGGCCGCAAATGTCGGGGCCGCAAATGTCGGGAAATGGCCCTTAAGAAATGGGCCGCAAGTGTCGGGGCCGCAAATGTCGGGAAATGGCCCTTAAGAAATGGGCCGCAAGTGTCGGGGCCGCAAATGTCGGGACCGCAAATGTCGGCCGCAAAAGTCGTTTTTGGCTGGGGACGCAAATATCGGACCGCAAATGTCGCGGCCGCAAATGTCGGGGCCGCAAATGTCGGGACACGAGTTGTTTAAGTTTTCTATTTCTTTTTTTTCAAAAAGAACTAATAGAAAAACTATGCCTAGGTTTTCAGAAAAAAACTAGGGTTAGATTCTCAGAAAAAAAATTTTGGGTTGGGTTTTCAGTAAACTAGGGGGTTAGGTCTTCAGCAGAAGACTTCTGGAAATTTTAGGCTTCATTTTTATCTTTTATTAATTATTTTTGAGATTTTCACTGCCCATTTGATCACTGCCTAAATGATCACTGGCAAATCGAAATGGCCCCTTTCCACTATGAATCGAATCGGCCCAAAATCGAAACGGGTGACCCCATTTTGAGGTGCTAAAAATCCTGAAATAAGTACTAAAATAGGTGCCAAAAAAAATGCAAAATAGGTGCTAAAAATCAGGGGGCTTATTCCAAAAAGACCCATTTGGACCCGCAGCAGTTTTGACGGAATTAACAACAGTTAAACAAAAAATTCAAAAAGTTTCTTCAAAAAGAGCCAAATCGAGGAGCTTATTCAGCCATCAAAAAATGATCTTCAACGAATTGTAAAAGGAAAAAGGAATTACATTTAAAATAACTATTTTTTAAGGCATTGCAAAAAGAGACCGAAAAGTTGGACCTTGAAATGGAGAAATTGAGGCTTGAAATGGAAGTTTTGTCATTGAAAAAGGATTTGTTACAGCGCAAGAATTTAACGGGCTATGATATCGAAAATTTATAAATTTTGATCACTGTTTTTATGTGTTATGATCATATTTGATCCATTTACAATTATTACCTAGCAATATTTGTTAATATTTCAAAAAAAAAAAAAATTTTTTACGCTTAACCAAGGGCTTAACCCTGCCTCGAAATGTGGTTAAAATTACAAGGGAGCGCTTAAACCGCGGTTAAGAAGGGAAAAACGAGAATATGAAAAAACGAAAATACGTGGTTTAGAGGTGTTAACCGCGGTTAAGCGGGTCCTTAACCGCGGTTAAATTAACCACGGTTAAGCGTTAACCACGGTTTAAAATGGAAAGACGAGAATCGCGGTTAAATTTTTAAACCGCGGTTAAGCCATCTAAACCGCGGTTAAGGAATTAACCGCAAGACGGGAATAAGGCCCCAGGAAAATTCTCAAAAAGCTTGCAAAATTAACCCCCTATGCTATACAAGTGCCAAAAATTTATATAAAACCATCACTGGCAACATAAATCAAAATTTTTAGTCATCAAACAATAAGATAAGGTTAATACATCGAGATGAATATAATCATTGTGAAAACAGATCATTAAACTATTAGCGAGATCAACATAATTATGTCAATACAGATCATTAAACAATCTTTGGTTGTTTGACAATTTATTTATCTTTTTGATGCCACTAATAATGAATGACTTTTTTTTTTTGGCCAAAATTTAATAAATTGTCAAAAAAATCAAAAGGGTCCCCCCTATGGTTTTCAAAAAATGTCATCTAACCACCTCAACTAAATAAGTGCCATACATTCCAATACACACGGAAACAATAGTGTGATTATTAGTGTTAGGCAAATTGGATTTCCCGGTTCCGGAACCGGATTTTCAAACTGCAAATTTTTTTTCCCGGATCCGGAACCAGATTTTCATTTTTAAAAATTTAAACCAAGACCGGGGTTTTTTGAAAACCATAAAATTTTATGAGAAATTTTGAATCACATTTCTTCTTCAATTACTTTTAAATTATCAAAATAAATTGACAAATTAATTCTGTGAATTTAAATCAAACTTTTCCTCTTCCCTTTATCCCAAATTTTCTTTTTATTTCAATTCCAAGTTTATTTTAATGCTTCAAATATTTCCACATTTAAAAATTATTCTAAGAGCAAAAAATCAATAAAAATGACGAATTTGATAGAAAATTTTGCGCAAAAAATGACTAATTTTTTGTGATCGATTTTCAGAAAAACCTAATAAGCAAATGGGTTACGGCGGTGCCGATAGGCGCCGCCGGGGGAAATTTTTGAACATTAATAGCCCATTAGTTAACAGATTTGCGCCAAAATTGGTCAAGATTTAAGTGTTATTTGGAATACAAAATTTCGAGTAGTCATAACTTTTCCCAGATGAACCCATTTGTTTAGTCGAATTGCTTTCTGGTAGTTTAACTCAACCAAATTTTGTTTTTTGGAACAGGAGTCGTCACTCGTCAGCCAACTAAACTTTAAATAATTCAAAAAATTTATTTATTTTGTTCCAATTTCCCACTAAAATTCTTATCTCAACATCTTTATTCAAATTACCATCTTTAGCCGGACCCGGAAAAATCCGGAATTCCGGTTTTAAAAACGCCGGATCCGGATTTTCATTTTCAAAAATTTACCGTCGGGATTTTTCCGGATAATCCGGAATCCGAAAAAATCCGGTGAGGCCCAAAAAACCCGGATTCCGGATCCGAAAAAATCCGGCCGGAGTCCGGTCCGGTGCCTAAAACACGGGATTCTGGGCCTGTTGTCTATGAATTGCTTCTGCCAATGTCTCCAGAATGTCGTTGAGCCGGTCCAGCGTCATTGTCATCCTCCCGAGATGTGCACTGATCTGAAAAAAAAGTTAAACCAAAATATTCATTCAGATTCATCACTTACGTCGAAAAGATTCGGTAACACTTCTCGATTCTCATCATCCTGTCAACGGCCACTGCTTTCGAAGCCATCAAACTCGGAAGCATGGGAGTAGCCAGATGCTTCGCTTATGGGGAAGGCGGGCTACTCAAAAAGTCAATTTTAGAAGGTTTTTTTGAAACTTCTGATTTTAGGAGGATACATATCTCAGGGGTGGGACGAGTCCCGAAAATCACGAGTACGAGTAAAACGAGTATTTTTAAAAATCACGAGAACGAGTAAAACGAGTAACGAGTATTTTTAAAAATCACGAGAACGAGTAAAACGAGTAACGAGTATTTTTAAAAATCACGAGAACGAGTAAAACGAGTAACGAGTATTTTTAAAAATCACGAGAACGAGTAAAACGAGTAACGAGTATTTTTAAAAATCACGAGAACGAGTAAAACGAGTAACGAGTATTGCCTAAAAATCACGAGTAATCATGAGTAACGAGTAACGAGTACGAGTAACGAGTACAAATCTCACCCTTGGTATTTTTTAGTAAATTAAGAGTAATTGCAATTAATTTTTTTCAATTTAAATTATTAAAATATTTTTTGCTATTGTGTATGCAATTGTGCCTTCCAATGTTACTGTTTTTTCATTAAAATTTTTTCATTCTTTGGATTTCGGAGAGGGCTGTAGCCTCATTAGCGGCCGATCACTTTCCTGGGTACGCCCAAATTATCTTTTTTCATATTTATTTAATATTTTTTTATATAAATTCTTTCATTTCAAAATAATAAACAATAATTTACTCGCATAAAATAATAAAGAAATTGATAGGAATGCATGGCATGGGAATTTTGTCATAATTGGAACCCTCAAAAAAAAAAAAATTGGGCGCACTCGCGAGAGTGGTTTTGTGCGTAATGTGTGCTTGGGTCAGGGACGAGTTTGACGCAATAAATAATATTTTGTGTCTTTCTCCTCCATTCCCCCCCCCCCCGCGCCTCTCAAATGTACAATTTTATATGAAAATTTAGTGTAACTGTATGGATTTTATGCCTCTATTTTTTTTACTTAAAAAAAATATTTTTATTTGAATTTTGCTGATTTTTTAAGTCAATGCTATTATTAATTTTTTACTTATTTTAATGATTCTTATTTGGATAGGAAAATGCGATTTTTATTGGGCGGGGGGCATTGTTCAGCATGATAAATTTGCGATCCCCACTTTTCGGTTTTGGTTCACCTTTCTATTTATCTTCCGGAATTTATTTGGTGATCAATTGGGCCTACCGCTCTTCAGTTACAATGCTTTATGTACATATTAATAAATTGAACAATAAAAAATCATTCATTACTTTTCAACAATAAAAAAAATTTTAATTTTTTTTTTCCAACGGGAGGGAATGAGCCTAAGAATTTTTCCCATCCAAATTTTTTCTTGAGCAAAACATAGTCGTCGACCTTAAACGGCGCGGATGATCATAAATATACACAACATCACATCACATTAAAGGACTCATTGCATTGCTACTACCGCTGCTGATCGTCGCAATTCCTATGAAATTGCGGAGAAATTTTTTTTTTTTGGGTCGCTCGCTCCCCACGCCATCGCCCATTTCCATCAATGGACAAAAAAAAATTGGGATGGAATGACGGTGATTTCTTTAAATAAGCGCAAAATTTATCTTGGAATTGGAATTGCATGCATTTTGTGTAAAAAAAATACATTATCAAAAACTGTGGGATTTTCCCGAAAATTTTTTAAAAATAACATATTTGAAAAATTCAATTGAATTTGTAAAAATATGTAATTTTAATTATGCTAAAATTTATACAAAATTCATTCCAATTTTTTCTCTTTTTTATTATTCAATATTATGATTATAAGCTTGCTATAAATTTACTTATAATTTTTCCATTTTTTTATTATGATAATTAGGGTTAGAAACAAATATCAATTATTGCTTCCTCTATAAAGTCACTTAAATATTCACTCTCAGTTTATCTCTGTAATTTTATGACCATAAATACTAATTTTTCGATTACCTATCACATCCGATCATTGTTCCATTTTTAGATTAATTGCATTATTAATGCCAGCCTCTTTCGGCCATCAACCCTATCAATTTGACTCATGCATTAGTGTTGTAGATGAACCGAACAATAATAATATTATTAATAATGACGGACAACAGCAGAAAGCAGTAGAAGAAATAAATGATACTTCATCAAAGCAAGTGAGTAATTTATTTAGAAAAATATATAAATTAATAAATAATAAATTTTGAATTACGAATTTTTTTAATGGCAATTTCTTTTTGGTACACCTCTGCAAACTATTTATTTAACTTCTTTTTTTTTAAATCCATTAAAAAATTCGTTACTTTTCCATGGTGCTGGTGCGTTTCTTAAAACTGCCAATTTCACTTATTTTTCGAGTAAATCAAGCCATAACTTTTCTCAGAAGCAACCAAATTAAGCAATCTTGGTATTGTACGATAGCTCTTGAATTGTTCAAATAGCTTGCTTAATTTCAAAAAATTCATTAATTTCTTCAAGAGTTATGGCAATTTTTTGTGCTTGTTTGGTTCCATTTTTTTAAGCCTTAATGTTTGAAATCTAGCAAGCTAATAGAACAACTCAATTGCTGTCTTTAAATACCAATATTATGCTTCTGAGAAAAGTTATGGCCAAATTGAGCCGAAAATTCAGTAAAATTGGCAGTTTTAAGAAATGCGCATGCATGGCAGTTTTTAAGAAACACGCCAGCACCCTTTTCCATTATGCGGTCGCACCCCAAATTTTTAAAAAAGAGAACAAGCGCCAGTTTTGACGCGCAACAATTATTTAGGAGGCATAAAAGACGCAATTTGAGCCAAAATATCATTGAAATGGATCCTCGCCACGTCGTTTGCAGTCTTTGCGCCAAAGGAATTGTTGCGCGCCAAAACTGGCGCTTTTCTCTCTTTTTTAAAAATTTTGGGTGCGGCCGTATAATGGACAAGTATCAAAAGTTCTTTACTAATTGAGCTCGTCCCTCATTTTCTAACCTCATTTACTAATTATAAGCCCGATTAAAAGGGACTGAATAATCTGCCCTGTCGGCTCTTTATTAATTGAATCCTTCCATAACTCTCTAAATAAGTTAAATTAAATGGAGTTTATCAATTGAGCCCCGTTGGTATATTAGCCCTATTTATTAACTGAACCCTACTCTAATTAGGCCCAATTAAATGGATCTGCACAATAGAGCCTCTGGGTATCCCTTTTTTATTAATGGACCGCTCCTTCACTCTAATTAAGCCCGAGAGTCCAATTGGCTTATATAAGCTGCCTTCACTCTCTAATTAAGCACATTTGAAGGGTTGAACAAAGAGCCCCGTTGGCATGCAAGCCATAGTTTCTTCATTAAGTCCCTCACTCACTCTCTCGCCCAATTAAAAGAGATTGAGCAATCGAGTCCCTTGGGCTCTTGTTTTAAAGAAAATCACCCCTTTAAAATAATTAAATTAGGCATTTTTTTAGCAAACGATGTCAAGCAATGCCACCACCATAACAACAACGGCGGATGAAACGGTGTCCAGCTCGTCCTTCACCAATTCCACTTCGGCATCCATCAATTCAAGGACAACATTTGGAGTGAACAACAAGGATAACAACAACAATACATTATCATCACCATCATCATCATCATTTGCTCCTGCTGTTCGTCATCCTCAACAACAACAACAGCAGCGTCGTGTGCTCGCTTTTCAACTGAATGGCACTGTTGTTCATCGACGGACACCCAATGCAACAAGCAGCAAAAATCCCATTCAGGCAATAAGGAAATTTTCATTTTTATTTTTAAATGGTTATATTGAAAATATTTTTAAAAAAAAAACGTAGATATTTTGGTGCTAGTCCAGTTTATGCGTCCAATTAACTGATCATCCTTGGTTTCATGGGCATAACTTTCTTCTTGACGAACGAACCAATTATTACGTTCTTGGTATCATTCAAAAGCTTAAACTCGATAGAATCTTAAAAATCAATTGATAGTATTAAGAAAACTGACAAAATAAGATGTTATTAAATAAAACAATTGTGTAATGGCTGTTCAAATGGCTGAGGGAGGAGCCAAAGAGCTGTGGGAGCAATTAGCAAGAGGGGCCAAAGATAAAGGAAGATGGCCTCTTAACACGGAGCAGGACAAAACTCAGCCGCCGAAACTCAGCCGGCCGAAACTCAGCCGAGACATAACTCAGCCGGAAAAATTCTTTAAAAAAAAAATTTTTTAATTCCATTTTTCGCTTCCTAGCCTTTTATGGCTTAGGATTGGCCTCACTCTACCGCAATAAAAAAAAGGTAGATGAGTTACCGGCACACGGCCACGTGGATTATTATCTAATAAGGGAAAGCAGCAAATTTCCGAAAACGGTTTTCTGTATTATTTTGAGAAAAAAAGTAAAGTTGACCATCAACTTCACTTTTGGACATGCGCAAAACGCTTTGATGATGATTGTCCTGGTCGAATCCACACACGAGGGGAATTTATTGTCAAAAGATTTCACGAACACAATCACGAAGCGGAAGCCTTTTTTTAAAGAATTTTTCCGGCTGAGTTATGTCTCGGCTGAGTTTCGGCCGGCTGAGTTATGTCTCGGCTGAGTTTTGGTCGGCTGAGTTTCGGCCGGCTGAGTTATGTCTCGGCTGAGTTTTGGGGTGCACCGCTCTTAACAACAGTCATCCCTCCGGCGGTAGTTGTGGTCTGGTTAAGACAACGGATCCACGTTAGGGCCCCGAGCGGCGGTTCAAATCCGGCCTTCCACCCCATTTTTCGGCTGAATAATAAATTTATTTTCTTCTTTCTCCTATAACTTCTTCTTTTGCTCAAATTTTTCGAAGTTTTCATGTACTAATACATTCTTGAGTTTTAAGCTTTCGAATGATACCAAGAATGTAGGATTGGTTGTTAATTAAGAAGAAAGTTATGGCCCATGAAACCAAGGATGGCCAGTTGATTGGACGCATAAAAGTTCATTGGACGAATAAACTGGACTAAAGCTGATATTTTGACTTTTTGTTTAAAGATTATTTGTTAACACAGATGCTCTCCAATCTATTTTCGTCCATGATGGGAGAACGAGGTGCAAAAAAGTATGGGATGAAAAGGCAGATTTTGCAGCGCACCCGAAGTTCATTAAGGTGATACAATTGTTAACAAAACCACAGGTTGAAACCGAAATCAGAGCCAAAACATAATAAAATAATCGCCGGTATTAAAATTCGATCTCTGACCATATCCCCAAATATAATAATAATTTCGAAAATTTGTTATCAACCCTATTTTAAAAATATTATTCAATACACTTTTTTAAGTTCTTTTGTATGTTTGTTTTTTTGCTTCGAAATTTGTAACTTAAAAAAAAACTTTGTAATTTTTGACAGCTTTTGGAATAAATAAGAAATTTCCTGATCAAAAACTTGAATTTTCCAAAACCATTTTTATATTTTACTATTATCAAATTTGAATTTTGACAATTTTTTTGCTCAGAAGACCCCAACTTGTGGGCGTTCGTACTCGCGGCTCAACCCATCAGCAAAAGCGGAACATGGTGGCGGCCATGGACAATGACAACGACGACAACAACAACAATAATACGAACAATGTGGACACTCGTGAGAATGCCTTTGACATGTTGCTCCGCTTTTGTGACACGCCGGCTGACATTGCCTTCCTCAGGAATCATCCTGACTAGTATAGCTTATTTAATAAAGATTTATTCGTCATGAATTTATGAAGTTCCGGCCTTATCAGCCCTAATAGAGGCCTACTCTCCTTCCCCCCTAGTTCTCGGTAGGGTTCAAAACCCGCATGCGGGTAGTGCTCTATGCGGGTAGCGGGTTTTTTAATTTAGGGCAGACGGGTAGACCCGTATCCGCATGCGGGTTTCGAGGATGTGCGGGCGGGTACCCCGGGTACCCGCTTTTTATAACGTTTGGCTCTTGAATGCTAAAAAAAAAAAATTCAAAATTTGTTCTTTTAAATCAAAAAAGCGGTAAAAATCAAATAATTTAATCAAACTCTTCATTATTCTCAAAAATCGTTTTCATCGTCATCAATTGACGGTCCCATCGCAATTTTGTCCACGTTTGCCTTCACAATCAAAATATCTCCCACATAAATATGAAAAACTAAAACATTACGTCAGAAAAACCAAATGCACAAAGCATAATTTCATCCAAAATCCAATCTTTACCACTGCTTAAAATACCCGTTTTTGCGGGTACCCGCAGGGTTTACCCGTACGGGTTTCGAATCTTCAAATCGATTACGGGTAAGTACCGCATGCGGGTTTTTTTCCTTAAAATATGCGGGTAAACCCGTACCGGTACGGGTAATGCGTGTGCGGGTTTTGAACCCTAGTTCTCGGTTCCAGGCTGTCCCAGTCTCATGTTTCTAGCAGAGGATAGGCTCAATACAACTTAGATTTTTTTATTGAAAATCTACCTGACCTCTTGTCCGGTTTTTAATTTCTAGAGGACAAGTTGAGACTATGAACTTTTCGCAGTTATTTTTTTGACAAATTCCAAGTTTATTTTTTTCTAAAGAATTCCTAGGGTCTTCTGGTCACCAGTTCTACCATATTCAACAATTAAGAAACAATTCTTTTAGCCTTGAACGCCTTGGTATCCCAGTTGATCAGTATTCAACTATTCTAGAGGTAAATTTACATACTTTTATTTATAATAATAAATTCCTTCTTACTATTACTAGGGAGAATGGGTCAGGATTTCGCAACATTGATTAAAAAATTCTGGAATTTTGCAGGATAAATAGGCCTTTATAAAGAATTTTGGTGAAAATTTCTTTTTGGGAACCCAGCAGAACAGAAGTTACTAAAAATCAATGTTTGCAAAATGCAAGTTTACCTTGTATATAAACTCTTTCCCAATTATGTTACATAAAATTAATGGTGCTAAGTCGTTTGTTAAATCCGCGATTTTTTACAAATTTTCCGAACATAATCCGTCATAATTTTGTTCAAACGCAAATAAATTAAATAATCTTGGTATCTTCCGATTGCTTTTGATTAGCTCTATTAGTCTTCCTGATTTAAAAAAAAAGATTAAGTTTTAAGAAAGTTGTGGCCGTGAAATTGAAAAAAATGAATATTTTTGACCATATTTTTCTTAAAACTTAATCAAATTTTTTTAAATTTGGAAGATTGTAGAGCCAATCAACATCTATCGTATGAAATTAAGATTGTTTAATTTGGTTAATTTTGGGCCAAGTTATGACAAATTATGTTCGGAAAAACTGTAAAAGATGGCGAAATTTAACAAACGTCCCAGCACGAAAATTAAATCGTTTTTAATCAATTTTTACACAATAAATAAAATGAATTTTTTTGTTCAACATTACATTGAAAGACATTTAGGAATTGAGTTTCTTTCTTAACAAACGAAAACAGATGCTTGAGGCTGAACAAAGGGTGCGTCAACGGAAACAAAAACAAGAGAAAAAATCATTAAAATCTTAATGTAATTTGTACATTGTATATTTCGGCAATTCTTATTATTTATGTATGTAATAATTAGGGATGCCAAAAATATGCTAAAAAAGTGGCCAAAATATGCGTGTAACATAAAAAAACAGTGAAATATGCACCAAATATGCACAAAAACCTAAAATATGCACCAAATCTGCACAAAAAATATTGAAAATTAGGGGTGCAAATTTCTTAAAAAGAATTTATTCACCATAATTTTATACCAGAAAATTTTGCACTTTTTGAGCCATTTTTTAGTCAAAATCACATAGAAAAGATATAAAAGTAAGAAATATTTTTTTGAGAATTAAATTTTGGACAAAAAAAAAAATTCAATTTTAGTTGACAAATTTTTGGGAAATCTCCATTATTAGGGGTAAACTTTTTTGAACAAAGCCTAAATAAGCACGAAAACTGAAAATATTTACCAAAAATGGCGAAATATGCAAATATGCACCAAAATCCTAAAATATGCAAAAATATGCAAATAAAAGTCCACACTTTTATAAGTAAAAACAAAAAGAAGGTGTTTTTCTTACTAATTAGACCCTGTAAAATCCAGAAAAAAAATATGCCTTTGCATAAATTGGCAACCCTAGTAATAATAGTTTCTAACCTAAATTAGATTATTTGCTTTTTACATGATAAAATAAAAGAATCTTCTTTTTTAATTTTTGATATTGAAAAATTTTTAAAAGTATAAATTTAATTATATTCCGGAATTATTTATTATTATTATTTATGATTTTGATGTGTCCATTGTGCATGCAGTATGAGATTATACCGCAGACGAAACATTCAAGAAAATGATGCACAAAATGCTTCAATTAATCCCCAATTTTCTTGATGCGTCGTCGCCGGAAAATGCGAAAAACTTTGTTGATTAGTCTCACCGACATTGCTTCTTTGTTATGGACTTCGTGCAAATTAATTTTAAAAAATTATTAATTGCATAAAAAACCAGCTTAGAAATTGGTAAATCCAAATTTCTAAACAAAACTTTATAAATCCACTTTATTTTTAATTAAGTATAAACTAAATTTTCTTACGAGAAATATGTTTATTTTATAAAATTGTCTTGTATAATTAACAATAAATTTACATAAAGTGGCTGAACACAGACAATTAAACATAAATGATTGGTGACGGGACTGAAACGTGACTGGACAATCGACAGTGGACAATTCGACAGAGGACAATCCGACAGTGAATTTAAGTTTTAAAAAATAATATCCTGACAAAAAATATTGGAACTTTTTTGATATTTCTCAGCGCTTATTCTGGTCCATTTAGTTGGGATCTGGTATTCTGTAAGCAATTGCGCTCAGATAAGCCAAAATTTGGCAGGCAAGTAATTTTTAGCGAAAAACATTCCCATCATTTGGGCCTTCTGGGTCATTTCCTTTTGCTTTTTATTTGTTTTTCTCAATCACCTTATTCGGTCGGCTCTTTTGGTTATTAATCTTATCATATTTTTTTTTCTTTTTTAACCACTTTCGGATTATCCACTGTCGGATTGTCCACTTCTGTCGGATTGTCCACTGTCGGATGTCCACTTCTGTCGGATTGTCCAAATCCACTGTCGGATTGTCCAAATCCACTGTCGGATTGACCACTGTCGAATTGCTCGGGCGCCGATTGAAATTGCCGAGTGTTGTGTCTGCCTTCTTTTTTTTTGTTGCATTTTCTCAACGGTGATTCACTAGTCATTTTGTGAGGTGCTAGGTCGTTTTGTAGTTCCGCCACTATGAGCGTTTTGTAGTTCCGCCATTTTTTACAGATTTTCCGAACACAATTTGTCATATTTTTACTCAAAACAAGCAAAATGTTAAAGTTTTAGAACCATCCGATTGCTTTTGAATGACTCTATTAACCATCCAAATTTCAAAAAATTCCGTCTAGGTGATGTAATGTATCATATCCATTAGTACAAAAGATTTTCGTCCGTCAAATTATTTTTGTTTCGTTTTCGTTTTTAAAATTTATTTTTTCGTTTCATCTTTCGTTTTCGTATCCGAAAATATTTTTTCTGATTTTCGAGCATTTCTTCCCTGGTCTGCGGTGCCGATAGGCGCCGCCGCGAAAGTTTTTTTGCAAATTAGTGTTTTTTCGTACCATCTTGCTCAAAAAAGAACAAATTTTTGAGAGTTCTTGAGATACTTTTTGACAAACCTTAGCGAATATGGCCGGTGGTGCCAATTGTTGCCAGGGGCGAAATTTTCAAAAAATTAATTAATGTACTCATACATTCCTGAGACTTCAAGCTTTCGAATGATGCCAAGAATGTAAGGATTGATTATGAAGAAGAAAGTTACGGTTCATTAAACCAAGGATGGTCAGTTGATTCGACTCATAAAGTGCATTAGAACCTTACTTTATGCTTTCTTATCCGCAAATTTATTTTAAAAATTGAACGAATGTGTCAACTTTTGTGGTCAAAGTTCCGAAGGTGCGCCTCTCCTTTTCGGAAAAATTTTCAAAAGTTTTCAAGTCGCATAAATACCTTTCCGGATCGCTGACCAAGAATATTTTTTTGTCCTGCATTTTAGTTTTGTTTTTTACTTATTTTCTCAGCATTTTGCATATTTTCTAAACTTTATTCGTGAAAAATTAATTTTTTTTTTGTCTTTGTGAATGTTTTCGTTTTTCTTAACGCCTGCTGAATGTGCTTCTTAAGGAAACCCCAAATGCATCAATTCTAACCCTATTAATTCCTCTCCCCCACCCTTCAATTCTGAAACCAATGCAATGACTAAAAATTATCTAACCTTTGATGTGGTTCAAAACTATTTGTTGGGTTCACTTTATAAAATTTGATTTTTGATTAACAAATTTCAAGGGTTGTCATATCATTAAAATGAAAGCCTTAATTCTTTGCCTTCAAGTTTTCCACTCTTTATTCTTTTTTATCTACTCCCTCCTCTTTTTGTCAAGATTCTTTTGCATTTCGAGACATCATTTCGATTGTCAAGGCAATTTACCATTTTCCTTTCGAATGCATAATTCGTTTCATTATTCCAAATAATCCTTTCTGTCCATTTGTTCATCCTTAGATCCAGATCAGCGGTTTTTCATTTCTTCTCATGATCATTGATCGCTTTTTATGCCGTTCATTTATAACATATTAAGAAATAAATTTTCATTAGGAATTCATATCTTGGTCTTTTTGTAATCACAAAAATTCGATCCATCCTCATCAGCAGCTTAGTTCCGAAATAAGAACAACGCTGGCCTAAATTAAGAAACCCAAATGATCAAAAATTTGGTGAATTGAATTGTCGCGGACTGTTGTGCCGTACTCACGCTCATCTGCTGCCTCCGTCAATGTTTAAGTACTGCCAAACCGAGGATGACTTGCTGACTTTTTACATAACCGTTGTGCTAGATGAGCAAAAATTTTTGTCCGCTGCGAATCTGAGTACCGCGGTGGGAATTGGTTTAAAAATAAATAGGTTGTAGAGACCGTAAAAAGAGGCACAAAAATACTAAGCCATGGAAAAAGGCTTCAGTTTTTAAAAGTAATCTTACTTTTTCCAGGTGTTTTAGGCAAAGAATTTCAAAAGCAATTTTTATTTCAAATAACATAGAAAAATATTTTTTATTTTATCACAGAAGACTAGTGAAATAAGTATAAATCTTTGAAAATAAATAAAAAAAAAATGTTGTGAGAACAAAATTTTGATAAAAAATTAAAATTTTTTTTATGAGAAGTTTTCCATTTATGGATTGTATTTCAAATTCGTAGGGAGTGTTCTTTTCAAAGTTTTAAAAGACGATCCTTAGTGGTCTAATCAATTTTTTGGCATTTTCTCGTAAAAATTCTCAAAAAGTGAAAATAAGATGTTCAGATATATTTATATTTTAAAAAACGAATTCATTAACCCCCTCCATTTTGGTTAATTCTACTTATTATTTTTAAATTTACCATTTAGGCAATAAAAGGAAAGCTGAAATTATATTTTTATTGTATTATTTTAGTGTAATGATTTCAACCTGGAAGTTTTTTCATATTCAAACACCGAATTGCTTTAATTAATCAAATTGGCATTTATTTTCAGCGCCAAGCTTTGTCCCGCGACTCACTGAGTTCGTTTATTCTCAGCACTGTTTTTGGAAGCGGTATTGACAGTTTTGTGTTTGAGCACAAGCCATCGGAGGTGCGTAAATCTATTAAATTTTATATTTAATATTTTTATTTGGTATCTTTTTTGCATTTTTAAATATAATTTTGGCAGTTTTTATCCATACTTAGCATTTATCGAGTTTTTAGTCCATTTTTGAGAGTTTGGGTCTTTAATTTTATGTCGATATTTGGCGGTTTTTATCCGTACAACCTCTCTATCTTTCTCTCTAATATCTGTTTAATATCTTTACTTCATCATTAGAATGATTTCTTTCTTTAAGCAATTTGACATTGGCGTCATGAAATTTAAGCGAGACACTGATGACGAAGAGGTCAAAGAGAATCTGAAAGATTTGGTGCAACGCATCGTCAATTACATCGATGTTTTGCTGCCGGCAGAAGTTTTTTAGCATCACCGGCCATTATTGATCTACTTTATGGAAAATCAAAATCTTACTTGGATAAAAAAAACGCTAGATTTTTTATGCTGAATAATTTTTTGTTTTGTCGGAAGTAACAATATTTCTTGTTTTGATTTTTTCGAATACGGCCCATTTAAATTGGCTGAAAAACCCTAAACAATTAAATATATCCAAGTATTGTGCCTGCTTTTTTTTTTGCATTTTTCTCCAAACGGTCATCCACCAGCCATTTTGTGACACACCACGGCAAGCAGCAAAAAATATTCACCCCTCTCTCATCATTTATTTTCATTTTGTATTTCCTTCCCGTCCCCCCCCCCCCCACCCGACCCTTCAACATAACATTTTTCCGGACTTAATTCTGTTTATTGATTTACTACGGCACTATTCCAACAATCTTTCATCTCATTTTTTATTCAAATTTATATTGGTATAAGAAAAGAGATTAGATGGCTTTTCTAATTACATTAAAATTACAATTTTAGCCAATCACCCGCATTCTTTTACCCATTTTTTAGAATATTTGAGCTTAGTATTTTTTTATGCAATAAAATAAAATGTTACATTGGTTATTTTCTTTTTTATTTAAATATTTTTTTCAAATATTTGAAAAATGGAAATTACTAATTCCCAGTGATTATTTAGCGAATTCAAGGTCCCCCCCCCCCCTTCCCCGCTTTCATTTTTTTCTGCTTAAATTGAGCCAAATATTATGGTTTTTCTGCAAAAAATTCGTTGTGATCGACAAGTTTATTCTCCATTGACAAATTGATCACGTGAATTTTTGGACAAAGGGGAGAGGACACTTTTCTTATCTTTTATCGTTCATCAAATTATTGGTGGTTCGAGTTTAAAGAAGAAATATGGATGAGCAGTTTTTGAAGGCCATTCAAAATGAAATAGTCTATAATAAATTGGAAATTTACGGTTTAATAAGTTTAATATAAATAACATAAATTCTTTACCTAAAAAGGACGAAAATAAACAAATTATCTGTTTAAATAGAAAAAAATTTACAAGATTTTTGCATTTAAGAAATTTTCTTCTTTGAAATTCGGTGTCATATTTTCAAAATTTTTATTTGACTTTTCAAAAATAAAAATTGTTATATTTAGCGTCGATTTTTCAAAATGGCAACAAGTAATGGCACTTTGAATGACATTTCTCTTACGGAACTGTTGTTTTCTGATGAATGGAGCCTGGATAAAACAACACATTTTATGCAGTTAGTTCAATAATGAATTAATAAATATTAATGAAAAATGAGAATATAAATGATTAGAAAAATAATTGAAATAAATATTCATTTATGAATTAATATAATTATTTCCATTTTTCAGGCACAATTGGGTGCCAATGTCCTACAAAATCACATTGGCTTATTTGGCAATCGTTTATTGGGGCCAAAAATGGATGCAGAAACGAAAAGCATTTGACAGCAAGGCATTAGAATGAAAATTTTATTAAAAAAACAAAAATCTATAAAAAAAGATTTTTAGCCCATGAGCATCGTATTAGCACTGTGGAATTTTGCATTCTCCTTCTTCAGCGGATATTCAGCATACCGTTTGCTGCCTGAAATGTCCAATGTTTTTCGACATCATGGTTTTATCGGTAAAAATGGATAAATTAAATTCAAAAAATTCAAATCCTTTTTTCAAAATAATAATTAAAATAAATAAATAAATAAATAAAGTTTTTCGAACAAATTTATATTTATAATTTAGGATGGACAAAATTATTAGTTGTTTAGGCACTTACTGTCAGAATGCTGAATACTACAAAGACTCGTCAACGGGATATTGGGGATGGATGTTCGTGATGAGTAAAGCTCCCGAGCTTGGCGACACAATGTTTTTGGTATGTTTAAAATAGAAGTTAATATATAAAAACTATTTCAAATTATTTTGTTTTTTTAAATTAATTTTCTTGGGTTTCAATTTTTTTTGAATTTTTTTTTGAAATTAAATTACAAGAAAAAATACTTTTTTCTTTTCAATACTTTGTCCATATCCCAAATTCCGGTCCATTCCCCAATCCTGCTCCGGACATGTTGTGAGTATACCTCAGTGGGACCTTGTTTACGGTAGATGGCCCCGGTTCTTATTGTACTCGGCTGTTTTTAATATTAAATTTATCAATTTTTTAGAATTATTTTATTGCAAAAGTCTCAGTACCATAAAAGAGGATCTCGGCTTAGAAATGGGATCGGCATCCCGAACATGATGAAAAATTAATCTCAGATTCTTCGCAAGCGTCCCGTCATTTTTCTGCATTGGTATCACCATGCGCTCACCTTTCTCTATGCCACCGTGACTTATGCTGAACGACAGGCGTGGTGCCGTTGGTCCTTGGCGTTGAACCTCAGCGTGCACACTGTCATGTATTTGTAAGAGTTTTGCCGGGAATGATTAGGGTTTATCTGCTAACAATCTAAGCCATTTTTTGGGCATATCCCTAAACCTTATCCCGACACTTCAACCCCGAACCAGACGTTCCCAACCCTAACTTTTTGCCTGCCACATTTTGGGACCAACTTCGAACCTCGACAAAATTGGATAATTTGTCTGTGACTGTGAATTTTTGTGGTGTTGAAAATTTCAACAAATTTTCTCGAACTAAGGCCTAAATTTGGTTTGAATTGGGAACAAAAATTCAAGATCGAGCCAAATGAATATCACATTTTTCTTCCTCAGAGACCCCTAAAATCAATTATGAGTAGTGTTCTGCAAATGAGATTTACGGTATTCGGTATCGGTATATACATCGGTTTTCGGTATATACCGCGGAATATATCGGTTTTTGTACCGATACCGTGGTATATACCGAAATTTCGGTATTAAAAATACCGATACCGTGCCGACACACTAGTTATGACTTCCCATTGCCCTTTTCTTGTATCACTGCCAACAGTCATTAGTTTTTATTTTAATTTTATTAAAATTATTAATTTCATGCAAATCAATTTTCAGCTATTTTGGCCTCCAGGCAATGAAAATTCGGAGCCCACGCATTGTGGCCAAATTCATCACAAGCATCCAAATTGTGCAATTTGTCATCTCCGTTTACATCTTCTTGCAAATTGTGTACATCAAGTACACCGATAATGTCTCATGTGATGCGAGGTGTCTCAATATAAAATTTATATAAAATTAAGGATAATTTTTCTATAAAATAAAAATTTATTTTTAATTTCCATAGAATAGAAGAAATGCCATTGGTTCGCTATACCAATGAATTTTATATTTTCCCAATATAATTTCAAGAATTTTAGGTATTAAAATTTCAATTTTTTTAGTTGGAAGGTGTTGTCTCTTGGCGGCCTGATGTACCTGTCTTACCTGTATTTGTTTGCTCAATTCTTCTATGACTCATATATTTCGGGCACAATGAAGAAGCGTAATTTGGCAGCTGCCAATGTAACGACGGAGACGAAAAAAATTGAATAAATTTTTTTTTTAAAAGCGATTTAAATTTTATTGTCTTTAAAGCCATTGAACAAATAAATTTGTATTTCTTAAAAATTGAATTAATAATTAAGATTTACTTCTGATTTTTCCGCGTGAAATTTCATGCTTAGCTGAGAAATTTTCACCTGCTAGTTTTTATACACATTGTCAGTTATGTTCCGGCTTTTTTGAATCGGATTTCCGAGTTTATTTCTAAAAAATTTAAATTCAAATAATTTAAAAATTTTCTCAACTTCACCTATTGGTATCGCCAAATCTATCTCACTTTTTACCCCTAAAATCCGGTCAAAGAAAAAGAAAATTTTCAAAGAGCATAGCATATTAACCCTAGTGTTCAAATAGTGATACTTTCAAAAAAATATAGTAAAATGGCATTAGTGGAGCATTCATTTATTTGATTTTTTTAACATAATTCAAAAAAATAATATTTACGATTTTTAATTTTAAAAGAGAATTTAAACAAAAGCATTTTTTATTTAATATTTACAATAATGGATTAAAATAAATATACAACAAAAAAAAGGAAAAATATTTTAAATATTGTAATGAAAATATGAAGTCCGAGATTGAAAAAAATTGTCAAGATTAAATTTTAAAAATTTGTCAAATGAATTGCCTTCTTTTACCAGTTTTTAGATAATACGCAGTTGTAATTTGACCCAACTGTACTACGATATTTAAAAATTAAATTTCCGAAATTCTGCTGGTGCTAAGCCTTATAAAACAATCCTGTCAAAACAAATTCTTATATCAAAAAAAAAAATTTTCAAAATCGATGTAACATTTTTCGATTATTACTCCATCTGTCCATTCTTATTTTTTGTTTCATCATCTGCTGGTTGTCTCAATTTCACATTTTCTTCACTGCTGAAAAATGATTTGTTCCGCTTTTCAGCCCTTTTCTTCGGGCGAATGTTCGTCAAAGGTTCATCAGTTCGGTTTTCGACAAGCATTGTGCCGCCACTTTCTTTCAAGCTCTGCGCACTGCTTGTCCTCCTTCTCAACACCTAAAAATTAGTTATATATATATTTAATTTCAAAATTAAAAATTGGTAATTTCGAATTTGTTCTCGCATTTCAATTAAAATTGGTATAATAAAGTTGGAATTTTTTAAATTATTCGATAAGAAATGAATTTTCGATTAACTATTATTTATTGTCCAAAAAAGTTGCGTTTGAATTGGCGAGGATTTCCTTATACACAGCTATTGGCCTTTGGCTAAAACGAGCTCTTAGGTTGACAAAACAAAGTATCCCTATAAATTTATTATCGAAAAATTTGTTCTAATATTAATAATTTATTGAAATAGTTGTCTATTTATTGCTGTATCCGCAGATTCGTATTTTGCATAATTTTTGATATCATTTTCATAATGTAAATTGACCTATTTTTCTCCCTTTCCAATCAGTGCCATTTCCCCATAAACTTGTCATGTCTCAATCCCAAGCCAATCCTTCTGTTCATCCCCAAATGTTATCGTGCCATATCCTTTCCCATTCCCTTCTGTTGCCTAAGATGTTCTTCCCCATCATTCCCTTTGTGTTGCCGTCATTCTCCTCATCCTACCCAAAGTCTGCCCCGCCCAATTGTGTCATTATATAAGTCCACCCAAATTGCCCTTCGGGGAGCTGCGTTATGTCTGCATTGGGTCATTCTGCTCTGTGCTCTTTTATGCCATTGGCAATCCTTTCCCCAATGTTGCATTGACCCACCTAAATTGCTCTGACAATGTTTGACCCAATCTTATTCCCGGTCTATGCTTTATTGTTAATGCTTTTCCTTTAATAAATTCCTCTCCTAAAACCGGTAACTCAAAATGGCTTAAAGCCTCAAACCCGGGGGCACAACATTTATAAATTAATTTTACTGACCCTCCACTTTCCACTGAAGATGCGCAAACTCCATACAGAAACTCGACTTGCAATGCTTTGTCCTGATCGTTTTCGATCAGTTTCATCCGGGCAAATTTGACAGCATTCTATTTTTAATCAATTAATATATTATGAAAAACAAAAATGAAACAATATAAAATTATTATTACCATATATTTTATGTATGTTAATAAATCAATTTCTTAATTAATCAAAAAAGAAAATAAATACCGAATTATTCAAACAATATACAATACATTTTGTTATAATGCTACCGTTTGATGAATAATTTGTGCCAAAAGAATTATCGGAAGAGATTTGTTGTTGTTGCGGCATTTTGTCCAAAATTTCGTCGGCCACCGTTTCATCAGTCTCCGTAGAATTCTGTTGTTCATGCTGCAGTTGTGGCTTTTGCAACACGGTTTGATGACGACGAAACTGTGCAACAACGCCATGGTGCTGTGACCCGCCGAGCACCATTGCAGTGCAAAATGCTAAAAATGTGAATCATTTAAAATAATTTGAAAATTATATTTTCGAAAAAGGTAAAAAATATATTAATTCCATTTAAAACTAATAGGATAAATTAATTTGAATTAAAAGAGAATTTATAATTGGGAAATTAATCAGAAAATGAGAACTGCGAGAAATATGCAATTTAATAGACTTATTCTAAAATTTAAATGGATATTATTTTAAAGAGTTCACACAATTTTTCAATTTATTTTTAATTTGTATAAATGGATTTTTTTGATTCAAATGATACCACGAAAAGAGAAAATATTTATGACTAGCAAGAAAATTTTCAGATGGGAAAAAATGGTACCCTTTTAAATATAATCAACCCTTTTCAGTATGTTTTTTTTTGTTTTTATGTCCAATATTAAGTGTTGCCACTTTTTTAGTGCCCATTAATCATTGAAGTCTACAAACTGAATGCCATGTAACAATTGATAAAGCATGTTCTGCGCTGTAACAATTTTGCTGAGTCTCTCATCCTTCTCTATGACTTCCCTTACCAGGATTCATTGTGCTCACTGAATGGCGTCCAACATTCGCTAGATGCTGGTCATGATTCATCACTATCCTTGTTGTTGTTGTGTTGTTGCCAACATGTGCCAACGATTGGCGTCGTCTGTCCATGCCAATGGCACCACCAACCACCAAATCTTCTGCCATTAATGTTGGGGTTCCCAATGCCCATGGTACCAGCACATGCCGACTGTTTGGATGCCAACTGGCTGTACCATGCGGCATGGGCATTGATGCCAGGCAATGGTACACCACAAGCGCCACCACCACCACCGGTGCCCTGCATGCTGATGTTGCTGACGGGGGAAAAGAAGAGGAAATAGCGACGCAAGGACTGCTTGAAGCCGGGCACCTTGAGCACACAACAGTGAAGAAAATATAAAAATAAATTTAAGTGTTTAACTAATTTAATTCAAAATTAAATTTGCGAATACAGAGACAAGAAAGAGTGATCTAAAAGCACACCATGAGTGATTTAAAGGATTATTTAAAGGAAACAAACCTTATTTAATGGAAACATAAAACTTTTTAAATTCCTAATTAAAACTAAAACACAACAAATACATCCGTATTTTCTAAAATAGAAGACCCAATTCTTATATTCCTCACCCCAGGGGTATTGTATTTCAAGGGGGTCTTCTAATTAAGGAGGGTCTTCTATTTTAGGAAATACGGTATTTATAGTATGACCATATTATTTTTGATTAATCATTTTCGACATTTAAATCTTCCAAATAGACGAAGGCAATTTTCGTGCGTCAAGTAATATCCTACCGTAGTTTGACCACAACAACAACTTACACCGTATGCATAGATCACCGGGTTCAATGCACAGTTGGCATGGGATAGCACAACAGCGGTCAATGTTGCTGATCTGCCAGCATTCAAATTGAAGAACAAATCCAACGTGTTGATGATGTAAAGTGGATACCTTTTACAATTAGTTTAAATAATTTTTATTTAAAAATAAATAATTCAATAATAAATGCATTTTTTTAAGTGTTTTTACCAGCATATCGCAAAAGTGGTCACAAGGATGATTAAAGTCCTGGTCAATTTCTGAAAGAACACCAAAATTTGTCTAATTTCTTGAGCGAGCAATGTTTATTTCTAAAAATTTCCTTGAAATTAAAAGATATTTTAATTTTCAAGAATTAAGTAAGATTACTAAGGCTGTTCTTAGCATTCGTAAGAATTTCCTTAGAACTTAACGTTCCTAAAAATGTCTTTGAAATTCCTAAAGATGCCCTTAAATTTCATAAGGGTGGTGTCCTCTGAGGGTCCTTAACATTCCTGAGGTTGTCGTTAACATTTCTAAGTGTCCTTAAAATTCCAAGATGGTCCTTAGCTATACTTAACATTCCTAAGAAGTGTTTAACACATTCAACTAAGGATGCTCTTTGCACTCAAAAACAAATCTTCAAAGTGTTACCCGTTTTGAATTGTTCCTGCGTTGGAGTTCGGCAGCCCTAAAATTTTTATTATCAAAAAATTAATTTGAATATTTTTTTTTATAAAATAATGCCAAAACGATTACTGCAAATGGCATTTGATTTGTCGTGCTTCATGCCGTATATATGAATAAATGGATATGTAACAGAATGCAATCAACACGGACGGAAGCACAATGGTGCCAAAGAAAATGATGAACACCAAATACCGGTAATCGACCACCTGTTAAAAAATCTTTCAAAGTTCTAGTTTTTTTGCTGATACCTATTTTATTATAATAAAGTTATTTTTATCCAAAATAATTAAATATGTAGATTTTCAAATCCTGTATATTATAATAGTAGTATAACCACATAAGATATATTAAGAAAATTTATTAGTAAATATATAATATATATTTATCAATTCCAAAATTATTATTAGATTATTTTTATTTATAAATTTTCAAAATTTTACCTTCGTAAACTGGCATTCGCCCTCGAAATTTGCCATTGTTTTGGACGCAAAACCGAACCCGTCCATCAGTGGAAGACTGCCCAACAACGAACCAAATGTCCATGAACTAATGATCAACAAATGCACACGTCGCATTCTGATCGACATGATTGCTTGACTTCGCTGTCGGCCAAATCTAAAAAAAGTTTTTTAACTGAAATAAAATAAATAAATAAATTTATTTATTTATTTAATAAAATTGATATTTTGAATAATGATGATGATGAGAAATAAAAATTTAACGATTTAAAAAACGGTAAATTTATCGTTAACCGATCAACTTACGAGAAAATCTTGTAATAAGCCAGAAACAGTAGGTAATTTTTCGTTACCGTTCCTGAGTTACTTTTGGTCAACATTTTTTAAATATATTTTTTAATTTGGGCATTTTTTTTTATTTGAATTTCTTTACTTTTTTTTTTACAATTTTTTTAATTAATATTTTTAAGTCTATTTTTAGCATACTTTTTTTGACAAATGCTCAAATATTTATGCACAGCCATGGCTAGCAAATGGAATGTGGAAATGGTACATAAGACGCACAGAATGAGATGAATTGCCAAACATGGAAAGAATGAGGAGGGCCATCGGGTAAGCACCGAAATTACCTGAACAAAACCTATTGATTAATTAGAAATCCCAGCCTCAAAATTGAAAAAACCCCGAAAAATTATGAAAAATTGCTCTATATCAAAATATTTTGGTGTTATTTTATTTTAAAAAAATTGGTTTGTCTGAATAATTGGCCAAATACCATTCAAGACTAATTCGATTCACAAAAAGTCATTGGTATTTCCAAAGCTGAAATATTTTAAAAGAGTGCCTTGAATTCTCCAAATCCGGATTTCTACAAAGGTATCATTTGGCCTTTGGCCAAGTCCCTTCCAAGAAGTGATTGGCATAATACTATACTGTATTGTATTGCAGCATACATACCGCATAGCAATAATCAATAAAATTATGAAATATCAAATACCGTATACCGTTAAAGGTACGCCGACAGAACCAGCCAAAAAGTCGGTAATGGCCAAACTGAAGATGTATGCATTGGTCGGTGTTCGCCGAATGTGCCGGGCCCGCAAATAGACGATAATTACAACAAAATTGCTCACAGAAATGACCAGTGCCAAGCACAAATCAGCAACAGAATACACCAGAAAAACAGTATCAATCATCAATTAATTGCAACCAACTATTTACAGTAGGCAGAAAAAACAGCTAAAATAACGCAAAAAATTTTAATAAAATATTAAAAATAATGAAATTGGAAATCAATAAAAGATGTAAATAAAAATTCATTGATAAAAAAACGAAAATATTATTTTAATGGAAAGTCAATAAAATTTTAATGTCCATAATTAAATAGAGTAACAAAATGGAAACAAATAAATAAATATTTCTATCATTATTGTAAAAAAGGAAGGAATTTACCTTGAAAAATTAAAAAAAAAAATGCGAAAATTGATCAGGTAAATTTAAAAATTTTTTTCAAAATAAAAGAATTAATATTATTTGTGCCAAAAATTAATTCTCTCATTCGAAAAGATAATCTTTTTGAAAAATGCTATTATATTATTAAAAAGTTTAAAAGAAAACCTTCACAAAAATACCCAAGCCCAAGAATGTGGCGATAATCGATGTTTACTTTTATATTCAAAAATTTGTCTTCTTCTTAGGACACAAAAGGTTTGCCATTTGAATTATTGCTTGGACTTTTTTCTAATGAAAATATTTAAAAAATTTCCGGAATTTTTCATCATACTTTTTTGTGTAAAACATTGAAAACTTCTAAAAAGGTCGACTTGGATGAATTCAATAAAAATTACCAATGTTGGAGTAAAATGAGTTTAAAAACCGCAATTTTTTCCTCTTATTCTCTCGCTCCCTATGGTGTATCGAATAGTTGCTTAAAAATTTCCAAATTTTCTCATAAAATTTCGGTGTCAGGCCAACCCTATGTGTAGGAGCGAGGGGGGGGGAAGTGAGGGGTGTAACCATGGGGTACCACTTTTTGCCCCCCAGCGTCGTCTCGGATATATTTTTGGGTTGTTCGACCACCACAGCACCAGCAGCAGAACAATTCTCCCATAAGTGTGTTGTTAGTTGGTGTTGCTGTGGTGTTTGTGGATGATGATGATGATGATGATGCTTTTTACCTCCTTAGAGCAAACAATGAAAATAAAAAATGCATTGCCCCGCGGGGGAGAGGGGGAGGGGGCCTCGAGAGTCGACGGAACGGGGGACAACAAGTCGAGAGTCAACGGGGGAGAGGGGGGATGATGGCCACAGTTTTAAGCCAGTCGAGAGTTTTTGAGCGATGATGGTACTGACTTTTTGGCAAATTTTTTTTTAGAGGAAGTGGCATGGGGGAAGCCACCAATTGAAATGGATTGTTTAAATGTTACGCAATTTTGAAAAATTTCTGCCCACTCATTCATCAATGTGACAATTTTTTTTGTGCCCCCCCCCCCTCCCCCAACGTGACATGGTACGAAATGATATAAACACAAAAAAGGGGGTTAGAAAGCAAAGTCGAAAAATTTTTGACGACAATTTTTTTTCGGGTTTCAAACTTTGCCCCTGGGTCGAACGAGGCCTGTGGAATTTAAATCAAAAATTAATTGCTTCTCAACCGAACTTTTTTTAATAAGCAAAAGCGAAAGGGAAAGGCTGGGAAAATTGGGCGTCATAAAAATAGAATTTTTTGGTCTTTGCACTGTTTTAACATATGAATGGATCAATGAACAAATTGAGAAGCTAAAGGATGAGCGTGACCAAAAAAGTGGTGACGTATAAATGGTTTTAGACCCGTTTTGTCTCAAAGATATTTTTAGAGAAAAAATGATGGTGCATCATGATACGCAAATATGTTTTTTATTCATGGTATTTGAATAGAAAACTTTGTTTTTGTACATATGTATAAATTTTCACTTCAATGAAAATTCAAATTTTCCGAAAAATTTCTTAATGAAAAGAAAAATTAGTTCCGAAATTTACCACAAAAATGGCGAATACTTTAAATGAAAACAGGCTAATATGAATAGATAAAACAATTTTTATTATTTTATTTATTAGTTAATAAATTTAGAATTAAAAATTTGCCAAATTATATTGAAATGATCAAATTGGTCTTTGTATTTTGCTTGAACTAAAAGAGTCATTTGCTGATTCATAATGGAAAACGAAAAACTGATAAAACCTATGAAAAATTGTGTGTTTGTTTTTTGGATTTAGACTTGACAAAACTGAAATGCATATGCTTGAATGAGTAACGTTTTCAAATAAAACAAAAAAAGCAATAAAAAATTAAATTTATTTATAAAAATTAATATAAATTTATTTAAATTAAAATCACAAAAAATTGAATAAATGGGCCAAAGAATTTATAATTTTGGCAAATTGGTGCCAGCAGCAGTAACAGCAGAGGACAGCAACCAACCACTTAATGAAAATGAAGAATTTTTGCTGCTGTGTGTGTCAATATTAAGACGGAGAGACAGGGCCAATTTTGGATTTTGGCAAACATTCACCGGTTGTCGGCGTGTGTTCATTTTTGTTGCAAAAATAAGTCGTTGGCATTGGCATCGTTTGGTGCCAATGATAGAAATTTTGATTTTTTTTTTTCTTGAATTGTCATTCTGTTTCATTTTTTTAACGTTGTGCCATCCCCCAATTTGAGCGTCGGTTACAATTTTGACACCAATGTATGTTTGCCTTTCTCCCATTTTTACCTCCTCCAGTGGGGTTCTCTTTTTTTTTACTCAAATTGCTAAATTGGCACCTCTCACACACTGGTGGAGGAATTTTGGTGGGTGAGAAAATTCCAAAAAGAAATTGTTCCTGGATCCTCTCCAAAAAGCAGGCGATGGTGTGATGGCTTTACTTGCAACAGGACGATTAAATTTCATGTTGGCGAGAATAACAGGAGGCCAAATGTTAAAAATTTTTTTTTAAAATAAATTTAAAAATGTGAAAAGGGAAAAAAAAAATTTTTCAAAATATAATAAGTATAGACCGGAAAAAAGGCACCAAAAAATTGCCAAAAAGGCATGTAAAAGGCTCGAAACTCTGCGAAAAAGGCATGAAAGTAGGCATTCAAAATTTTTTAACGCACATTTTTTCCTGCCGTTTTAAAGCCAAAAAAAAATCATAAAGAATTCAGTCGAAATCAACCGCTGTCAGAAATCACCTGACACAATATTATAAGAAATATAATAAGATACAATATTATTATAAATAGGATGGCATATAAATGAGTATAGAAAGAAGTGATCTTTGAATTAATTTGTTTGACGACATTCATAATTTGAGAATAATATGCAACATGTGCAATTGAGGCAATGACATTTAAGTTGATTTGTTGTTGCCAAAAATGGGTTGCACCTGCTGCTGCTATTATCGCAAAATGCCAATATTAATATTATGTTTTTTTGGCAATGATAAATTTGGGGCCATAATTTATGAATGAAAAAAATGAATGAATTAGGAAGAATAAACGAGGAAAAAAAAGTATTTGGAATGATGCTATTTTGATTTAAAAAAAACCATCGAAACATGAAGATTTTTTTTTTACAAATTTTAGGCTTAGGTTTAAATAAAAAAAAAAAATAATAAATTATACAATATTTGGATTAAAAATTGTTTTCATAAAGAATGTGTAGTCCATTAAGCAAAGTTTGATCAAATTAGAACAAAAATAGCATGGCAATAGCACCTCTTTTGTTCAAGTGGCTAAATGTCTGAAAAAATTGTATTCATTTCTCATTGACGCAAATACAAAAAAAAATGCCATTTCATTTGATTAAAATGGAAATTTATGTGTGAAAATGGATGCTTAACACGTGTGAAAAGAAAACAAATAAAAAAAATTTCTGAAAATTCTTACCGGACAAGAGATTCGAACAACTTTTTCGGTAAAAAAGGACGAAAGTCGAAAAAGCATCGACTTTTTTTGGTCTTAGTCTTTTTTTTAAATTTTTTAACGTTACTGATAGTAAAATTATGTCAATAAAAAAAATAAATTTTATTTTACTATAAAATTATGTCAATAAAAAAATAATTTTTATCTTACTAATTTTTTTGGATTATATTTGAGCCGAATATCCTTTTTTTCATATTTTGAGGTAAAAAAAAGAACACATATTTGAAGAGATTTTTAATATGAAAAGAAATTTCCTGGCGTCGCCAGTCGGCACTGCCGGAGGGCCACTTGCGTTTTGGCCCCCGCGTTGCGGCCCCAGGCTCAAATAAATGATGATAAATTTTCTTAGCAAAGCAAATAAAGTATATTCGATTGATATCATTCGAATGCTCTACATATTTATAAGTCTTTTTTTTTTTTTTGTTCGATTTTTTGAATTTTAAAATTCATAGACAGGGCAGTGGCCGGCGGTGCCGATAGGCGCCAACGGTGGAAATTTTGAAAATTTGTGTGTATTTTGAAAAGAAATTTTGCCCCAAAATAGTTATTGAAAGAGGATTGGTGCCGATAAGCGCTACCGATAAAAGTTTGAAATTTTGACTAGAATTTTATTAGAAAAAAGGCAAAAAAATTTTTAAATTTTATATAAAAAGATTTTAAATCTAATTTAATTTGAAAAAAGCATAATTTAAACCAATCTAATCAACTAATCTATTTGCCATACTGCTTTTTTCTACTGAAATTATACGAAATTATCTCAAAAATTATTTTTTTGAGTAAAATTAGATTCAGCTTTTTTTTCAAAATGTCGGTCGGTTTTTTTTTGGTTTTTTAATTTTGCAGTCTGTTTTATTTCGATACAAAGTCGAAAAAAATAAAATAAATCTGAAAAAGGACCCAGCCGGTTAAAAATATAATTAATTAAAATAACCGTTGGAATTTTTATATTATTTTATCGACAAAATTCCCACGTTTTCATTAGGCATAACTCAGTGGGTCCAACTGTTGTCAACTGAGAGTTTTCCCCCCGGCATTACGCATCCTCTCACGACAGCACCAATTCATGCTCACGATTACGTATAATTTTTGTATAAATTGGTGCTCTTTTAATTGTTTTTTATTAAAAAAATGATGATTTTTATTTTTTTAAATTAGAAGTAAATAAAAGCGAAATAATTATAGTTAAACATATTTATACGGTGCTATTTCAGTTCTCAATTGTCCTCAATGAGTGTGTGCGCATTGTGGAGCTGGTGCGAAAAATTTTGGGCGTTACCATTGAGGAGTTGTCGCGCCTGAACAATTGTAAGGATTCTTCAAAAGCGAATTCTTGTTAAACCGTTATCTTGAATTAAAAAACACATTTCTTATGCTTATTTTTTTTTTGTCCGGAAATTGGAACGATTGCATCTCTCCTGGTCCACGTTTGCGCATTTATTTTGTCCTCCCTAAATTAGCATACATTTGCGATACAACAAATTAGTCCAATTTATTGCTCATATTGAATCACTCAATTTTAGTTGTTTCTAAGTTTGGTATGCAGGTGTGCGATGCTTTCTATTGAAATTGGCGGTTGTCAGTTGTTAAGATGAGTAATGATTTATGATTACAATTTAAAAATTCATTTGACTTTCGGAATTATTATTTTTATATTTCTATTTTGCTTTTAAGTGTTTTTAATGATTCCTTTGCCAATTATTATGATTGTCTTATACCAATAAATACTCTTTCAAAAACTGGTTTAGGCTTTCAAAGAGACTAATATAGATAAGTTTTTTTTAAGAAAACAAAAAAATGCAAATAAAGTCACAAGTTTTATAAGCAAATAATAAAAAAAAGTTATATTTCCTACTAATTAGACTATGTAGAATCGAGGAAAAAATATGCTTTTGTATAAAATTGACATCCCTACTGATCATTAACAAGTTTTCTCATCACACCCCACCTCGTCCAACTTTTTGACTTTTCATTAAAAATTATTATTTATTCCAATTAATGAAG
This sequence comes from Heterodera filipjevi, assembly GCA_039877585.1. Classification (NCBI taxonomy): domain Eukaryota; kingdom Metazoa; phylum Nematoda; class Chromadorea; order Rhabditida; family Heteroderidae; genus Heterodera; species Heterodera filipjevi. The sequence continues at coordinate 8,290,852 of JBDPZO010000004.1, read as the reverse complement.
TTGTTCAAATTTAGCTACTTTTTATTACAATCGTTGGTATTTTTGGAAAAAGAACAATGGAAGCTCAACGAAAAGCACTGGTTGGTTTACATAATAATTCACAATTTTAACTTATCGGTATATTTGGCTAAGTACCAAAATTCGGTCTTACTTTTCGGGATTTTCAAGTGTTACATTTAAACTTTTACCTCCTTTATCCAGACCAAATAAGAAACTTGTGAATTTTTATGTTCTTTAACGGCAAAATTCCCACGTTCATTAGGCGTAATTGTAATTGCAAAATTAATTGTTCGGTCCCATCCACATCAATTAGTAATCATTAATTTTATCCCAAAAATATGCACTTATACTTTTAAATATGGAGAAAAAAAATATTCCAATTGAGCTGCTTTATGAAATGATCAAATTTATTATTTTTGATCGAAAATGGTCATGGAAACGAATAGCAAAAGCATTTGACCATTTTATCATTGAGCGTTTTGGAAAAAAGCTCAAAATATTTCAAGATTTTGTAAGTGCACATTATTGGGCAGCCCTTTAAAAACGGGCCATCATAATACAATGTACCAAATTCAGATGGGCCAATCAGTGGGACCAAATTCAGTGGGGAAAATTAAAAGGGCAAATTCAGAGGGGCCAACTAGAAGTGCCAAATTCAGAGGGGCCAATTCTGTGCGGACAATTCAGTGGGCCCAATTCAGTGTGGCCACTTCAGAATGGCCAATTAAGTGGGGTTACAGAGGGCCAAACCCTGAAGGGCAAATTCAGTGGGGCTTTTCAGAGGGCCAATCCTGAGGTCCAATTCAGAGGGCCATTCAGAGGAGCTAAATTTTATCTGGCCAAATTCAGAGGGGCCAATTCTGTGCGGACAATTCAGTGGCCCAATTCAGTGTGGCCACTTCAGAATGGCCAATTAAGTGGGGTTACAGAGGGCCAAACCCTGAAGGGCAAATTCAGTGGGGCTTTTCAGAGGGCCAATCCTGAGGTCCAATTCAGAGGGCCATTCAGAGGAGCTAAATTTTATCTGGCCAAATTCAGAAGGGCCAATTCAATAGGCCAAATTCAGATGGACCAAATTCAGAGGGACCTATTCAGTGTTGTCTGCACTTTAGGTTCGCAAAATGACAAGTTCAGTCGGGACACTGAAATATGCTATCGAACAATTGACGGACTCGGCGCACCTCCAATTCAGCGCTGATCCCGAGGACAAACAGTGACTCTTTTTATGAATGGTAGTCATAATTACGAAGCTCCTCAATTTTTATTCTAAATTAATTGCTAATTTAAATTAATTTGAAATTTGTTTATTTGTTATTTAAGCATTTGTTCGCCTGTTGTCGACTGGAAGTTACCCGCCCGGCATTACACATCGTCTTGTGTCGGCGTCAAAGCATGCTAACGATTATGTATAATTTTTGTATAAATTATGGTATTTGAATAGTCACTCGCTTCAAAAAAGAACATTGGACACATAATTATTAATATTGATATTAAAAATAATTCCTTTTTTTAATATACATTTATATGGTGCCATTTAAGGTGGCCATCGTCCTCAATGAGTGTGTGCGTCTGGTGATGCTGATCGGAAAAAACACGGGTGTTACGATTGAGGATTTGTCTCGCCTGAACAATTGTAAGGATTCTTCTAATTTAAGCGACTTTTTGATTTATACTAAGCCAATTCTAGGCCAGATTAAATAACCCAATTTTAGTTGTCTCTGAGCACGGGATGCAAGTCACGTCCGAAAACCGTGTTGGTTACTACTGAATTGGCAGTGTCTGTTGTGAGATGAGCAAATGATTTGCAATTACTGATTTAATTTGACATTTTAAGGAAGTTTTCTTTTGTTTTCTAATTTGTTTTTAAAGTTTTTAATAGTTCTTTTGCCAATTGTTATGGTTATCTTATCTTGTTAAACGAGCAATAAAAAACTTTTTTCAAAAGTTGGTTTAAGTTTTCAACAAGAACCCATATTTCTAGGTTAATTTTTTAAAATTAAGTTATAAAATTTTTTTTATGACTTTTATCTTTTTTAAAAAAAAGAAACCAAAGATGCAAAATCTATATGGAAGAAATAACTATTTTCAATTTTGTTTTTCACAACTAAAAAATGTAATGGGAGAATGCTAAAACATTTTTACATAAGACTAAGAATGGATACAACAACTTTGAGGGTAGCTTTATATCGGTACCGGTCTTCACGGTACCGGTTAATATCTGTAGCGAATTTTCCCAAAATTACCAAGTACCGTTCTCTACCTTAAATACAACGGTCTAGTCGCTTCAAATTTTTATGTTTAATAAAATAATTTTTTTATGATAAAAATATAAATATTTTCCGTTTTATGACCATTTTTAATGGTCAATAGATGCAAATAATACCCTTTCATTTATTAAAATGGCTTTATTTAAAACTATTTTATTTTTTCATTTCGTTTTATTTTTGTCTATTTTTGCGGTCGAAAATGAGCGAAAGCATAAGCAACAAACGACTCTCGATGAGTATCAAAAAGTTTGCTCAAGCGCTTTCCCGTGCCCGTCGCATTTGGCAAATTTCCTCCGGCATAACAAAAACGTGTCTACCGTATCTATACAGTAAGCGCATTGGATTTGACCTAAAAAAGAAAAAACAATTAAAAAATAGAAACTGGCATGAGAAATTTGTGGGGATTGCTTTCGAGAAATAAGCCGGATAAAAATTTATCGGTGCCTTTTGGTAAAATTCGAACGGACAATCGTAAAATATGCTAAAATCGGGCCATAAATAATTTAATCAACAAGGTTTATAATGAAAGTCGAAGTCAAAAAAATAGTGTATTTTCTTCCCTTTCATTGATCGAAATACAATATTAAAACTTAATTGTAATTTAACTGTGTATTTAAATGATTTAGTCCTTCATCCTACAATCACTTTCTACAGTAGTCCTTCAAAATACTGTCATTCAAAATAATCAAATTTTGGCGTGAATTTCACCTTGCCAAGCCTGAGGTGCGCTGCTTTGCAATTGGATTTGCGGCTGCTGCGGTTGCTGGTCGTGGTGGTGTTTGATGATGACGAGCATCGATGCTCCAATACGAATAGGCAAAACAATGCCACACCAGCTGTGACTTTCAGAACCATATTCCCTAAAATGGTTAATTAGATGTCGGACAAAGGATTTGGTCGACTTTTTTCGGTAAAAAAGTCGAAAAAAATCAGCAGTTTTTTTCGGGTTTTGACTTTTTTCTACCATTTTTTTTCTCATTCTAGCAGGCAAGAAGTTAATAATTATCAAACGACGTTAAGGAAGAAAAAATATATCTGACTGTGAGGAAATTGGAATCATTTTTTTGGGATGGGTGGTTGTCAGGGCAATTATTTCAAGGTCTTTAAACTCGGTGGTAAGAAACTGATCAGTAAGTATTCACCCCAAAATATTGTCGATTAATCATTTTACTATTGGCTTTTTTTATTAAAATTCTTTTTGAGATTACACTGGAACCAATGAATATTAAAAAAATAAAAATTAAATTTTAACGAATGAATTTTATAGCGCCATTTTAACCTTTTTATATGCAACTGATGTCCCATATTTGATTGACTTTTATTCAGTTAAGCAATGTTAAACAATAATTGTGATAGCGCAGTTAGGGGGATGGGGTCGGGAATGATTGAGAGTTTTCACAATTTTTTTTTTTTTTGCAAAAATTTACCTTCTCCACCTTTGCCCCCAAATTTTAATGATACTATGATGACAAAATTATGACCCCCCCCCCTAAAGTGAATAAACAACACTCAGCAGAGCTGGATAAGGAGACACACAAAACGTCATTCAAAATTTTGGGACAAAAATGACCATCACTCACGCAGAAATTAATGAATGAAAGAAAGCAATCATCACTCGTCTTGTGTTGATGATACAGTTCTCTGCTTCTGCTGTAAGCAAAAAAAAAAAAGAAAATGCTTTATTTGTGCAATAAATATGTAAAATTTCAATTAATTTTGGAACCGTTCATTAATAAATTTAAACAAATGAGCCAACAAAAAAAAAATGAAAAAAAATAATGCTATTTCAATAAATTTAAAAAATGAAATGAAAAAATATATTAAATTAAATTAATATAACTAATGTCCGAGGCACTACGGTTTGTCCGGAAGACGATTCGTCCGCCCAGCTAAAAAGTGCAAAAAACATATTAAATTTTTTAACATTGACATAGCTAAAATGATAACTAAAAAATCCAAAAGAAAAGCCGCAAAATTTCAAATAATTTTATGTTTTGTCACTTTTTTGGATGGGCGGACGAAGCGTTCCCGGACCAATCGTCGTCCGGACGAATCGTCATGGCGCCTATAATGTCCTATAACAGTTCAAATAAAAATTTTGGTGAAGGTTTTCAGTCCATATTAACCTTATTTTTGGGGTTTTCAAAATAAATCCTTATTGGCCATTTTGACAATTTTTTTTGAAATTATCTTCAAAACGCACAATCATCCAAGAATAAAATTTTGTAAAATTTTCAAAAAAATAATCTCATAAACAAAAATTTGAATTTCGTGGAAGGATTTTGGCAAATATTTCACAAATTTCTTTAGATATTTATATTGCGCTTTCTTAATTTGCCATTTTATAGATTTTGCAAAAAAAAAATTGTTTGTCATAACATTTCTCAAAATCAATGAAATTAAACGAACCTAGGTATTCTCCGATAGCTCTAGAATAATGGTGAATTTCACAAAAGCCTCTTTTATTAAGTTTCATCAGATTTTTTTTTTATATCTTCTCTCTTTTGCTAATTTAAAGTCGGCCATGCAAATAATCGCTCTGTTATCCATGACAATAGATTCCATTTTTCGTGTCACTTCTAAAACATACCAAAAATTTAAAAGCGTTCTAACAAGAACTAGAAAATGGCCAATATTGGTTTTCTAAATCAACAAGTCTGAACCCCCGATGTATTGACATTTTGCACAAAATGACAATTTATCATTTGTCATAGTGATTATTTTTTGAGACTTGTTGGGTTAAGTATTTTTTTTTTAAATAAAATTTTTCTTATTAAATTGGTACAAAATTTATGTGCATTAATTAGCCTCGTATTATAAACTTCTTTTTTTTGCTCAACATTGAATTTATGCATTAATTGATTGGCACACGAATATTCAACAAATTCTCTATTTTCCAATTATGTTTACTTTTCTGGCAGTTGTCATTGGAACAAGTATCGCTCTTATCAAAATCTTGTTGTCTCCTTTTTCATCGGCCAAATTATCAGTAAACACCGTCTATCAGGCGTGGTCTATATGTTGAGCTTGATGTACGAATCTTGGTATGGTCGTAGTAGCGTCTGTATGGGTCTAAAAGCGATGCCACCCATACTGCCATGGATTGAATTTCATGCGTCTATAAATGTTAGAAATTGGATACTTTTCAATGTAATTTTCGATATTCTAATTAAATTTAAATAAAAAATAATCGATTAAAAATTTAATTTATTTTAATTATAGAATATATTACCTAATTAGCATGCAAACTATGGAATTAGTTTTAGATTATTATTAAAATATTTAATACAAAAAATAATATATATTTTATTTGCCTAGCAAAGTAAAATTGGCCGTTGCAGTTCCACGTCCTTCAAAGTTCCATTCATAGGGTATTGTTCAATTTGTCTGAATTTATTATTGCATATTTTTATATAATAGATATTTTTCCAAACCGATTTATTTTTTTAATTTTGGGAAAATAATATTAAAAAAATAAAATTTATTGAATTTTTGTAATAAATTACTTCCAACTAACCCATGGTATAATGGCGATGGAACTGTGTGCGCTTGTAACGAGGTGAGAAATGATAGTACTTGTCGGACATGTAACTGCGCTAAAATATTGTAACCCTTTTTTTATTAAAATTTTAAAACAAAAATTTTTTACCAAAGAATACCATGGGTTTACTCGATAGGCATCCGTTTTGACGGCAGAAAAACCGGGAATGGCATCTTGAAAAAATTTACAAATATTTCAAATTTTAATTTCTCATACATAATGGCTCCGGCACATCCAAATGCCGGTATGTCAATGTTAGAACGTGAGCGGGGCAACTAAAATTTATTTTCAAAATTTTAATTGCCCTAATTATCACTAATTTAAATGACCTAAGTTAAAATGGCACTAAAAACATTTTCCCCAATTTAAACCAATGAAAATGGACATTATGATTATTAAATTACAAAACGCTTCTTGCGGCCGCCGTGCCGCGCATTCGCTAGGCATTCGCGCAGCGGATGCTGAACGGTAAATACCGTATACGCGACGCGGCATAAATTGGTCTCGATATAAGAAATTAAAAACCTTTTTGAAAATTTACAAAAATGATTATTAAAAAAAAAAATAATTATAATTGAATAGAATCAATATAACGATTAAATCAAAATTAATTTTTAAATAAATATTTCCCAAAATTCTCGAAATAAATTTTTTTTATTTATCTAATAAATAATAAATAATATAAAATATAATTTTTTAAATTTAAATTAAAAAGTTTCTATTTAAAGGCTTTTGGCCAACAAAAGGTGCAGCAGTTGTTTTCTTCACTGATTGGGCAAAGGGAAACATTGAATTGTGCTTTTGGCCTAGTGATTTCCCGAAAGGGATAAAGCAGATCGATTTGTTTTGCTTTGTTTTAACGTTAAAAAATGCTCAAGACCGACGTGGAATTTGGGCTTAAACAATGGAGTCGTTGAAAAATGTGTAAATGTTCATTAATTTAATTGGTAATATTAAAAAAAATAAAATAAAATACAACAATCTCCGTAAAAAAAATGAGGATACATTAAATAAGAAAAAATAAAATAAAATTTTAGTGCTTTAAAATATTTTCAATTTAGGTCCAAGGTCCCGAACAGGCTAATAAAAATCTACTTTTATGAAAATTATAATTGCTTAGTCATGAAGTGAATAAAAATTAAAAAAAAGTTCAAGATTTGCTTAATTGAAAAAATCTTAAATAAATTATAGTTTTGTTGAAATCATGGCTTAGGGTAGAGCAAATCTTACAATGAGTTTAAGCTTGCATCCTTTAAATTTTGTTGCTGTTATTTATTAAAGGTGTTCTTCCAAATATTGCACGAAAAATTTTCAGATTTTAAATATTTAAATAATAATAATCACGAATACGAAACGAAATTTCGTTCTCCCTGATCGCTCTCTAATTGTAAAGAACGTGAGGAGGGGGAGGGGGTGAGAATTTTTTTTTACCAATTATTACATAATTAGTGGTGAAATTTTTTTTTTTTTTTTGTCCTCCATCCGTCCCATCGGAATAGAATTTGTTAATGTTATTATTTTTTTGGTACATCACGACAGCAAAATAGTAAAAACTAAGACTCATAATTTTCCATTTTTTTTTTGTCCATTTGCTTTGATGGTTTGTCCTCATTTTTCCAATTTCCATTTGCATTCACTGTCATTATTAAATTATCCAATGCATTATCGGAAAAAATTTTCCATCTCCAATTCTATGTTTATTAAAATGAAATTAATTTTCATTTTTTTAACATTTCCTATTATTTAATTTATTTTAGGCACCGCAGAAAGCGGTGATTTCAACACTTAAGGGCTGGCAACAGTAGTATAACCCGACGTAATTTGAGATTTCAAAATTTTTCAAAAGAATTTTCTTAAGTTGCGAGTGTTTTCACGATGGAATTCGATTCGCTAAACGCAAGTATTAATGGTAGGAAATGGCAAAAAATGGGAATAAATATTCTTTAAGTAATTTTAATTTATAGGCTTGCTGAATTTATAGAGGACGGAGAATGGCACCGAATGGGTAAAAGAAGTGAAAGCAGACAAGAAATCGGATATGCCAAAGTAATGAAAGTGAAGATGTCTTGTAATAATCCGACAATATTTCTTAATAGAGGGCGAATATTTGTCTATTAAACAATTCAAGAATTAATTAGTTTCAGTGATTTGAGGGCGATTTTTTTTAATTAATGGAAATATAAATGAGTTTTTTATACAAACAGTAAAAAAAAGAATAAAATTTGATTTTTGAGTGGTAATATTCCCTTTAAATATTGTTCTCTTTTAAAGA